>CM045767.1:95534823-95882445 GCA_025200525.1 Camellia lanceoleosa
TTTGTTTTAATGAAGAATATTATTTATACAAATGCATCCTCAGATTCTTTCTTCATCGCCACCAAAGATTTTGGAGAGAGAGGGCGGCGGCATGGGTGAGAGAGAGAGAGATGGCACAAGCCTTTCACATGATGATGATGATGATGATGAGATGAGTAGCGTTTCTTCAAGTATCAATTTTGCGTAATATTCAAGGAGGTATGCGGCATGGGAGGAGCTATCCATGTTGGAGGAAGTGCTTTTGCTGTGACCTGGCTCCCAAGGCCGGAGGAATGGGTCCATGGTGTCAAGCCTATCAAGGGTACTTTCTCTCTCTCTCTCTCTCTAATTTGTTTTGATGATGAATATTTGCACTGGTGATGCAGTTGCAAAGTATCCATCACATGCAATGGATGAGAGAAAAGAGGATATATTGCGGAAGTGGATGAGACCGATGAAGCCGGTGACTATGAGATAACCCTAAACAAGTACATCAATGGTGGCAAAAAGAAATTGACCCAAACAAAAATGCCTGAGGCCGGTTCATCAATGCGACCGCTCTGCAACATTGCCACGGACTTTGCTTAAGGAGGTGTCAGGGGTGAAGCCGAGAGGCCCACTGCAGCATAGGGGATTTATCAAACATGTGCTCAAATTGCATTCTATTACACTACTCCCATGGCATGGAATCCTGATACTACTACTACTACTCACTCTTCCTCCTTATATGGCAAAACAAACCAAATATTAAATTTTATTTTATGGATTTTTTCGTTTATTGTTGTTATTTGTGATTTTGAAGGTGTAGTTGAATTGTAATTGTTTAATTTGGATTTAAGTTTTCTTTATATTTGCTATTATTTCTCCTACTACTCTCTCTCTAATTGTTTAATTATGTGGCATGCTCTAGGATTTTTTTTATTTTTTTATTTTGAGGTAAAAACTCTCGAAGAGATGAATGAATAATAAAACTCCACTTTTCCGGCCCATAAATAACAATATGGATGTACACTCTGCTAAAGACTAAGATTTGAAAATCACTCCTGTGTTGGAGGGAAGGTTAGAAACTTGTCCTCATTCCGTAGAGTCGCTATCATACAAACTGCTACTCCTTCATCCCTAGCTATAACATGCAAATCAGGAGCCTTAGAAAATTTTGTGATGAGATTGACAAAATCGGATAGGAACCTCTTTGGGGGTGAGACTTGTAATAGCAAGAAAGTTTCACTTAGTAAGTTGAAACAGGTATGTAGAGCTGAAGAATGGAGGACTTGGCATTAGAGGAGCCGAGACACAATGCCGCACTCCTCACTAATAAGCTAAGGAAAATGTTAATCGAGAATGATAAACTCAAAAAAGTGCCCAAACAAATATTTGAAGAGGAACAACTTATATAATCCTGCCTATGAAGAGGAGGTATTCCTACATTTGGAAAAGCATGTAAGAACAAGGGACACTTTGTTGAAAATGGGGATGTCATTTTTATGGCATGACCGGTGGAGTGGACAAACCTCCTTGACCAAAAAATATAAATACTTCACAAAAGTTAATGATAAAGATAACGTGAGTTTACCTAATGATGAAGGAGTTACACAAAAGTCATAGCTATTATCGTCACGTGAAGATCTCCAAGAGATCCTCAAGGTATAGACCTGTGATTTGTGACTTACATCGATACCTCCCTACTCGGCTTTTGATCCTCCTGGGGGTAATTTTCATAACATCGGTTTATAAGATCATTGCAAACCATGAGATGGATGTGTGAGTGATCGGAAATGGGTTTGGTGCGATTAAAAAACTCCCCAAAAGCTTTGGAAGTACTTTTTTAGCTTATCTCAAGGATAGATCACTAACTAACCAAATGTAGGCCTAGAAGGAACATGGCAACTCTTGTGATCTATGTCCTAGATGTGGGGGATTCCAAAGAGAAGATACGAACCATTTCATTAGAGAATGTACTAAATTCAGAGATATCTTGATTGAAATCAAGAATGTCACATGTGGTGTGAAAGGAGGTTGTAGGTTGCCTCCTGGTTGAATGGGTGTCATCTAACATGAAAACAAAAACTTGTTTCTAGGAAAAAAATGGTACACTACTTCATTGTTATCCTTTTGGCAGATATGGAAAGATAGAAATCAAATGGTTTTTTTAAAAAAATTTAATCACCCCATTCAAGCTAGTCTCTAGAACATATTAAAAGATTATGTTTATGAGATTGATGAGGCATTCCAATCTCCCATCCACCCTAATCAAGCTTCACTGCACTAATTAAATGGTGTTTCCCTACCGTAGGTAAGCTGAAATTAAACACCGATGGCTACCGAAAGAAGATCCCTGAACAGGCGCACGAAGGGCTCTTGAGACACGGAAGCGAGCATGGATATGGGGATTTTCCGGCAAGATGGGACATTGTTCAAGTGTGGAAGCAGAGCTTTGGGTCATTTACAGGGTTGCACAATTTTATTCTAGAAAGGCGAGAATAGATGTGGAAATTGAAACTGACACAAGACAAGGCATCAAGCCCATCTGGAGGCTGGCCATCATAATTCTCCATACAAGGCCATCGTAGAGGATACAAAGTTCTTAATGAAAAGATGTATTATGCAGACTAGGACACACCCTAAGGGAAGGAAACAAAGTTCAGTCACAAATTGGCCAAACATGGTAGGGTGTAATTTTATTCTGGCCCAATTTATCCGGTCTCGAGGCCTGGGCCAACTCACGCCAAAAACTAGCCCAAGGGTATTCGGCTTTAGTGGGCAGTGGGCAGACTCCGGCGGGCCTCAGGATTTTGAAGGCTTTATGCCTAGACAATTATTTTTATTTTTTCTACCAAAATTTTATTATTTTCCATTAAAATAACACTGGGTCTTGGAGCGGCCGATGGCGGGCCAAGCGGCCTTTGTCAGGCTTTAGGCTCGGGTTCAAACAAGCCTTAACGGATCGGCCCAATCCAAGTCATAAGCGGGCCATGGGCCAAAAATTACACCCCTAAAACGTGGGTGTGGCCCAAGAACATGTGGTGTTACTGAATGACCCTCCAGAGATAGCTGATATGGCTGGGATTAGTTTTGAGAGGGATTAGGCCTCTAGGTTGATGTAGTGTTACTTGTTTTATGGTTTGAGTTGAATCAAAAAAAATAAAATAAATAATGACTAAGGTTTGGTTTGAGAATTGACCTTTTTAATGACTTTTTGACTAATTTTTTTTTTTTCCAAACGAAGTCTAAATTGACACAAGTAACATATCAATAATAATAGAAACACTAACTAATATACTAATAAATATACTAACTAAACACAATCTTATGATGTGTTTAGTTCATGGAAAATTTGGAAAGGAATTTAGAAAGGAAAAAATAAAATAAAATAAAATAAAAAGGTAGGTGAAATGTGAATAAAATATACCTACGTTTTACATAATTTCACACATTTTTTCTTTCATTTTCCAAATCCCTTTTCAAATCTCTCAACCAAACACAGTATAAGTAAATCCAATCAAACAATAAAACCTACATATATGTTTGGTCTCTAAGTATATTTGTTTGTATATTAATTAGTGTTTCTAATATTATTGGTAAACTATAGGAATGCTTAGCATTTATAGTTTAGAGAAAAGTGGGCAAAAGGCAAAAAAATTTGGGGTACTTACCAATTAGTCCTATTCACTAGACTTATTTATCTATAGGTCCTAACTAATAAATTTAACACTATAAAAATAAGAGAGTGATAAATTTATCACTAAAAAATTATTCATAAAAAAAGAAGCTGATAAATTTATCACTATAAAATTATTTATAAAAAAAAGACTGATAAAATTTGTCTTTATCACTTAATAAATTATATGAAATAGGACTTAATGGGTAATAAGTCTCAAAATAGGACCTATTGAGTAATAAGTCTCCCAAGTAGGACTTATTGGTAGTTTACCCAAAAAATTTTATGGCAATTTTTAAGTGTGTAAATACATAACATATGTACTTGTATAAATTCTCATAAATATACGTAAATTGTGATTTCTCAAATTTTTATGGGTTAATTTATGTATATTTGTGAAAATTTACGTAATAATTTTTATGGGTTAACTTACGTATATTTGTGAAAATTTATGTGTGTTTGTGAAAACTTACGTGATTTTGTGAGATAATTTATGTATATTTGTGGGAACTTATACAAGTATATATTTATATGCACCTTGCACACCCAAATACTTCTCAATTTTTTATTCCAAATGTAGTATCAATTGTACAATTATAAGTCAAAATTCCAATTGCAATGCAATAGAAAATAGAGGTGTGCATAATCCAAATTCGTTCACTTTAGAGTAAAACAAGTACCAATTTGTTGTTCATCGTTTCTATAAAAATTAGAACCAAACCAATCCAATCTATTTAAATCGTGGAACTAATCCAAATCAAATCATTTAAACACGGTTTGGTTCGGTTTGTAACAATAGATTCACATAATCTATTAACAAAGAAAAATCATATAACATTTCATTTCATAATTTTTCAAAATATAAATATGCATATTGTTCCGCCATTAATTTAAACAAACATAATATTTTGTTCTACAATAGCAAAGCAACAATCACCAAATTCAAAAATAAATAAATTTAAAATTGATTCTACCATCGTCACAAAACTAACACCAAAAAAAAAAAAAAAAAAAAAAACAAATAATAGCAATAAAATTCCATAGCAACAAAGCAGCTTCATAGTAGTAAATTCCACGTATATATGATATGAATTTAAGAGGTATGATAGTATAAGAGATATGATAATATGTATCAAGGTGTTTGATATGAATATAATCTAAGTTGAATGTGATCCATATCAATTCCAATCCTAACCATGAAGTATAATCCTAACTAAGGTTCTCAATTTTTCAAACCAAAATCAAACCATGTATTCAAAACCAATTCAAATCACCGGATTAGATCGACCGGATCGATTTGCGCTTTTTATAAATTCCTTATCCAAAGACTAACAGAAAAATACATTTGAACAAAAGATTTAAAACAAAAAGTCTATGGACTATGATAACCAAATCCGTAATGTCAATCTATGGTGTAAAATCAAAATTGTATGTGGAACCATATCATCAATGAATTTGGACCTTTGATTTCAAATGGGCAATTTCGTTCATGTCTGGATTCATAGAATCGCTTTAAAAATGTAAGATCTCAGTAGGTTTACACTCGCTTTTAGGTGTTGCCTCTTCCGCTTAGGTGCACGCCAACTGCAGCGCAAGTGAGGAATTGGTGTATATATATATATAAAGATTTAATTATCCAAAATCAAACCTCAAACTGAAAAATAAGAAAAACGTTAAAGCATAACTTAAAGAGAAAAGCCACCATTGTCATAGATTTTAGTGTCAATCAATGAACAAATGCCATCACAGAAAATATCTCTCACACAAGAACCAAAGGCAAGTGTTTATGTGTGTAGGTAAGGAGGGTAGGAAGGAATACAACACCGTAAAATGTGCCCAAAATACAATAAAAGTGCCACAACTATTCACATATACCTCTTATAATGATCTCACATTCATCCGTGATAATGACATCTTGGCAAATGAGATGGGTGAGAGCACGCCTGGTAAGTGCTACGAGCTTCTTGTATTTCGCACAAAACTCCTACATCGATCTCCTTCTCAAGAAGTCGCCTGCAAGGTGATCTCGCATTCTCGCTCTTCTTCATTGCTTCGAATGTAAAACACGCCTTTTAGATTGCCCATTTAATGTAAAAGCCGCTGATGTCTGTCTCTCAATGATGATAACTATCGTGGTTGCTAGAATATTGAGATTCGATTCATATGATTTGATACAAACTTCAACAAAATGATTTGATTCATGCCGTTGAACCTTAAATTGAGTGAATCATATGATTCACTATGATTCAATTTTGTTTGCATATGAAACAAAGGTGTTTTTGGAAAAGAAAAAGAAAAAAGTAAGATCAATTAATTATATTGATCTATATGGTTTTATATGTACATACAAATATACAATCTAGTTGTATTGATATTTATTTCATTTTGAACAAAGGTATTTTTAAATGCATACAATATATATATATATAATTATATATATTATGCTAATTAAAGTAAATCTTACGATTCACAATTCAATATGATTCACGATTTGATACCTATCATTAAGTCTATTTTAATGTTTGTTAGAATCTTACCTTGAAGTCGATACAGGATTTTGGAGAGTAAAACTTCAGTGGTCTCTTCTTTTTGCCTCTCCAATCATTTAACTTCTCTTGAGCAAAGCAGCCAATTCAGCTTGTCCGAATGATTCTCAAGACCGCAGATCAAAAACAAAGAGGAAAAAACATTTACAATCAAGATTCAAGATTAGCTACACGATTAAGAAATGAAATACGTGTTAAATACTTCACGATTCCGCTAGCCCATTATGCGCGGTTCTTTCTCCAAATTATCCCTACATTAAAAGATTATTTAGAATACAATGCTTATATGGTTCAAGTGTATAAGAGATACAATTGTGTGTATATATATATGTCCATGTGTGTATGTGTTAGAGACATGTAAAGAGGAACTCACCGCAAGTCGCAAAGTCTCCTTTCGTTCATCTCTTAGCCGATGTTTATCACACGTAAAAAGGAAGAAAGATCGAATAATTGCAAAAATAATTCACAAGGTTATCACAAAATGACCTATATATCATGTAAAAGACACTAAACTCCCCATCGATAGACCTGTAATTTACACTGCCTATCGTATGTTGCATGCACAAGCATGCAATGTTTTTAAGTAAAATACAACCTGCATCGCTCATCGTGGTGTACAAGTGTTTGTCTGCAGAGATGCTTCACTATAACTTCAAGCCGCTTCATATATGAAGTTTTTGTCTATGTTACATTACATATTGGCTACATCAAGAAATTCAAATGGAGGTCAAGCATCGTGAGCACTTCCAATGCAACATAGGATCAACTCATATGGTACCATAAATGATTTTTAAGCCCTTACGCAACCATTTAATACAAAACTCGGATTATTATCACCATCATGTCACACCCTGACTTGCTCCTAAAAGTTTGGACATGACCTATTCAAACGGATATTTAACCCGATATACATAACATACGGGCCTTAATGTACATTCAATATAAAAATATATATATATAGAAACCAACTCCATTGAGCGCTACTACTATGCCAGATTATAAACATCATAATGTAAATAAAATCCAAAACATACACCGAGCATCGGTTATATACATATACATATACAGACCCGGCCCTACATTTGGGCGTATAACAAAAACATTGGGTTAAGGAAGTTATGTACTTTCAACCCTACACAAAAATAAAGGTACAAGCCAACATCTTAACAAAACTTCACAAAAATGAAAGTGGCTTCCTTATGGGCCTTGACACGTAGAGGTTGACCAAAGAGAATGGACTGCATAGGTTAGGACTGACCTCCCAGTTGGTTACCTATGAAGGTAATAATACAGAGTGAGCTGTGCTCTGAATAGTAATCAAGGTTCGAAAAGCTGCGCCGCCAGAATAAAGGGCGGTGGCGCGTTGCGTTATGGGTGTAAAGGTTGTAGCGTAACGGTTGCGGTAACCGGAATAGTGAATTTTTATTTTTTCACACAATTTGAAAAAACTTACCGATACGCATTTTTTTTTCGTGATCATATTTATTGGGTTTTAAAATAAATATTGATTAATTTTATAAATTTTAAGTTTGATCTAATATATTTCATATTTTTAAATCACTATAAACTGAGTTTTTTACATTTTATTTTAATAATTAATGACTTTATATTTTACAAAAAATAATCACTAACTATTATATATAAGATAAACAATGACAAAAGTAAGAGAATAAACAAAAGTGAAAATAAATATATATATATATTAATGCCAAATAGATAATGACCACACTTATTATTATTATTATTATTTTCAAACAATATATAAATAGACACACACAAACAAAATGGTTGAGTGATAATAGTTAAATAGAATAGCATAAGTCTTACAATTTCAACAAATCAATAATATGTTCTTCATCTTCTATTCTCTCTCATCTCTTGTTCCTCCATCTTCCCTCTTCTCTCTCTATCTCGCCCCATTTTCAACTCTTTTTTTTTTTTTTTGTGTTTTTTTGAAAGAAGCAATTCGAAACCGTTACGTAATGGTGCGTATCAGTCGTTATGGTCATATAACCGCTATAGCAGCCGCCACGCCGATACACCGTGAATCTCAATCACACCGCAAAAGCGCCGAATTCGGTGGCGGTAATTATACAATCGTTACGTGAACGGCGTTACATGAATGTTATGCCGCTTTTTAAAACCTTGATAGTAATACATATATAATTTGATGTTCAACTTAAATCATAAGAAGAATCAATGCGATAAATGCAAAGATTACATGTTTAATCGATTCCAGACATTGAACGGCCTTGGGCCCACTCTTGAAACATAATGGCTTTAAGCCCTTGAACGGAGTGGCACAAGCCCTTAAACATGTTGGCTGAGCCCTTGAACATATTGGCGTTGTGCCCTTGAGTGTTGGCATAAGCCCTTAAACATGCATGTATGAACCCAAGAGGTGTCTCACACGGATTCTAGAGGTGACTCACATCAGAGCACTTAGTTCTGTGTAGCACTTTGTTTCATACCATAACAACTTAAACGGAATGGCCATAGGCCCAGAGTATCAAAGTCTTACAGAGTTCAAGTCGGATAGAAACATTTGAATTCTTTAACATGGTTCATTCACATCCTTTCTAACATTCAAACAAGTTACATAATTGGCATGCTAATAGAATGCTATTAGTAATTATCAGCTGTAGGAGAGTGTACTATAACAGTACTACTACTCACAGTGTTGCGATGACGTGCTAGGTCCTCCCGTAGTACGTCCTGCACATATTCACAACTTGCAATTTAGTTCATCTTTCTTTGCTGAGTCATTTCCTAAGCCATTTCACTTCAAACGTATTTTACAACATTAGTAGGCATAAAATACAATTTCTAAAAATATCCAAGGGTCGAACACGCAAAATGAAGCAAATCATTTTTCTCAGCATGGGCCGCACATGCGGCAAATACCCCTGCACGTGCGGCAGTGATGCCCCGCACGTGCTTTTTTAGCAGAACCAAACCCTCAAAATTCAACATTTGTCAGATAAAGCAAAGGACTTCAGACATGTGCGGCGATTGCCCTGCTTCAGTCCGAAAATTGCAACAAAAACTCATCTTTTGGTGAATGTTTTCAAGGCTCAAATTAGCTTTCTTAATTGATAGAATATGGCCTAAAAAAACATGTTCATAGGAGCTTCAAATACACACATCAATCTAGATATTCACTAGCTCTTGGATTCTTAACACAACCTAGTTTTCTTTTGCATTCAACAACACATATAACATCACTTCATGACCTTCATGAGAAAATAAGAAACAAAACAAAATAGTTTCCACACATATAGGCATAAGCAACCTAGTTCAAAATCATCCAAGTGACAAAACTTAATCCAAGTCTAGCAATACTTACACCCTAGGTTCAATTCCAAGTCCTAGGTTACACAATTATGGTTGAACCACACTCAAATTCAAGAGAGGAGGTATAGAAGATAAACAAACTTACTTTGAACTTAGATCTCCCAAATTCCCTTTTGATTAGTCAATCTTTATTTTTTGTTGCAACTCCCGTCTAGCTTCCCTCCACTTCTACTTTCCTTTCCCAGAAATTATGTTGAACTAAGTCCTAACTAAGGAACTCACATACATATATATATATATATATATCTAATGTAGATAGAGACGAAATTTAATCAGTTTAATCGTTCCCAAATCAAATTTCTACAACCACACTTATAATTACTTAAAAATTATGCTGAGTATAAAATAAATTTCGGATTGTCAAGTCTCTAAGGACCTCAATTCCTGATTTAAACAGTCTAATCATGACAGATACTTTCCTTATTAAACAGATAGGTTCAATTCATAAGATCCATACTCTTAAACTTAATTTCTCATGAAATCTTTCATTAAGGTTTTCAATGCAAAGACTAAGGGACTAAAAATATGTCAGAAACACATACGAGGGTCGTGTTATTACATATCAAGTCCATAGAAACCATGCAGGTGCATTACTAACTCTGAATAGCTCCACCATATTTATCTTAAATCATTTAGGTCAGCGAAAAAATGAATATTGGTCATGTTTAAGATATTCATATAATTTGAAATATTAAAAACAATTTGTCAGTATCCACAAAATCACAAGCAAAGACATGTGAAGATGAGAAAATTCATTCTTTTTTAAGGAAAATTTGGCGCAGTAGAGTTAGCAAAAATAAATGGGCATCAAAACATCTATTTATCTAACCCCAGTAAAAAACAATGGTCACCACCAGAGATATCAATTTCATATGGCAGTGTCAAAATTTCACAGGTCATGTATCTCACCAACTTAACGTACGTCTCTACATCCCTAGTTCCATCTCTAAACCAACCATTCACCACCCCAAACCACAAACAATTTTCTATTATGTATTTGCAACAGAGTATTCCATTCATTACTTAAAAAGTGATACAGATATCTCAGACCAGATAAAATATAATCTTCAATAGTCCCATGTGAGCATTGTTGCATGAATACGAAATGCACTATCATGAAACCAGATCACTAGGATCCAACAGCTTTTAAAATATTAATCAGACCTTCGTGTGCTTCATCAAATACCAATGTCATATAGTTATCCTGAATCTAAAAAACACAACCGTTTTAATTCTAGTCAGATGAGGTCCGTTCCTACAAAATTTTGTGCCTACATCTTGTTGCTGAGCTAGACAATTCTAGTTTTATAAATAAGGAACAAATGAAGATGAGTTATAGTATATAGTAAACTCAAAGCAAAAGAAGGTCAATGTAAAGCTTCAAAAAGTTAAAAGTAGAAATACAGGTGAAAGCATAAGAATCAAAATCAACTTACATTGTTTTGAATTTTAACTTGATCGAGTGAGAGAAAGAATTGGTTGTATGCATCTTTGTCGGATAAAAGCTTTTGTAACTCATCAATGATGAATCAATTGTAATAAGAAAAGAAGAGAATGATCAGAAAATACAAAAATGCAAAGCAAGAAGTCTAACAACCTAGATTTCTAGATTGGTTTGCAATATTAAACGAAATGAAAATTGATGCTAATGTGGTGCCAGCAACATATACATATACTGATATCGTGGTCAATGGTGTTGGCAATGGTAATAGGTCTAGTAAAGAATTCTTTTTACTAATAAATATTAGGTGTTGTGAAAGACCAAAGGATATATCTCGTGAAGTTTCAAGATGCACATGTTTGAAGAGAATAATTCCAAGACAAGCTCTCAATTTAATTTTTTTATGTTCTCTAGGAATTTCTTATTGCTATATAAAGACTTATAAACATAAGGAGAGAATAGAGTAAATTTGAACTAATTTCCTGATGTAAGCCTTGTCCTTCCCTTAAAAAAATCATGCTCTATTTGTTAAGTGAGTCCCTCTTCTCGAGTCAAGAATTCCTTGAGTTCTATCCCTATCTCCTTATTTTGTATTTCTCCTCTTGTTATCGTAATTAAATTTTCATATTTCGCCATTCCACCATTCGCCTTGCATCAAGTGGTATCAGAGCAAGTTTGCTATCTCTCGAGTGTTGTCGATAAGATAATGGTTACATGAAAGAGGAAATTATGGGGAGGTCAAACTCCTATTGGTAATGTTTAAGAGATGTGATCATTCAAATGCTAATCTCCAATGTATACTTCAGAGATTTTGCATCTACACGAGGCTAGAGACTCAAAACAATCCACCTTTCAATGTCCTCAGAGAATTCATTGGAAAAAATGACTTCGAGGATGTCGGTTCCACATCTTCAACATCAATTAGGCACACTTCAATTCACCCGGAAGCTCCAATTCAACCTGAAAATGCATTGAATCGTCTTGCTGCAGCTTTTGAGAATGCTGATAAAAGTGTTCAAGTTAATGTACCTGACTTTGATAGAAAACTTGACCTTGAAGCCTATTGTCATTGGGTTGCTTTTTTGGAGACTTACTTTTAATCGAAGAAGATTTTCCAAGAAAAAAAAAGGTGCAATTTATAGCCATGAAGCTTAAGATCATGCCGTAGTTTAGTGGCAGCAATACCAGAAAAAATTGTGAAAGAAAAGGAAACCATCGAGTGAAGTCTTGGGCTGAAATAAAGGTTCGGCTCAGTGATAAATTTTTTCCCACTTATTATTTTTTAACTTTGTATCAAAATACACCACTTAAGGCAAAGCAGGACCAAAGTGTAGCAAATTATACTAGAGAAATTTTACAAGTATTTAAGTTGGATTGATCTATATGAAATGGGTGATCAATTGATTGCTAGATATCTGAGTGGTCTAAAACTCGCCATTCATGATGAGCTTGTAATGCATCCTATGTATTGGTTCTCTCTTGGAAGCTTATCAGATGGTATTTACAGAAGAAGAGAAGTTGAGGCGAAGGTCTTCAAGGCGAGTAGAGAAAACCTCTCATGTCAAAACAAGTATAGACAATCAAGGTCCCACATGGTCCACCAAGCAACCAAACCCAAGTGATGGGGGAGGTTATAGGAACATGTTTGTAGCCTCTCGTAAGCAAAACAATGGAGAGACCAATTGTTTTTGCGTAAAAACCGAAAGGCCAAACTTATGAATGTCCTTACACGAGGAAAGAAAAATGGTTGAATTTAGCTGATGAAAATGAGATAGAAGAAAATAAAGATGAAAGCAACGTTCATGAAGATAATGGTGGAAGCACTGAAGAATTGTGTGGACCTAACAGTGAAGTTGAAAACTTTGTCATGAGAAGAATTTTGACAGCCCCAAAGGAAGAGTTAAGTGAATCTTTGCTATGGAGCAATGTCTTTCCTGAAAATGATCAACAAAGTGTAATATCTTTTTGTCATGATCACCCGTGTAGAGGCCATTTTAGTGCTAAAAAGACAGCTGCCAAGATTTTGCAATGTGGATTTTATTGGCCTTCTATTTTTCATGATTCATTTACATATTGCTCAGCCTGTGAGCAATGCCAACAATTAGGAAGTCTCTCTCGAAGAAACATGATGCCACTCAACCCGATTTTAATAGTCTAAATATTTGATGTGTGGGGCATTGATTTTATGGGACCATTTCTTAACTCTTTTGGTAATTTGTACATCCTTGTTGCAGTTAATTACGTGTCTAAGTGGGTGGAAGCCATTGCATGTAAAACTAATGATCATCGTGTTGTAGTCCAATTCCTACAGACTAATATTTTTGCACGTTTTGGTACGCTTCATGCCATTATTAGCGATGGTGGGAAACATTTTTGCAATAGAATTTTGAACATTTAATGAAGAAATATTGCATAACTCATAAATTTGGAACAACCTATCATCCACAAACTAGTGGACAAGTAGAGATTTCAAATCGGGAGATCAAACAAATATTAGAAAAAACAGTAAATCTTAATAGAAAAGATTGGTCTTTAAGATTGAACGACACATTGTGGGCTTATTGCATCAAGATTTAAAACTCTCATAGGAATGTCTCCTTATCGACTAGTCTATGGCAAGGCTTGTCACCTCCGTTGAATTAGAGCATAGAGCTTACTAGGCTATAAAGCAACTTAACCTCGATTTGGATAAAGCAAGTGCCCATCGAAGCTCCAAATTAATGAGTTAGAGGAAATATGGAATGATGCATACGAGTGTGCCAAGTCATATAAGGATCGATGAAAAATTCATGATCGTAATATTCTAAGAAAATCCTTTATACCTAGTCAAAAAGTCCTCTATAATTCACGCTTGCATTTATTCGTGGAAACTTCGTCTCGTGGATCGTCCTTTCTTAGTCCGCATGGTATACCCATATGGAGTCATTGAAATTGAAAATCCTAGAAATGGTGAGGTGTTTAAGGTAAATGGGCAACGTTTGAAACCATTTCTAGAATTAAGGAGTGCAGCCGTTGAGGAAATTCTTTTAGAAGAGCCTGTTTATCAGGATTAAACCCACATTTCCTTATTTAAAAAAAAAAAAAAAAAAAAAAAGAGCCACATAGATTGTTAGGATCAAATACACCCAAAAAATTATCTCACACACACACAGAACACAATCTTTATGTGGTTCGGCCCAATGCCTACGTCCATGGACAGAAATGAGAGTTTCACTAAACCAGAGCAAATACAAAAACAAGAGAAGGAGAACAACTCTTCTCACTCAACTCATTGCTCTCTCTCTCAAATTTCTGATACAATTCATCATCTCCCTCCCGTCTCTATTTATACACAAAGAGAGAGAGAGAGAGATATACCAACTGTCACGACCCAAACCTACCCCTATAGGTTTAGCGCCGTAACCGGCCAGTAACCCGTGGATTACATACGGCCTCTGCAGAGATTAACAAATATTAAGGGGCTGCGGAAACAAATACATAAAGTAAACAAGGTCCAATGAGCTGTGATGACGACATGGGATGTAAAATTCAAAACTTATTTATATATATAAACATGCTAGTCAGGTGCACCCACATGTACAAAATATTTACATAAGTACATCCCAAGATCCAACTTAACAAAACAGGTACAAAGGACTAGCATGAGGTACAAAACTGCCATGGCATCGGACTTCAGGTGGAACCTCCTGAGGCGCAGTGGTCGACCAAAAACAAAACAGAGGGCCATTAACTCTGGCCAGGGTCTTGTGCCGGCTCACCTACATATATAATATAAACTGTGAGCGAAAGCCCAGTGAATAATAACAGAGTAAAGGGTTTAATGAATGATGTCCATCACAGAGTTTATATCAGAAACACAATCTTATCAGAAACAGAGCCTTATGCATATTCAAATTTCAAATCAGGTATAGGTTCAGATACAGGCTCATATTCATATTCATATTCAGATTTTGCATAAGATCATATGTGGTACACCCATAGCTATTAGATCAAAGTGTGTCTAAAGACCACGATAAAGTTGGTACCAACAACCATAAGGTCCATATCTTCATGCAAGTAACCATGGTATTCTTACCCTGTGCAAGGGCCATAGGCCACTATTGTTATTACCCAAGGCGAGGCCATAGGCCACGGTATTGTTACCGGCGAGGCCATAGGGACTAAGGGTGCCACAATACTTTTCGTAAAATTGACATTCATTCATAATTGTAATATAGCATTTCGTAAATCGATCATATCATATCGGTCAGAAAATACTTAAAGTTGAACATAACTTTACAGAGTTATTACTCACAGTGGGCGTTGATACAGGTAGATGGAGTCAAAAAGGGTCAAACAGATTATGCAAGACGTGACCTACATAACACATTACGGATACACACTTGAAACATACAATCCATTTGTACAAAACTCACATCAATGATTCTAAGTGTGTACCTAACCTCTTATCCTTAGTATGGAGCCTTAAACATGGCCTAGGAATGCCCAGGACGGAATGAGGGTGCAAAAATGCCTTAGAAAACATTTTTCAAAAGTTGCTAAAAACAGGGGCCTCGCTCGAGCGAGCCTTCCTTCGCTCGATCGAGCTTGCAAAATCAAAGGGTTCACTCGAGCGAGGAATCCTTCGCTCGAGCGATCTGTAAAAATGAAAAAGTACTGGTTGTTGATTTTTTCCGCTCGATGCTCACTCGATGCTCGCTCGAGCGTGAGACACAGCTCTTCGCTCGAGCGTATGCCTGCGCGCACCAAGATTCTGAGAGCTTGAAATTTACGCTCGAGCCACCATCTTCGCCGAAAGCAGAGCTCAACAAACGATGGTCGCTGAAGAATCCGCTTCGCGAGGAAGCCAAATTCTGGAATTTCCAGATTTGTCTTCCAAGTTCGAACCAAGCATTCTCCAACCCAAAACTCAACCTCTTGGGCCCAAATTCTGAAAAAACACTTTAAACTCAAAGTATATCAAGTTTCAAAAGCCAATTTGTAAATTCAAGGGCCAAGAGTGAGTCAATTTGAGCACCATTTCCATCAATCTTCAAGAACAAAGTTTAAACAAACATGCATGAGTTCAAGTGCATTTCAAAGCTTCAAAACATGATCCAAAGCAAAATTAAACTTAGAGTTTTGATGAATTCATGGACTTGAACAAAAGTATGAGCATGCATGTCAAGTTGTGATAGAAACAAACTCAAATGGCAAGAGTGTAAACATGCATGCATGATATACTACCCAATTCAACAATTTCAAGCTAAATCTAGACTCTAATCTTCCATTGGTCAAGAAACATGCAAGAGCTAGTTCAATTACCTATATGAGAGGGTGAATTCTTACCTCAAACCTTTAATTTCAAGTCTTGGGGCTTAATGCTCCCAAGTTGTCTACAATTCCTCCAATTTCCAAGCTAAACCTTGAAGAAATCAAGCTTTCTCCTCTCCCTAATTCTCCCCCATGTTTGGTCTCACAAAGAAGATGAAAGCAAATGTTTTAAGGTAAGTCCCAAAGTGGTCCTAGATAGTGGCCTTCAATGGCACTATTGTAAATAAGCTAGGTTCATTATTAAAATGTTATTTAATCAGATTTAAACATTCCAAATCAAATTTTAATCGAACCTACCACAAAATCACATAAAATCTAACTAGTCTAGAACACTAATCAATTTCGGAATCGGGCGCCGATAAGGCTTCCAATTTGCAGTTTAAAGTTTCAAACACAAACAGATATTCCGACACCGAACAGATAGGACACATAATTCATGCAATGCACATGCAAATTAATTCCAGATTTCCTCTTAATTATTATTAGGCATAATTAAGTTCCAATTAGCGTTAATCAGGGTCAGGGTTATTACACCAACCCACCAAAAAATTTCTACCTTCTTTAATGGTTAATGGTGAGAATCAACAAATAGCAACAACGAGAAGAGAATGGAGAGTCTTGCAGATGCCCAACTCAAACTTTCACTTCCGGTGGAGGTCCTTGTACGCCATCCTCCTTAACTCTACATGTATGGTTTTGCATGCATATGGGTTAGAGCAACAATTCTCCCCTTCCATACTCACATGCATGACTGACTTCTCACTTGAAGTCCATCCGTGCAATGTCTCTGCAAATTTCGAGTTTGTCTTTCGAGACCACCTTTGTAAGCATGTCAGCTGGATTTTTATCTGTGTGGATCTTAATTAGTTCCACTAACTGCTTTTCCATCACTTCGCATATCCAATGATACCGAACATTAATGTGTTTTGTGCGAGAATGGTACATTGAATTCTTACTCATGTCTATGGCACTTTGGCTATCACAATGTACCGTGAACTTTTCTTGCTTTAATCCCAACTCTTGGAGAAACCGCTTTAACCACAACATCTCTTTCCCAGCTTCGGTTGCGGTAATATACTTTGCCTCGGTTGTGGATAAAGCAACACATTTTGCAAATTTCTCGCCAAAACACAGCCCCCTACGAAAAGCTTAACATAACTCGATGTAGATTTTTTACCATCAAGATCTCCTGCCATATCTGAATCAGTATAGCCTTCCAAGACTGGTTTTTCTCCTTCAAAGCACAAACACATTTTTGTTGTACCCTTGAGGTACCTTAGAATCCACTTGACTGCTTCTCAATGCTCTTTCCCTGGATTGGAAAGGAATCTGCTTACTACTCCAATAGTATGAGCAATATATGGTCGAGTGGACACCATTGCATACATCAAACTCCCTACGGCGGATGAGTAGGGAATAGCTTCCATCTCTTATCTTTCTTTTGTAGAAGAAGGACAAGAACTCTTGCTCAGCTTGAAATGATTAGCCAGCGGGGTACTGACTGGCTTGGCATCTTTCATGTTAAACTTCTCAATCACCCGTTCAACGTACTTCTCTTGTGATAGCCACAACTTCTTGGCTTTCCTGTCACGCACAATTTTCATGCTCAAAATTTGTTGTGCAGAGCCTAGGTCCTTCATGTCAAAGGACTGTGATAACTCCTTCTTCAGCGATCTGATTATTGTGGCATCCTGTCCAACGATCAGCATGTCATCAACATAGAGCAGGAGTATGATGAAGTTTCCACTGGGAAATTCCCTGACATATATACACTGGTCTGCAGCAGTTCTCTTGTACTCATGACCTACCATGAATGAGTCAAACTTCTTGTACCACTATCTCGGTGCTTGTTCGAGGCCGTAGAGACTCTTTTTTAATCTGTAGACTAAGTTTTCTTTCCCTTTGACTTTAAAACCTTCTAACTACTCCATGTAAATTTCTTCCGTCAGATCACCATGGAGAAATGCCGTCTTCACATCTATCTGTTCAAGTTCCAAATTCAAATTGGAAGCTAGTTCCAAAACTACGCAAATGGATGTCATTTTCACAACTGGTGAGAAGATTTCATCAAAATCAATACCTTTCTTTTGCCCAAAACCTTTGACAACCAATCGAGCCTTATACTTGACTAGCTTTCCACTGCCATCTTTCTTCAACTTGAACACCTATTTGTTCTGCAATGCTTTTCGACCCTAGGAAAGTTTTACCAAATCATAAGTCTGATGCTTCTGCAAGAACCGTGATTTCTCTTGCATAGTTTGTTGCCACTACTCTTCTCCTTATGATTCCGAGCTTTAAAAACTTTTCGCTCCCCTCATCAAGAAGCAAAATATACCAAGGTGGTATTTGGATGACGGCTTAGACTCTCTTGTTGATTTTCGTAACTGCGGACCAACAGTGTTTGGTGGAGGGGGTTGTGGCTCCCCTTGCTCAACACCCTCTTATTGTGGATCTTCTTCTTCGAAATCCATCCCAGAACTCTACATCATTGGTTGCATGTCGCAGCTTCTTCTTCATCATGGCATACTGTGATGGTGCAGGGTTTGGAACAATTTTTGAAACATCAACTTTGGGTTTGGCTGGTTGCCCAAAGTCTTCTAAGGTCTGGCTTTCTTGAAACACTACATCTTGGCTTTAAATGACCTTTTTGTTTTTCGGATCTCACAATCAGATCCAAATTCTTCATCTCCATAGCCAATAAAGATGCATGGATTGGCTTTATCATCCAGCTTCTATCTGTGCTCCTTAGATACATGTGCAAATGCTTTGCACCCAAACACTCTCAAGTGGGAGTAAGAAATCTCCCTTCCAGACCATACTTCTTTTGGAATCTAAAAATTCAGTGGAACTGATGGCGATCTATTGATCAAATAGCAAGCAACACGAACAATTTCTCCCCAAAATGACTTTGGCAGCTTTGTCATTTTGAGCATACATCTGACCTTCTCCACAATGGTCCGGTTTATTCTTTTGGCTACACCATTGTGTTGTAGGGTTCCAGGAACAGTCTTCTCATGCCGGATGCCGCGAGTAGCACAGTAGGCTTCAAACTCCTTTGACGTGTACTCGTCTCCATTGTTTATTCGGAGACACTTTAGCTTCTTTCTGGTCTCCCTTTCTACAAAGCATGGAATGTCTGAAAATGCTAGAACACCTCAGCTTTGGTCTTTAGGACATAAACCCATACCTTTCATGATGCATCATCAATAAACATCAGAAAGTATTTTCTGCCACCCAAAGATTCCACTTCTATGGGACCGCATACATTAGAGTATGCTCTGCTCAACAAATCTAATTGTTTTCTGGATGATAAGTGGAAAGTGACTCTATGATGCTTCCCAAACAAGCAGTTGTCACAAGGATTCAATTTTGCATCTTTGGTAAAGGGAATAAGCGACTTTTTTGCCAAAATCTGCAACCCTTTTTCACTCATGTGACCCAGCTTTTTGTGTTACAAATTTGGTGACGCCTCATCTTCTACTGTGTTGAGGCTATCTGAATTCACCTCCATATGAGTCTTGTACAACGTGCCACTTGCTTATCCTCTAGCTATTACCAGAGATCCCTTTTTCAACTTCCATATGCCTTTGCTGAAGTAGTTCTCATAGCCTTGTCGATCTAAGGCTATCCCTGAGATAAGATTCAGGCATAAATCGAGAACATGCTTGACATCTTTTAACACCATCGTGCACCCAAATTTGATTTGGATGCAAACATCACTAATTCCCACAATCTTCAAAAAACTGGAGTTACCCATCTTCACTGTACCAAAATCTCCAGCTTGGTACGTACTGAAAAACTCCTTCCGAGATGTAGTGTGGTAAGAAGCTACTGTATCTACCACCCACTCGATGTCGTTGTCTGACATATGGAGGCATTCTTCTTATTGGACAGAGAATAATGTAATATCCTCTGAGACAGTAACTGCAGTGTTCCCATCTTCGATCTTTGGTTGTCTATTGCCTTGTTTTTGTTCTCTTCAAGGCATAGCAATATTTCTTTATGTGACCCTCCTAGCTACCATGGTAACACTTGAACCTTGGCCGCTCATACCTTCTCTGGATTTCCCTCTGTCTTGAGATCTTCCTCCGTTGCGTCCTCTACTTTTGCTTTTTCCCCTGCTTCTGCCTCTACCTTTATTTTCTGTGACGAGGCATGGGATTGATCTCCACCCATGTCTTTCTTTCTTATCTTTTCATTAAATAAAGCATCAGTGACCATGCTCATGGTTAGTTTTCCTTCCGTGCAGAGTTGCTAAGGGACACCACCAACGCCTCCCAACTGTCTAGCAAAGAACTGAGCAGCAAAAGGGCCTACATCTCATCATCTAACTCTATTTTGACAGTTGCCAGTTGGTTCACCAGATTTTGAAACTCACTGATGTGTTCAGTAACAGAGATACTGCCTTTCAGCTTCAAATTTACAAGTTTTCTAATTAGGAGGGCTTTGTTCCAAGCAGTCTTCGACTGGTACATGCCTTCTACTTTCATCTAGAGAGCATAGGTATCAGTCTTTTGGGCGACATGGTGGAAGACACTGTGATCGATCTATTGTCTGATCTGGCCATTGGTTTTCCGATTCTTTTGCTTCCAGTCTTCATCATTTTTCGTTGCTGGTTTGACACCATGAAGCTCAATGGGGTCAAACAAATCTCGGTAGTACAAGACATCTTCCATTATGGGCTTCCAAATGGTATAATTGGAAGCATTCAGCTTGATCATGGATCTCGAAGTCGATGTTGATTCCTCCATAAGCACTTCGGATTGCTAAAATGAAAAATGCAAATTTTTGAAATTTGATTTGCAAAATCTGACCTCAAATCGGAAAGCACCATTGGACCACCCAAATCGGACCTCAAATGGCTCAGATTAAGCCAAAACAGGTTGAACGACTTAGATTGGTGAAATCTGGCGCGGTTGAGAAGCACCGGATAATTTCTTCGGTTTGGCTGGCGTCAGGATGACATCAGTGGCTAAGCGGCTGACGGCCCAGCTTGGTCAACGACTCGGTCAACAGAGCCTTGGTCAGCGGCACGACTCTAGTAAACGGCTCCAGTTAGCGGCTCGGTCAACAGCTTCGGTTGGCTTGGCGTCTTTGCTTGGATGACGTTAGCGTTCGGTGAGAGTGCATGCTTGCGTGTGAGATCATGTGTCTTCTTCCTTTGGAGGCGCGTGGGAGCGTGGTCATGCATGAGAACAGCGTCAGGTGGCGCGTACGACTTCGTCCAAGCTTCGTTTTCAATGCAGTTTTCACCTCTGTGCTTGTCTCATCGAGAGCGTTCAGCTGGTGTGATTAAAAGTGAATTTTGACCACTTCGATTTCTGGGCAAGTTTGAAAATCACACCTTGTTTTTCTAAAAAAACACCGAACTGACTTTGATACCACTTTGTTAGGATCAAACACACCTAGAAAATTATCTCACACACACAAAGAACACAATCTTTACGTGGTTCGGCCCAATGCCTACGTCCACGAACAGAAATGAAAGTTTCACTCAACCAGAGCAAATACAAAAACAAGAGGAGGAGAACAACTCTTCTCACTCAACTCACAACTTTCTCTCTCAAATTTTTGACACAATTCATCATCTCCCTCCCGTCTCTATTTATACACACACACATACATAGAGATACCAACCCACCAAAAAATTTCTATCTTCTTTAATGGTTAATGGTGAGAATCAGCAAACAGCAACAACGTGAAGAGAAGAGAGAGTCTTGCAGATGCCCAAGTCAAACTTTCACTTCCGATGGAGGTCCTTGTACGCCATCCTCCTTGACTCTGCATGTATGGTTTTGCATGCATGTGGGTTGGAGCAACATAGATTAATAATAATAATAATGATAATAATATTCTTCATAATTTTGAACTTCATGTTTTTGCATCCAATGAGTGACTTTAATAAATATTTGTTGAAAGCGCATTATATTGTTGATTAGTCTCATTAATTGTTGTTTTGGTTGAATACTGAGAATACATTAATTTATTACCACACTTTTACTTATTTGAGATCATGAAAATTGGAAAAATCATACCAATTCTTGAGAGATGATTTTAGGCCATCTTTGGATTTTTATTTTATTTTTTTTAAGCCTTTTATTTAACCTTTCTTTGTTAAACACAAGACCCAATGTATTTAGAGAGTTATTGGAATTATTATGTTGTGAAACAAGGCAAACAAGTCTAAACTCAAAAAAACAAACAAACAAACAAAACAAAACAAAAAAAGAAAAAAAAAAAAAAAAAAAAGAGAAAAAAAAAATTTGGAAGGTGATTCATTTCAATAATGCCCTAGATTATTTATTCTTATTCCAATAAAAACTCCATAAGTCATTTTTTATTTTTATTTTTTACCTTCACCTTTTATCATATTACCTTAACCTTTACATTACAACATAACAAAAGTCCTATTTAATCTTGGGATGGTACGATTTGTATGTGGACGTGATTTAAAAAGGGTAATAGTGTGGTAATTTTAAATTCTTAGTATTTGACATTCCATTCATGAGGCTACATTTATTCTTTCCTATTAGCGTTTTTCTTCAAAAACTTAATATGCAAGATACTTTGATTTTGATTTACATTACTTCACTTGCATATATATATATATATATTGAGAGTAAACTTTGCACATGATCAGAGTGATTTAAAGTTGAAGAAATCAAAAATTTTCTCTCTCTAAAATGAGAGCGCTCTCTGCCTACTGGTAGTTCTTAGGGTCTATCCCTTGGTGACTCTCTTTAGTTTCTTTACTTGTGGGTGGTCTATTATAGCTTCGTCGGTTGACTGAAGGGGACTTTGGCTGGAGTATGGAGTCTTTCGAGCTGCCGGAGGTCACGGATGAGTGTGAAGATGTTTCACACCGGTGTCTAGTAGGGAAGGTTCTTGCTCCCAAAATCTTGAACAAACTAGCTGTTAATAAAATCCTTCTTGTTGCTTGGAAGACCAGAGCAGGTGTTTCTATCACTCCATGGAAGGAGAACATCTATCTTTTTCAGTTTGAAGATTTGGAGGATCGTTCTAGGGTCCTCTTGGAGGCCCCGTGGTCCGTTATGGGGAGTCTATTGGTTCTTCATACGCTGCAGCCGGGGATGGGCGCAGATGATTTGGATTTTCGATGGAGCCCTTTTTGGGTTCAAGTTCATGGTCTACCGTTTGAAAAGATGACTCGTGCTCATGGGGAGGTTATTGGCAATAGGATAGGCAAATTGGTTGAGGTTGAAGCTCCCTCAGATGATCTTCTTATACATCGTAGCTTTTTGAGGCTACGTGTCGAGGTTGATGTTACTAAACCTCTGCTGCAGGGGTTCATTCTGTATCACCGTGATAGCTCGGGGCCAGTTGGGGATGGTGTCAAAGTTTATTATAAATATGAGAAACTGACTGAGTTTTGCTACGATTGTGGTCGCATTGGGCACAATAACTTGTCCTGCAAATTTGTATCACGGGATGAGGGTCGCAACTCTGGCTATGGTCCCAATCAAAGAACAAGGCCCGCTAGAAGCGTGACTTCGCTTTGCAGGCAGAATGCGAGACCTTTAGAGGAGCTTCGTGCTGGTCGGGATAAGTCTATGCCACCTTTGGGTTTTTCGCTAGGCTCTACGGCGGCGCGTTCGAATGAGGACGAAGGGGCTGCCGCGAGTGGGCCAGCTGCGCCTAGCTCACATCACTTGGATGAGAACGTGGATGTACGATTAGTACGAAATAGAGTAGTGGAATTGGGGGCTACAGAGTTTGTTCAGTCTGAGGTCCCATGCCCATGCACATCAGGATCCCCTCTAGAACCTTCGTCTTTACTGGACCCCTCCTCGCATGCCTTAAATCTGGTACATGGACCATCTCACATTTGCAATTTAAATCTTGGGCTAGCTGAAGTGGTAGGCGTGACCCATACATTTTTGGGCCCCCATATGGAGAATTCGGTACTGAGGCCTAAAGCCTCATATATTGTAACAGAGCCCTTTGAAGCTGTTTCTTTTATTTCTCAACCCAGCCCAAGGTTAACATGTCTTATTCTAACTTAAGTGTGGAGGAACTTAGTCCCAGCCCAAGTCCTGAGAGGCCAAGGCCCAGTGACTCCCTTATAGACGCAAGTATTTCCCAGGAGTTCACCTGTCTATCTCTGAAGAGGCCGCTCAGTGAGGAGGACCTGTGTGACTATGTCCCGCTGAAAAAATTGAAGGGGGTTGATTCGGATATGGATAATGCTGTAGCTAACCCCAAGGCTTTGTGTGTTTTTACTCGAAAGCCAAATCCAAGGGCTCTATCTTGGAGAGGAAGTCGTTTGAAGAAAATTCCCCTTGTTGAAATCCCAGTTCAGGATGCAGCCACTGCTGTCATTCCGAGCCCAGGGGGAGTTGTGCCCGTGGGTGTGGTTTCTTTGGTGGATAATAACTGCTGCACAAAAGTTCTTGGCTTGTTTTCGAACTCGGATATAGGAGAGGTGGATACGTCTGGTAATAACAAAAGGGTGGTGGTGGATGACCCCAAACAGCCACAAGATTCATGTTAATTATTAGCTGGAACTGTCAGAAGTTGGGCCGTCCCCTGACAATCCAGGTATTACGAGGGTTATGTACAACCCATCAGCCTTTGGTGATCTTTTTAATGGAGACAAAGAATAAGAGAGCAAAGCTGGACCGAATCAGGCAGAGCCTCAACTTTCCGAATAGTTATTATGTTGATCCTATCGGCACCTCCGGCGATCTAGCCCTCTAGTGGATGGATGGGGTCGTGTTAGATATCCGGTCTAAATCCCAAAATATTTTTCGGTGTATTCTTTCGCTAACGGCAGCAAGGAGTCGGGTTGCTTGTTTTAGTTACGCCCCTCCTCGATGGCGGGAAATGAAAGCTTTTTGGAAATACTTATGTGATATGGCTACGGAGATGCACTACCCGTGGTTATGTGTGGGTGACTTCAACCAAGTGGGTTCTATTTTGGAGAAGCAGGGTGGCCGGGAATGTCATGCCTCTCAACTAAGTGACTTTCAAGATATGGTTTCGAATTGCAATCTGGTAGATTTGGGCTTTAAAGGGAATGCTTTTACTTGGACTAACAACCAGGAGGGTGAGCATAATGTTTGTGAGAGATTAGACTGGGCTTTGGCCACGGTTGAGTGGAGAGACCTCTACCCGAATGCCCAAGTTTTCCATGATATTTGTTTCGGCTCGAATCATTGTCCATTGGTACTGAATTGTTGTGTCCCTCTTGCTAGGGTGCCTAGAAGATTTCATTTTGAAACTTTGTGGACCACCAGCCCAGCATGTGTAGCTACTATTCAATTGGAGTGGGCTAAGGCTCAAGCAGGCTCTCCGATGTTCAACCTTGTGCAAAAGTTAATAAGAAGCCAACGAAGTTTATGGGGTTGGAGTGCCAAGGAATTCGGTAATAGGAGACGACGTATTGAACATCTTTGGGGTCAGATCGCCTAATTACAAAGTCGGCCTTACACAATGACAAACGAAGCACATCACAAGCAGTTAACTCATGAGTTGGAATCGGTTATGAGGAGGGAAGAGATGTATCTTCATCAACGCTCTCGGGTGCGTTGGCTCAATTTTGGTGATCATAATTCTGCTTTTTTTTCATGCTACACTCACTCAACGACGCCAACGAAACCAACTCTTGCAATTGAAATCTGATGATAGCAGTCTATTGAACTCAAAATCAAAAATTAATTCTCACCTATTTACTTATTTCTTGACTCTTTTTTCCGATAGTGATAGAGGTGAGATGACTGAAGCTCTTGCTGTGGTTCGTAGAGTTATATCGGAGGAGATGAACTCGATGCTGATTCGAGATGTTTTAGATGAGGAGATTAAAACATCGGCTTTTCAACTCGGATCTTTGAAAGCTCCTGGACCGGATGGTTACCCCAGGTATTTCTATCACCACCACCGGGATATTGTAGGGCCCTCTTTGTGTTCTCATGGTGAAGAGTTTCTTTCGGGAGGTTTTTTTGTTGAAGGAACTCAATCACACAAACTAGGTACTCATTCCCAAAGTGCCAGCTCCAGAAACATTAGCACAATTTAGACCAATAAGCTTGTGCAACTTCAACATGAAAGTGATAACCAAAATTCTTGCTAACCGTTTGAAGGGGATTCTAAGTTCAATGGTCTCGCAAAATCAGTAGGTTTTCGTGAGGGGAAGGCTGATCCAAGATAACATCATTGTGGCTCATGAGGCTTTCCATGCGATGAAACTTCGAAAAGGGAAGGTGGAGGATGTAGCGATTAAAGTGGATTTCAATAAAGCTTATGATCGTGTGGATTGGCATTTTCTAAAGGCCTTGTTGGTAAAGATGGGGTTCCACTCCCAATGGATTCAATGGGTGATAGAATGCATTACCACAATTTCCTTTTCAGTTATCGTTAATGGGGCCAAACGGACTAGTTTTAAACCTCTCCGGGGTCTTCGTCAAGGGGACCCTCTCTCTCCATATCTATTTATCCTTATCATAGATGTTTTTTCGAAATTGATTGATCGAAGTGTTCTCAATGGGAAATTGACTGGGTTGCGCATTCGACAGGGTTGTCCGTCATTGTCACACTTGTTCTTTGCGGATGATGCGGTACTTTTTGTCAAGGCCAAAAGTGTGGAATGTCTTGAAATCAGCAGATTGATTCACATATTTCACGATGGTTAACTTTGATAAGTCGGGAATACAGTTCAGGGCAATCGATTAACTTTGATAAGTCGAGAGTACAGTTCTCTAGTAATGTTCCTATATCACGACGGATGGAGGTGTGTGGCTTGCTTGGTATTTCGCAGATGCACGCTAATGCAAGATACTTGGGCCTACCGTCGTGTTGGGGTCGCTCTAAGGCTGAAGCTTATACTTTCTTATGCGAGAAAATGCTGTCCAAATTGCAAGGATGGAAGGCGAAGTTGCTTTCCCAAGCAGGTCGGGAAGTCCTCATTAAATCGGTTGCCCAGTCCATGCCTACTTATGTTATGGCATGTTTCTTGTTTCCCAACAAGTTGTGTGATAAATTGAGCTCCTATATTAGGAATTTCTGGTGGAAAGGGGATCCGGAGGGGAGAGGTATACATTGGGCCAGCTGGAATAAATTGTGCTTGCTGAAAAGAAAGGGTGGTTTGGGCTTTCGAGACTTTCGGGCTTTCAATAGAGCTCTCCTCACTCGGCAAGGTTGGCGATTAATTAAATTCCCGAATTCTTTATTTGCAAAAATTATTAAAGGGATTTACTACCCCAACTCAGATTTTTGTCATGCTGTGCGAGGGACGCGACCTTCATGGGCTTGGCTCAGTTTACTTCGAGGAAGGGAAATTCTTTCAGGAGGATTACGGTGGCAAGTTCTGAATGGTAAATCTATCAATTTCTGGGATGTTCAGTGGATACCATCTAATCTAGGATTTCGTGTCCAAACAGTGAGGCATGGTGGGATTTCGATACAAAAGGTCAATGAGGTCATTAACCCTTCACGCAAGCAGTGGGATGAAAGAAAGCTTCGAAGCCTATTGTCTAGAGCGGACTGTGATGCTATACTATCTATTCCCGTTTCCGCTGAGGATAAGGATAAAGCTCTTCTTTGGCACCATGACTCAAAAGGATGCTATACGGTTAAATCGGGCTATCATGAAGCAAAGGAAACAAGCGACTTGGGTTCCAATCGCCTCCTCTTCTATGGGTTAATCAAGAAAGAATAGAAGTTTGTTTGAATTTGAATTTACCTCCTAAACTCAAGCATTTCGTTTGGAGAATCTATCATAATGCTGCTACTTGTCAAAATTGTTTGCAAAACGGTGTGCCAACACGCGCTTTGTCTGTGTGTTTGATGACCACGAATCTATTGAACACCTATTGTTTGAGTGTGATTGGTCTAAACGAGTTTGGTTTGGGTGTAATCTTGGTCTTTGATGTGATCTTGGCGACCTTTCGGTTAGAGATTGGTTTGGGCAATGCTTTACATCTTTGGGGGCTTCTAGTTGGGGGAAATTTGTGATATGTTCCATGATTTGGGTGGCTTGGACTATCTGGAAGGGCTCAATGACCATCTGTTCAACCATTTGCTGGTTGATCCAAATAGAGTTATAGCGAAGGCCAAGCGATGAAGTCAATTCTTGGCCACCGCACTGTGACCTCTACCCTCGCTCTGGCAAGATGGTGTGAACAATACAGTGGATCGCATGGGTTCCTCCGCCTCCGAAAGTGGAAATTCAATTGCGACGCTTTTGACTTGAGGCAAGGAACTGGTGCGAGCGCTTTCTCCGGATCACATGGGCCTATTTCTGCAAAATCCGAGTGAGGTCAGTTGCTCAAGGAGAATTGCTGGCCGTTTGGCACGCATGTCTTATGGCAGGTGCACTCAATCTTACTGCAGTGGATATTGAAAGTGACTGTAAATCCGTGATTCATCTTTGTGTATCTGAAGGGGTCCCTCCGTGGGAGCTTCTTGCTTTGCTGAGCGATGTTCGCTCGATGGCCACAAGTCGGCAGCTAAATTTTCTTTGGTGTCCTAGAATTGGTAATAGCGCAGCCCACTAGGTTGCTTCTGCTTGTTTTCACTACTCTTTGCCCGCTGATTGGGTTGCCCAACCACCTATGGGTCTTGTTAGGTGCTTATCTTCCAATTCTATGTAGTTGTTGGGCTGTTTTTTTCGATCCAAAAAAAAAAAAAAAAAAATCAGAGTGATTTATTTGTAGAGTCATTACAACAAATTGCACTTTTGGCGATCAAATTTAGCGACTAAAAAAATTTTAGTCGCTAAAAGTTGTGGAATTGACGACCAAAAACTATATTAGTCGGAAAAAGTACAATATTTAGCTTTTTTTTTTTTTTTGTTTATCGAGGTATATTGATTATTGGTGACTAAAACAAAATTTAGTCTTTAAAATTGCCACAATTGGCAACTAAAAACTGTTTTAGTCGCTGAAAAACAAAAATTTACTTTTTATTTTTGGCGACCACAAGTTTGGTCGCCAAAAATTTATTTTTAGCAATTAAAAATGATTTTGGTCACCGTATACTCAATTTTTTTCTGACAAAAGAACAATTAGTCGCCAAATAGTTAACTTATGCCGACTAAAAAACATTTTAGTTGCTAAAAGATTTATAAAACTTTGGGGGGAAAATATTTTTATGATTGGCACCCAGATTGACGGAATCATATCCTCACCTTAACTTCCTACTTGGTGGGCTATTGAGCCTACTTTTAGGCCCAATTTTGATGATCTGAACCATTCACATTTTAATATTTGTTGAGTATATTTTAAGATTTATAAAATTTAAAATTGTTTATTAAATTTAAAAAAAAAAACAGTTTTTAGTTCGATGATCTGAACACGTTGGCCTTGTTTGGTTTGTTTTTAAGAAACAAATTTTGGAGAAAATTTTCTAAAATTTTATTTGGTTTAGTGATTTTAGAAAAAAAAAATTCAAAATCACTTTCTCTTTCCTGCATATCAATCAATCACTTTTTTTCTCTCTTCTCTCCTTCTCAATCACTTTTTCTCTCATATACATCTACTCAATTACAACAAAATATCAAATTATTCCAAACTCTCATATTTCAAAATTATTTCCAAAATATACAACCAATCAAACTAAAAAAATTTCTAAACTATTTCTCAAATTTTTTTTAAAAAAATTTATCCCCCAAAATCAAACCAAACATACTTATAATTTCTACTATCTAATCGACTTAAATTTTTACAATATAATATATTTAACAAATCTTAAATTCTAAACGGTACGAACCATCAAAATAAAGCCAAAAGTAATAAATCTAATGGCCCAACAAGTAGAAAATCAGGAGGAAAGTCGACGAGAGCATCCTGAGAGGCTTTTCCCAAAATAAGCCTTTTTTGCATTGTATTTCCCAAACTAGGCCAACTTCTGACGGAATTCCAAAACTAAGTTAAAACGCCATTCCGATTCGCGCTTTTACTGTTAGGAGCGCAAAATTAGATGAACAGGAAAATCGCTATTACAAATAGCGATTTTGATTAAGAACTCGCTCTTACAAATAGCACTTATAGCGTTAATTTTTTTCCAGAATAAAACGCTGTTAAGAACAGCGCTTTTAACACAAAATTTTTTTCCAAGAAAACGCTATTACTAATAGCGCTTTTAACAGAAATTTTTTGGAAAACGCTATTTCTAATAACGAGTTCACTTAAATGAAAACGCTTTTCAATCGGCGTTTTTAATGTACTTATATTGAAGCCCCCCTCATTTGCATACGTTTTTGAAATTAGGTTTTTCGCTCTCGCCTCACCACTCTCCATCTCTCCATCACTCACTCTCCATCTCTCACTCTCCTCCATCTCAGACTCACTCGATCTCGGTCTCACCACTCGGTCTCGCTCTCTGCCTCGGTCTCTGCTCTGCTCTCACTCTCTGTCTGTGCTCTCTCTCTCTCCATGGTATGACATCAACCCTAATTTTATGTATTTAGTTTTTGTGTTTGTGAAAATGTGAAAATGTGACATTAACCCTAATTTTTGTGTTTTTATGTATTTAGTATTTAGGGTTTTACATGTGAATTATTAAATGTGTTAGGGTTTTATCATTGTGGTTATGAAATTAGGGTTTGGAATTTTTTGAAATCAGAAATCAGGGTTTGGAAATCAGAAATGCGAATGCTTTTGAATTTGTGGAATTTTTTTTGCTTTTGAATTTTTGGATGTTGCTTGTGAATTGAATATGGTTATGAATGTTTATGCTTTATCAGTGTGGTTGTGGTTATGAAATTAGGGTTCGATATCAGATTGTTCACATTATTAGGATTGTTCAAATTAGGATGACATTTTAGGGTTCACATTATTAACGGTTCTAATGCTTTTGAATGTTTATGCTTTTGAATCATAAATCAGGTTTGGAATTTTTTTAATTTTTTGAATTTTTTAAATAAATCATAAATATGAGAATTGAGAATTGAGAATTGAAATTTGGAATGATGAAATTCGTAATTCATATAATGTCATATTATGAAATTCATATAATTGAGAATTGAGAATTGAGAATTGAAATTATGAAATGTTTATATTTTGAAATTTGAAATCAGAAATTAGAATTTTGAAATTATGCTTGTGAATCAAAATGTCTATATTTTGAATATTGAATAAACCAACGTACATTTGTTGAATTGGAAATTGTTTTTTTTTTTGCTTGTTAAGAGGAATTAAAAGGAAATTAGGGTTTGAAATTAGGGTTTTAAAAGTAATTTTTTTTAATTAAGAATTGCGATTAAAAAATCCGAAATTCATATAATTGATAATTGTTAATGTCATATTATGAAATTCATGTAATTGAGAATTGTTGAATTCAAATTATGAAATGTCTATATTTTGAAATTTGAAATCAGAAAATGGAATTTTGAAATTATGCTTGTGAGTTTTTTTTTTTTGCTTATTAAGAGGAATTAAAAGGAAATTAGGGCTTGAAATTAGGGTTTTAAAAGTAATTTTTTTTAATTAAGAATTGCGATTAAAAAATCCGAAATTCATATAATTGATAATTGTTAATGTCATATTATGAAATTCATGTAATTGAGAATTGTTGATTTGAAATTATAAAATGTCTATATTTTGAAATTTGAAATCAGAAAATGGAATTTTGAAATGATGCTTGTGAGTTTTTTTTTTTTTTTTTGCTTGTTAAGAGGAATGAAAAGGAAATTAGGGTTTCAAATTATGGTTTTAAAAGTAATCTTGTTTAATTAAGAATAAAATTAGAAAAAATTGAAATTCATATAATTCGTAATTGTTAATGTCATATTACGAAATTCATGTAATTGAGAATTGTTGAATTCGAATTATGAAATGTCTATATTTTGAAATTTGAAATCAGAAATTGGAATTTTGAAATTATGCTTGTGAATGAAAATGTCTATATTTTTTGAATCAAATTATGGTTCAGAAATTGTTAATGTCTAATTTCTACAAAATATAATTATTAAACAAAAAAATATTTAATTTTGAATGTATTTGATTAAAAAAATATTTAATTTTCTCTCCATGAAAAGATCATGTTCTCTCAAATAAAAGATCATGTTCTCTGAAATATTTAATTTTGACTCTATTTTATTCAAAAGAAATATTTTTATTGGTTTCTCAAAATATTTAAATTTGACTCTATTTGATTTAAATAAAAAAAATTTGGTTTAATTTCGTTTGGTTTATTTCACTATATTTGGGGTCAGGCACCCAAAATATGATTAAAAAATTTAATGAGCTGAATTTGTAATACATATAATAGCATTGTAGTACAAATTAAAATTTCCTCAGAAAACTGAAGAAAATTTGAAAAAGTTTTTGAAATGGGTATTGAACGAACTGACTTATCGCCTTTTCCACTTTGTGATTGTCCACTACCATTGAAAAGGAAAATGTAAACATTATGTTTTAATAATTTTTATTTATATTTGTATAATTAGAAGTCATTATTAGACTAGTTACAATATATGCATGAAAAGAGTCTTAAATTATTTTAATTAATAGTCCATAGCAATTTCGTACATACGAAGGGAAAAAAAAAATTGGCACTTTGATGGGTAAGCCTGTGTTTTGTAATACCAAATAATTGGTACGGATGGCCCGATAGATTCACATGGATAACTATCCAAAATGTAGTCCATACATTTAACCACCAACTTCAATTTAATTATCTCTAATTTTTGGCCATTATAAATGATGTCTGTAATTATTTTTTTGTTTTTGTATGTGTAAGAAAAAAAAGGAGTAAATAAATTAAATTTTTTTCTTACTTTTCAGAACGATCCAAAATGATCCAAAATGAGCTTTTTGTTTTAATTTTATAAGAAAGCCTCTATGACCTCTACAAAATGGACGAGGGTTACTAGTTCACATAGTAAATAACTTTGTCATTAAGGTCGGTAATGACACAAGTTTGAGCAAATCAAATTAACTTATATTTTCCATAAATCTGAACAATTACATCACCAGGTTGAACAAGTTGAGACACAAATATATAGTTGACAAAATACAAATTGAATTAATGTTTCACCTCTACAGTTCCTTCAACCCTGGAAAATATAAATTGACAAAAAATTAGAGGGTTGCTTTTATTTGTGACTTCTGCAAATTTTAATGTTTTTTTTAATGTTTATTTTACAAGTAGAATTCGATATATGTATATTGTTGATATTTTAATACCCCTAGCACCACTATGATGTCTATAAATACCCCAGTATGATGTTTGTTGAAGTCATAACAAAAGTAATATATATACAATTACTGTTATTATTATTTTTTTTGTGTTATTAACAATGTCTTCAAGAGGTGCAGGAAGTTCACGCCGGCAAAGAAATCCGAAAGTGTGGCTGCTACCTCCATTTACGTATGACTACAAGAGCGAAAAGTACGCGAGTCCGAAGGATTATTATGCTGGTATCCGAGCAGAATGGGCGTTCCGGGTAACGGAGCAAGAAGGATTGTATAATGATCTACGTAACTTTGGGGCACCGGTACCTCATCGTCGTTCATTGACCATGGCTAGACGAAATGTGAGTGACTATGAAAAAGCAGTTAGCAGAATTAAGAAGGAGAACAACAGAATGTTGATGCGGAGATGTCGACATTTCATGCTTCAGCTAGCCACTGAAATGGCGTATAAGCAAGCAGAGATTTGACAATGGTTGAGCGAAATAATGTCTTAAACAATGAAAAATATCTCTCGACTACTACATGTCGATGAGGAATAAGAAATCAAACACCGTTATCTTTCATATGTTACATCGAGTGTAAGACAATGTTGTTGTTGGTCTAACGACGGATGTATTTCAAGTATTTCTTTTATGAACTCAAGTTTATGAAATAACTACATTTATAACTACACATTTATGAGTTCATGACTTTCTTTATTGAATTGCAATTAGTTAATGAATGTTCTGGATTAATGAATGGATTAATGTATGTTTAATTATGTGAATACTTAAAACACATAAAATAGATCAGTAACTCGGAGAAAAGGTTCCTTAATCTGGGTCAGAAATAGGGATGAATTTACAACGAATTTCAATCTCCATCGGGAAAGAAGAAAGAGTCACCTTCCAATTCTTGAAAGTTCAGTAAAAATGATGACTCTGGTAATGAATGAGGGGTTGACAGAAAAGTAAACTCGGTGAAACGAACTACCGGCTTCAATAGCACATAAAACATAACAGGTAGGTCGGTGAATAGCTTCCCAAATGACAACAACAATTCAAATAGTCATACTTTTCAATGAAATACAAATAGTAGGTCGTAACATTGCGTAGCTAAGTGAAACACAACATTGGCTACATAAGCTTCATTTTTTCACACATTGAGTAGTCAAATCGTGGAGAGATTTGTCAGTATATGCAGATGGATTGTGAAGTCATGTGACCTGGTGCACAGGCTTTGGTTTTCTCGATTTGTTGCTCGATTTTTTTATTACAGTGACAACTTATCTCTTATTGACATAGGTGGGATTCCCAACTCAGAAAGTCACATGGCAACAGTGAATTCACTGATTTACCTTACTGGCAGCATACCTTTATTTTGTCCTTATATGCAGATGGATTGTCAAGTCATGTGACTTGGTGCACATGCTTTGGTTTTCTCAATTTTTTGCTCGTATTTTTTATTGTAGTGACAACTCATCTGTTATTGATATATGTGGGATTCTCAACTCAGAAAGTCACATGGCAACAGTGAATTCACTGATTTACCTTCTGAACAAGATTGTTTTATTTTGTCCAGATATGCAGATGGATTGTCAAGTCATGTGACTTGGTGCGAGAGGCTTTGGTTTTCTCAATTTTTGCTCGTATTTTTTATTGTAGTGACAACTCATCTTATTGATATATGTGGGATTCTCAACTCAGAAAGTCACATGGCAACAGTGAATTCACTGATTTACCTTACAGTCAGCATACCTTTATTTTGTCCTTATATGCAGATGGATTGTCAAGTCATGTGACTTGGTGCAGAGGCTTTGGTTTTCTCGATTTTTTGCTCGTATTTTTTATTGTAGTAACAACTCATCTGTTATTGATATATGTGGGATTCTCAACTCAGAAAGTCACATGGCAACAGTGAATTCACTGATTTACCTTACAGTCAGCATACCTTTATTTTGTCCTTATATGCAGATGGATTGTCAAGTCATGTGACTTGGTGCACATGCTTTGGTTTTCTCAATTTTTTGCTCGACTTTTTTATTACAGTGACAACTCATCTCGTATTGATATATGTGGGATTCTCAATTCATAAAGTCACATGGCAACAGTGAATTCACTGATTTACCTTACAGTCAGCATGCATTTATTTTGTCCGTATATACAGATGGATTGTCAAGTCACGTGACTTCGACCACAGTATTTGCTTTTCTCTGTTTTTTCAATCTACTGACAACTCATACCTTGTTCATATATGTGGGATTGTCATGCAGAGGCATCTTTCTAAAGTCGTTCATAACCAACTATATAAAAGAGTAAAGGTGAAGACACAACCTTACAACTCATTTCGCCCTACGAAATTATCATTTATTTGCTTTAAAAAATTAGCATGGCTACATGGTTCATGGGAGGGAGTGGGAATCGCAGAGGTGGTAGGAACTTGCAAAGGGGTGAAAGTTCACGACGAGGAGGGGGAAGGGGAAGTGGCGATGCTGAAGATGAAACACCATTTCCTTTGTTAGATGCCTCTTGTGCTTATCATGATAGGTTTGGGAAGCGACATTTTGTCATGCCCAAGTACTATCGAGATCCATGTGGTTTGGTGGAGGATCCATCAGATAATCAAACAGGATATGGTTATGCAAACGCTAGACTTCTGAAGTGGCCCGCACTATTTATAGAGCGAGTGCAAAATGAAAGATTATGTCGGGAAAGACGACTGAAGGTGCCAAAAGCACGTTCTGTTGAGATCCAAAAGGAAGATCCTGAAAATGTTGATCGACTATGTCAAAGACTACAACGTGAGATTTCTCAAATGGGCCATAGGTTGGCTCGCGATATGCAGCTACTCATAGTTAAGAAGGATGCCCAGAAGAACAGAACAGAACCAGATGTTGCGGCTATCAAGGGTATCATGGAGGATCCTGAACTTGTCTCTGACACTGAGCTTTCGGATTGTTCAGACTCTGAGCCACCTGCTGATTTAAGCGCGAATTAGGTGTTAATGTCTACACTTCGGCAATATAACAACTTGCATTAATATTTAATGTCTGTGTTAGAGTAAGTATAACTGTTATGTTATGTTATGTTTATGCTTAAGTCTATGTTTATGTATTGGGTCTGTCAAATGTTACGGCTATTAATATGCAATATTAGGTCATGAATCAGGTGTTTGACTGTAATCAATTATGTTTATGTATTGTGTGTTTAGTTCAGTGTCGGGATGTATGTAATGTGTGTTCGTTCATGGTGTCCGAATGTATTTTGTGGGAGAATTATGTCGTACTACCAATGTAATCGAAAACTATTACATTTGCAACTTCGATTATGTTGTTTTCATGCCTATATGAGTATTTAGTAAAGTAATCGACTTGACGCAATATTATGTATTAAGTATTATTACAAAAATGTTGACAAAATTTATTTTAGGAGCTCTCGCTGTGGCCTTCGTCTTCTTGGCCTACTCCGCGGTGGTCTTCGCGTCTCACCCTTCGTCGTTGCTCGTCGAGCTACATAGTGTGTGGGTGTGCTTCGGACTGTAGAGCATGCATATCACATTCTAACCCATAACAAAGACGAAACAAAAAAATAAATTTTCTAAATGAAAACGGGTACAAAACGGTTTTACTAAACTGGTTTACTAAACTGGTTTTCTGAATTACATTCTCACCTTCTAACCCAAAACTAAGACAAAAGAATAAATATATATGTATGTTTAAATGAAAACGGCTTTCGTAAAGCCAAAATAATTTTCTAAATAAAACCTTCTAACCCAAAACAAAGACAAAAGAATAAATATATATGTATGTTTAAATGAAAACGGCTTTCGTAAAGCCAAAATAATTTTCTAAATAACACCTTCTAACCCAAAACAAAGACAAAAGAAAAAAAAAATTACATGAAAACGATTTTAGTAAAGCTAAAATAAAAGTATTAATTACATTATCACCTTTTAACCCAAAACAAACACAAAACAATAAACAAAAAAAAATTTACATGAAAACAACTTCAGTAAAGACGAAAAAAAAAATTGAATTACATTTTCTAAATCAAAACAAAGACAAAAGAAAAAATAAAAAATTTAACATGACAACGGCTTCAGTAAAGCCAAATAAATGAACATGATTGGCTTAATAATATCTAAATGAATATGATTTTAAAATTATATATATGAAAAATAGTATGTAAAATTAATATATGAAAAGAGGTTTTTTTCATATTATGTAAAATTTATGAATTACACATTCTAAATCAAAACAAAAACAAAAGAAAAAAAACATATTTTAACATGACAATGGCTTTAGTAAAACCAATTTCAAATTTATAGAGTGTAAACATGTGGCCCATTTATGTTTTTTTCTTTTGTTTTATATTGTAAATAGCGTTTATTTCCAAAAATTTTTCTGTTAAAAGCGCTATTAGAAATAGCATTTTCTTCCAAAAAATTTTCTGTTAAAAGCGCTATTAGTAATAGTGTTTTCTTGGAAAAAAATTTTGTGTTAAAAGCGCTGTTCTTAACAGCGTTTTATTCTGGAAAAAAATTAACGCTATAAGCGCTATTTGTAAGAGCGAGTTCTTAATCAAAATCGCTATTTGTAATAGCGATTTTCCTGTTCATCTAATTTTGCGCTCTTAACAGTAAAAGCGCGAATCGGAATGGCGCTTTAACTTAGTTTTGGAATTCCGTCAGAAGTTGGCCTAGTTTGGGAAATACAATGCAAAAAAGGCTTATTTTGGGAAAAGCCTCGCATCCTGATTCCAAATTGACATCACTTTTTTCTGTGTCCCTCTCACACACACAGAACCTCACATCTTCTCACTTCACCGAAGTCCCTCACCACCATTCCTCACGTTCGTCGGACATCGCCACCGCCACCGCTGCCTCCGCAACACGAACAGGTTCTTTCTCTTTCTCCCCTCTCTCTCTTTCTCTCTCTCTCTCTATTTCCCCATTTCTCACTCTTTCTCTAGGGTTATACATGATTTATTGAGTTTAATTTCGTGTGGATTTCTGAAATGGGTTTGGTTTAACTGGTTTGATTTCTACAGTTTTATGGGTTTGATGTCGTAAATGGGTTTGCTTATTTTGTGGTTTTATACCTTTCCCCTTCTTTTCCCTTCTCTCTCATTAGGTTCAAAGCCCGAATCCGGCTCATTGTGTATGTATTTGCATGTATGGCTGCTCATTAGTTTCAAAGCCCTAATCCATTGATTGCGTATGTATTTTCAAAGCCCTAATCCATTGATTGTGTGTGTGAATGTGATTTTGATTTTGATTTTGATTATGAATGTGATTTTGATTTCATATCCTATTTAGATTTCCAAAATTTTCTTCTACAATTTTTTCAGTGTGTGAACTACCTCACAATTTGCCCTCTCTCTCTCTTTCTCTCTCTCTCTCTCTCTCTCTCTCTCTCTCTCATATAAAAGAGGCACTGTTTGGAAGCCTCAGCCTGAAGGACTCATAGCTTGGAAAACCCAAATGAAACTTTTTCTTCATCTAGCTTAACTTTGGCTTAAAAAGAGATAAAGCTCATCTAGCATGGTATGCAAAGATTGAAGTTGTTAAAGTTTATTTTGGGCTAATCTTGTTTCTCTGTCATACATATCATTTTTTGATTCATTTTTTTTATTCCATTGGCTACTATTATTTCTTAATTTATTCATATTAAAATCCTAGTTTCTGGAATGCTGGTAGAGTTCAGAGCTGTAAAATGGGTAGTAAATGAGATTTAATTGGAGCAAATCAATTTTATAGGCTGTTAGTTGTTTGCCTTTCTATTTAGTTCCTTCTTCTTCTATGTCTCTATATTTCTAGTTTTTGTGAACACTTTTTTGCATTTGATCTATGGTTTCTTTTCATGTGTTGTATTCTACATCTTAGGGTTTCTTTTTTTATTTTGCATTTTTTGTGACAACTTTCTGATTCTATTTATCGTGCAATTTTCTTCCTTTTCTTTTCTTCCTTGGTGGAAAGCATAGTTCCATTGTTTGGATGAGGGAGTTGTTGTTTGGTGATAAGGAAAAAGCATATTGGTTTGTCTGGGCTTTCTACTATTCATATTGACATTGTCAATAAATTGGTGTAAAATTGCTTATGGAAAGTGACAATACTACACATTTAATTTTTATTTTTATGTAAAGTGGGTTTTTTTGGTGAGGTTGAAGCATCGTCGACTTCGTTAAATTAGATCTACCATATACAGAATGACGTGTTTTGTTCTTTAGTTGTGGGTTAGGCAGCTTCTTTGAATTTAAAAAATGATATGGCTAATGAAATGTTATTATTTTAAGAATCGTTATTTGGTATGCCAAACAATCTACAGTCCCTTTGTTTTAAGTTTTGCAATCTTTGCTGTAGAAAGGTATCTTAGGCTTCTAAAACAATTTAATGTGCTTCTAAATTGTGGTTGCGATGAAAGTTTAGCTTGTTACTGAGTAGGAAGTAGATAAGTATTTTTTTTTTTTTGATCAACAACAAAAGCTTTATTAATAAAACTAAAAAAGGGAGAAGAGGATGAGGCATCCTCTGAATACAAAACATTGAAAAGACAACATGAAAAAGTTCCTAACCAACTAACAACAATCAAAAGCTTACAAAGCACACACCGCCAACCAATCTCTAGCTAACAAAAAGAGTGGAACTCCTTTAAATAAAGAGTTCCCCGACGCCCAAAAAGAAGATAAGTGACAAACATGATCCCATAAACAATCCACCTCCCGAAACTTATCCTCAAACAACCTCTGATTTCGCTCCCACCATAGCACCCAAAAAGTTGCAAAGACCACACAAGTCCATAAAATTTTGGCTCTCTTCGATCCACCAAATGTATGAAAATCTATTAAGAGCATATGCACACTCCTTTTTGGGGCCACCCACATATCGTTTCCAACACGAAACAATCTATGCCATAGATTCAAAGCTATTGGACAATGCAAGAATAAGTGATCCACGGATTCCTCGCTCTTATAACACAGAATACACCACTGAGGATTTAAAAGACGATTTGGTCTCCTTTTCTGCAATGTATCATTGGTCAAAATTCCCCCATGAACCAAGGCCCACATGAACACCTTTACCTTTAAGGGAGCACAAGCCTTCCAAACTTTTTTACAAAAAGGGAATTGAGGAATTTGAGGATTATCAATGATGTAATCAAAAAAGGATTTACAAGAAAATATGCCAGACGGATGAAGTGCCCAAACCCTCACATCCTCCAAAAGAGGAGATAAAGAGAAGTGATCAACTCTAGATAATAAAGAAACCAACTGTGAAGTCTCCCTATCATTAAGATTTCTAGAAAAATCAAAATTCCAAGCAATTGGAGCTAAGAGAGAGCAAGCCATGGAAGCAATTGAAGAATTATGAGAACGAGCCACTCGATAAAGATGCGGAAAATCCGCAGCAAAAGAAGATTGACCCATCCAAACATCCTCCCAAAACCGAACAACTTCCCCATTACCCACCCTCACAGAAAGATGTCGAGACCAACATGTAAAAATTTGAGAAATTGACTTCCAAGGAGCACGGCAACTACCCCTTAAAACCACTCGTGAATCCCTACCATTGTCCTGAATCCCATATTTGCTTCTAATAACCGAAATACCTTAATGGAGCCGAGACTTTTATTTATCATTCAATATTACAAGAGATTCTTTTTCTAGATTATACATTGGATTATTCCAATATGGCTAAACATTTCTAAGGGAGTAGCAATGGTCAAGAAAAAAACTAGAGGTACAGAAGATGCATTTGGCCATTGTTTGTTCCACACACCAACTAATATGCTTTCGTCACTTTAATTTTCATCCTCCCTTCTTTGAGGACAGCACAGTCAATAGGTCTGTCGTGCTGTTGAGGTGTTTTTTCATATTGGTATTATAGTTGGTTTCTTTACACATAATCTATGAAATATTGTGTCTTTTGGCAATGCTGGTGCATAGGTCTAGGAATTGGTAAAATGTACCTTGTGTTTTGTCCTAACAGTAGAAGGAGATTAATGTCAAACCTAATCGCAATTATTGTAAGTGCCACCATCCATGTTATGTACTGCACTACATAAATAATGCTATCATCAAACAGCTGTGAAGAATAGTGATAAATTTTCTAGGACCATTTCCTCAGTGTTGCCTTTCTGAATTCCCAAACAAGCCCTGAGCTCTGTTTTGATTGTTTGTTAATTGGGGGGAAAAAAAAAGAAGAAGAAAAAAGAATGTTTTGTTGGATGAGCATTTGTCGTGGTATAAAAGGCCCGCTTTAGTATTATGAAATTGCAGAGAAGCTACCATTTGGTTTCACAATTTAAGGCCATTTCATTACAGTTTACTTCATCAATCACTTCTTTGTGAAAAGATAATTTTCTTTTTCTTTCTTCCTCTCTATCATTCTATCCTTCTAAGTTATTTACATATTGACATTGAAAAGGTTTGAAGAATGTGAATCTCACTTTTCATTCTTTGAATAGCTAAAGCCAACACTTCCAAGTAGCTGATCACCATTCTGTTTATCACCTCATCTCCAAACATCTTTGCCCTCTATTTTCTGCTATTGGAGACATAAATAAAATTCAGATTGATCTTAAGATAGTCAAAATACCAAGTCAACGTTTAATATCCATCAACATATTATGAGCCAAAACAATTGACTAGAACTTAGTTGCACGAAGCGGGAGCGGGGGCGGGAGCGGGAGCGGGAGCGTGAGCCGATAGAAGTTTCTTAGGTTGGGAGCGCCTCGGGGAGCGGTAATATATATATATATATATTTTAATAGTTATTTTTAAAATATGTTTATTATATAAAGGTGATTTAAATAGTTATTTTTAAATATATTCATTATTTTTATGTTGGTATTATTTTTATTGATAATATTTTTTATTTATTTATATAATTATTTTTATTTTTAATTGGTGTATATTATAAATAAAAAATATAACAAATAAAGAATAATAAAATATGTTAAAGTAAATAAAAGTTAAAAATTGGATATTTATTTTATAGATTTAATTTGATATTTTTTTTATTATATTTGATTTAATTAGATTTATTCTTATATAATAAATTATATTATTTATTATATTTATTATATGTTACAAAATGGGAGGGGGAGACAGAACATAACATAAATTGATGAGAGAGAGAGAGAGAGAGAGAGAGAAAGAGAGAGAAGAAGAAGAAGGTGAAGAAGCAAATCGAAGACGGCTGGCTATGGTGATGGCGAAGGCGATGTGGAGAAGATCGAAGGCGAGAGCAGATCGAAGGTCCAGGAGCAGATCGCGAGAGTAGATCGAAGGTCCATGAGTGGATCGAAGGTCCAGGCGATGTCGAAGGAGAAGGCGACAGTGAGTTTAGGTTTCTCTCTCTCTCTCTCTCTCTCTCTCTCCCCCTTGCGATCCCATCTTGGACTGGATCGTGTTTCTCTCTCCACAGAAACGCGATTCCTACACGTTTCTTTCTAGGAAGCGCGGAATCACGATTCTTACTCCGAATCGTCACCTGGTTGCACGATTCCTGCAACTAAGGACTAGAACTTCCTATATTGATTGATAATGGAGGTTAAATAGGCACAAAGGATAGTTATAGCTAAACCGGTTCCTTCAAGGGCTCCTTGCTCAACTTGTAGGTCCTTTTTCGAGCACCTAGCCAGTGTTATTGATTCCTCACCCTCTAATGCATGTTCTGAAGCTGCAGTCAGTGCCATTAGACCAAAAACCGTGAGGTTCAAGCCAATGGTGAACCATCCTCCTAAACTTTCTTCCAAGGCAATCACCCTCCTCCCTTTTTCTTCTGTTTTTGGCCTTCTGATCTCATATTTCAAGGACTTCTTTTTTGGACGTTCTTTTTGATCTTTGTGTTGTCCAACATTTTGAATTCAGATGGAAAATCCACTATGGTCTTTTTTGGACTTCGTTTTTTGGCCTTCTATAGCTTCTTGTCCATACAAGAAGGTGGCTAAATGTTTGAATTCAGATGGAAAATCCACTGTGGTTTACAAACCTTTGGCGAATGTTATATGAAAGACAACATTGTCTCTCTTGGCAAATCTGGTTAGTATCGATCCCTAGCATATGATTGATTAGATATTGTTTCTAATTTTCCTCATAATCAAATGCTTTTGTATTATTTTTTACAGGTGGATTATTTGCTCGAGGAAACAATAATATTATATCTTTATACTCATTTTTTTATTTAATCTACATTTCTTAATATAATTTCTCTTTTACATTTCAAATGCGTTTCTATATATACATAGGTTCAATTTCTTCAAAACAGAAATGTCGGTGTTGTGATCCACAATGAACGAAACTTCAATGTTCTCTGTGTTCGTGGGGTAAGCTCACTAATCAAATTTATTTGTTTATCATATTTTTACAATATGTGTGAAGTTTTTGCTTATTTTTTGAAAGGCAAAGGCAAAGGCAAAGGCAGAGGCACATGCAAATGATTTTTTGTAAGGTTTTTGAAAGGTTGAAAGGTTTTTGAAACTAGATTAAGCTGATTTTTGAGTATTTGACCTTTTCAGAGTCAAAATGGACCTGTGTTGTGCATTTATTTATTTATTTTTCTTTTCCTCATCTATTATTTTCTGTATACCATGAATTTGATCTTGGCTCTTCCATATGCTTATTTTTTTTGGTATTTCCTACCCTTCTGTTTTCTGTGCAGTGGTGTAAGGCCTTTTGGAGTTTCACTGATTGTTGCTGGCCAACCATATCAGGTATGTCATTTGGGTCCTCATTCGGTATTGACCTTAATTGTGCTCGATTTCAGTTTTTCTTTATTTGTTTATCCATATTACTTCTCCATTTGACCCAATGTGCTTGCATGCCTTGTTCAATGGTCTGTGATTTTAGAGTTGAACTATTTTGTGTAACATCTTTAGCTGAAGCTATTACTTTTATACTCTTTATCTACTACTTAGAAGATTCATGGAATATATTCACTTTGTAGCCTGAACATTAATAAAATGATTTGAGATAAATCCCTAGCCAATATCACTACCTTGGCCAACAAACCATTATCTGCAAGAAAGCAAGTCAAAGAAAATATCAAGCAAAGAAAATAAAGTATAAAAAGAGAGCTTAATGACTTCAAAATGCAATTCAATTTCCTTCCAACTTGTTTGGGGACTAGGACCTATATACATTCATTTAAGTTAATTGACAAAAAAATTAAAAATAATCAAACTTAAATAAATGCCCTTTTACCTATAAAGAGCACATTCAGTTTTAGTTATTGAAAGACTACTGATATAATGTGCTATCATAAAACAAGAAGACAAAGAAGGAAGCCACTAAATTGACTTGTAGTGAAAGTTTACTAAAATTAGAAGACATTGCACCATGACAGAGGCTCAGGAATTTATTTGATATAGTTTCTCATTATCAAGGTTCTAAAAAGCGGTTGCCGTGAACGGTGGCGTGATTCTTAAGGGTGTAAAGGCCGTAGTGTAACGGTTGCGGTAACCGGAACCAAGAATTTTTTTTATTTTTTGCACAATTTAAAAAAAACTTACTGATACGCATATTTTTTTTCCATGATCATATTTATTGGGTTAAAAATAAATATTGATCAATTTTTATAAATTTTTAAGTACGATCCAATATATTTCATATTTTTAAATCACTATAAACTGAGTTTTTTACATTTTATTTTAATAATTAATGACTTTATATTATACAAAAAATCAATCACTAACTATTATATATAAGATAAACAATGACAAAAGTAAGAGAATAAATAAGAGTCTAAATATATATATATATATATATTTTAACCAAGCCAAATAGATAATGACCATACTTATTATTATTATTATTTTCAAACAATATATAGATAGACACACACAAATAAAATGGTTTAGTGATAGCAGCTGAATAGAATAGCATAGGTCTTACAGTTTCAACAAATCAATAACATGTTCTTCATCTTCCCTCTTATCTCTCTCTATCTCTTGCTCTTCCATTTTCTCTCTTTATCTTCCCTCTTCTCTCTATCCCTCTTTCCCCATTTTCAGCTTTTTTTTTGTGTTTTTTTTCGAAAGAAACAATTTGGAACCGTTACGTAACGGTGTGTAATAGGCCGTTACGACTGTTACGGCACCATTACGACCGCTACGGCAGCCGCTATGGGCGACACACCTGTGAATCTCAATCACACTGCAAAAGTGGTCGTAAATGCGAATTGGCGGTAACGTGCGTTAACGCTTTTTAAAACCTTGCTCATAATACATAGTAAATTCTAACCTAACTTTTATGTTGAGACACAACTTGTGGATAACTCGATGAAAACTGTTTTTACAAGCGTTTTAGGACGGAAAAACCAAAGCAAGGAAAGTCAAATAGAAAATGACATTATCATTAGGATTAAATAATGTCTCACATTATTTAAAAGTTAAACTTTTAATGAACATAAATTTAATTCCCTATTGAAGATGAGGACACAAAGTTCAGTGAAATGCCACTGTGAGAGTTATCTGTTAATCTCCTATGATTTTGTAGAATGATGAACCAGTTCATGAGACCAGCTTGTAGTTCTATTCTAGACTCTAGTACTAAATATCCAAACAAGGAAATCATAATGCACAACTCTACAGCATTTATATGAATCAAACACTGTAAGGTGGTTCATAGATAGCTGGAAGTCAGTAATCAACCGGCATTTCATTTTGTTACAAGCAGAGAAACCATAATAGGAGACTCAATAGTAAAAACCTATACAAAAATTAAGGAAATGCATGAATCACATTTCAAATCAATTGGTAACCCTGATGCAAGTTGGGAATTGGAGTAAAAAACGCCTTAAATTTAGTCGAAAAAGGCCGTTTGGGGGGCCAAAATATAAAACAGCTCCCGAACCACTCTATGGATATCACCAGTAGCTTCCTCATGACAAATAGGACCTGTGGGGACAGATGGGATGTAATTAGCACACGCAGGTTAGGAGTTGGACTAAAAAACGCCTTAAACTTAGTCGAAAAAGGCCGTTCAGGAGGCAAAAATATAAAACAGCCCCTGAATCACTCTATGGATGTCACCGGTAGCTTCCTTATAACAAATAGGACCTGTGGGGATAGACGGGATGTAATTAGTGCACGTAGGTTGGGAGTTGGAGTCAAAAACGCCTTAAACTTAGTCGAAAAAGGCTGTTCGGGGGGCAAAACTATAAAACAGCCCCTGAACCACTCTATGGATGTCACCGGTAGCTTCTTCATTGCAAATAGGACCTGTGGGGATAGACGAGATGTAATTAGCACACATAGGTTGGGAGTTTGAGTCAAAAACGCCTTAAACTTAGTTGGAAAAAGGCCATTCGGGGGGCAAAAATATAAAATAACCCCCGAACCACTCTATTGATGTCACCGGTAGTTTCCTCATGACAAATAGGACCTGTGGGGACAGACGGGATGTAATTAGCACATGTAGATTGGGAGTTGGACTCAAAAAGGCCTTAAACTTAGTCAAAAAAGGCTGTTCGGGGGGGCAACAACATAAAACAATCCCCAAACCACTCTATGTATGTTACCGGTAGCTTTCTCATGACAAATAGGACCTGTGGGGATAGACGGGATGTAATTAGCACACGTAAGTTGAGAGTTGGACTCAAAAACGCCTTTGTCTCACACTCCAATTTTCTCCATTTTCAACCACTGTGAGAATCGTGTTTAATTGTTTTTCGCTAGCAAAAATTTTCAGTTGAACCATGGATAACAGTATTAAAAGATGAATCTAACCTATAGAATCTAGCTTCACTTCCTTTGCACGCACCAGACCAAAGCAATCATTCAAAGAAAACTTTGAAAGCCTTCTTTTAAGCACAAAAGTTCATAAAATATAGATGTTCATTTAGAGTTGATTTTGTGTTGTCCCTACTTTATATTTTATTATGTATTCTCTTGGTGATACTTGTTTGGGATTAATCTAAGATAAAGACGGTTTGGAATACGGAGCATAAGACAGTTTGGAATACGGAGCGTTGTTAATTTGTTGAGTTGCTTTAATGCTTTATTATCCTTTTCTTCATTCAAATGTCCTTCACGGGTTGTGATAATGTCATTAAATTTAGTCTAGGTGCTTGTGCATTATATTTTGCATTGGCAATCAGATGCCTTGTACATATTGAGGGGAACAAATTTGTAATTGACTGTGGTCATAAAGACTATTGATTTACTTCCACTGCCATGCCTTTATTATAGTAGTGTTGTACTACAAGTTTTTCTCTGATAATTGTAGCATCTTCTTGCGGCCTACACCATTTGATGAGACTTGAGGCTTGGTTTGGTTTAATTGTAGCATCTTCTTGTAGCTGCTTATGTTATATGTGTGGGGCTAGTTTGCTTTCCTATAGGAGTAGGAAATATGTATTTGTATCTGTATTTTTTTTTTTTGGCTTGATAAGATGTCTCTATATTTGTATTTATGTGTCTCTGAGGGTACTTTGAGGCTTATGCTATATTTGTTTTTTCCCTTTCTAGGCCGAACTTACTTAGAATGGGTAATTGACTGAGAGTATGATTGGCCTCCTAAATGCTGCCTATGTCATGTTGTGATTGAAGAGGGGACCGATCCTCAAACTACTCGATTGGGTTGCTTGCGTATGTGATCACGTCGCATATTGTCAAACTTCATACGTGCAAATTTTTTCTTTACATGCAAGCTGGCTGAACTTGTACTGGATAACTTCTTGCCTCTTATTTGTTTTGTATGAAATTATTATTTTAAGTTGGAATATACTTGGTTTGTATGCAATGTCAGAAATTAAAGGTTATTCTCTTGTTTGGATGGTTGTAAGTGAAATAAATGCAGATTGTGGAATGGGTGATAATATATATGTATTGTTTTGTTTGTATATCTGTTACAGTTTGTATGGGATACATACAAGTTTTGGATAAATTAATTAAAAAAAATTAAAATTAAAAAAAAAACCATAAAATGGTGTTTTTGGCGACTAAACAATTGGTAGTAAAAAATGATGTTAAATAGTTTTAGCGACTAAATAGTTAGTAGCTAAAAAAGAATTAAATGAAAACAAGTTCTTTGGCGACTAAATATTTAGTAACTGTTTAAAAAAGACTTTAGGAGACTAATAATTTAGTAGCCAAAAATTAAAAAGAAAAGAAAAGGAAAAACACTTTTGGCGATTAAATATTTAGTTGTCAAAACATAAAAATAATATGATAGGCGATTAAAATTTTAGTAGCTAAATAAAAAAATTAAACTTTAGACAACTAAACTATTTAGTAGCTAAATAACAAATTAGACTTTCGGCAGTTAAACATTTTGTAGCTAAAAAAAGTTAGATGAACCAAAAAAGAAAATTCGCGACTAAAATTTTGGTTGCCCTAGATATCTCAAGTTTTGGCAACAAAAATTTTAGTAACTGAAAATGTGATGTTAAATTAAATTGAAAGCTTTTGGCGAATAACAGATTAGTTGCCAATTTAGCCTAATATTATTTTTGTGGCCAATACATTGACTTTTGGCGACTAAAAACTTAGTCGCCATTTATCGAACTTTTGATGACTAAAGATTTTTAAATAGCCAATACCTTCCCCGACAATCTTCCAGCAACAAATCCGGTGACCAAAATATTAAGTCGGGAAAGTTTTTCGGCAACTAAAATCTTACTTTTAGTCGCCAAAAGTGCAATTTCTTGTAGTGAGTGTGTTATCCGGTGAGATTTGGAGTTGAGGCATATTTAAAAGAAATTTGGGTTATGCTCCACTTTGAGATTGAAATTGTATTTATGCTGGCTAAACTTATTCACACTTTGAGATATCTTTACTCTTGTTAGTACTTTAAACTATGATTGGTTTTTCTATTAAGATGATGGAATTCATGACTTTGCACTTGAATTGCTTGTATGAGAATGAAAGAAAAATTGTAAAAGATAGTTTTTAAAATTTTGTGGGTATATTTATTGCAAACCCTCACAAGACTATAACGCGTCCACTAGGGGTAACCTAGTGGTTTAAAAGCTTGTTGCATATGCTAAATGTAACTGAGAAACCTGCGAAAATGGATTTTATTATTATCTGTGTTATTTGTAATTTTTGTTTTGCTCGAGGACTAGCAAACTGTAAGTTGAGAAAAGTTGATAAGTGCCATAACGATACATATTTAGCCTGCTAATATACACTTTAGTAGTCTGATAAAAAGTACTTTCTTATAATTTTGTGTGATTTTGAGTGTTTTTATATATCTTGAGTGTTCTATACATATTATTACAAATGATATATTTTATAATATTATAATATAATATAAAGAAAATATAATAAAGAAATGAAAAGCCACCCGTTTGTTTGTTTCTATATATATATTAAATAAAGAAGGAGTAAAGAATAAAAAATACAAAAAATAAACAAAAAAGAAAAGAGAAAGTTTCCAACTACTCTATTGACTTAGCTACGCAATTTTGCAGGTGCAATAAAATCATTTCCTTAGGCTTATGAACATAATCTCTAAACATTATCTCTGAATTGAAGACCGAACGCAATTGCGGAAGACAAGAGCCGAAGAATAGAGACAAAGATGGAGGCGTGTGATCTGTTAATGGAAATTGATGCATCAAATTTCAACAATTTCAGCCTCAAAATCTCAATAATACCGGCTTCTAAAGATTAGACAGCTTCAGGAGTGTGTTGTGAGCTCTATAAATGAGATGAACTGAATGTGAGAAAGGGGGAGTTTTTGGAAAAAAAAAAAGAAAAAAGAAAAAAAAGTGGAGCTCGGTCTTGTATTTTGGTGTAATTTTCTCCTTTCAGTTGTAAGTTTTATTTTAGTGTGAATGTTAAAATAATTATGAGTAGCTAAATTATTAGCTAAGGTTAAGGATGAAGCCTCTTGTATGGTAGTAATTGAATACATAATCCGATCATATTCCCTAAATTGAGGTTTTAGTGATTAATTGTTCTTGTCTCTTCTAAATTAATTCAGTAAATTTTGGATATGAATTTAATTCGGTTTCTTTCATGATTTGAAATTTTCAAGTTAATTTACTTGCCTTGATCACATCTCTGTTAAAAATCAAATATTGGATATCTATTGTGATTTGTTGCCAACAGATACTTTAAATGATTTAATTTTGAATAATTTGGCGAGGAATAATATACATAAGATTAGTATTTTAAATGAACTAAACGACGATATCTTCCATAATAATTAAGATTGAATTCTAAATTATTGTGTTGGACATTAAGGGAATTGATCAGATTATGTTATTTGATTATTATTTATATTTGAGTGTGGATTTTGAAACCTTTAATCGCCATCAAGTACCATTGAGTAGAGATGAACATAAGCCAGGTTCAAGTCTAATCTTATCATATGAAGCCCGACCATTTAACTTGGTATATGAACTAATAATTATTTTATTTTATTTTGTCTTAAAAGTAAAATTTTATCATTTTTAATTTGATTCTACAATTTGATTTTATTTTTTTTTTATCATTTTCTTCCAATGATTCCGTCTAAAATTATGATTTTAACAACCTTCATTACTAGGGGACTATTTGCTATGATATAAAAAGTATTTTTTATTTTTTATTTTTTTTGAATTACATTACTTTTTTACTCTTCTAAATATCTTTTTATAAACAATTAAAAATTATATTTATTTAAATTTTTCCAAATACCTTCTAGGCCAGTGACCATTCCTACCACTGGGCCATGTTTGGCTGATTGTTTGCTGATATGTGACCCAAAAAAAAAAAAAAAAAAAAATTTGTTCTTGCTTATGCTTTCTTTTATAAAGAAATTACAATTCAATGCATGTTTTTAAAATAAATTTTAAATTAATTGTAAAATTTATCGATTTTAATAATTGAATAGCTTTTTAAGCCCTTTTCCTGTTCAAAAGAAAACGCGTATTTGCAACAACCAAGAAAAAGCAAAGAACCAGAGATCCTAGTTTATCCGTACCAAATTGCTTGCAAATAACAGAGATCCTAGTTTCTACTTGTGTTTTCAATTTCCCAATTTTATCTCTCTCTACTAATTCCTCATACCAAACAGTTAAACAATGGCTTCCTCCTCTGTTCCATCTTCATCTCGACCTCGATACACCTACGATGTGTTCTTGAGTTTTAGAGGCGAAGACACTCGCGACAACTTCGTCAGTCATCTCTACACTGCGTTGGCTCACAAGGGGATTCGCACCTTCAAAGACGATGAAAAGCTCGAGAGAGGAAAATCGATTTCGCCGGAGCTCCGGAGAGCGATTGGAGGATCGAGGTTTTCGATTATAGTTTTATCGAAGAATTATGCTTCTTCGAGATGGTGTTTGGATGAACTTGTGGAGGCACTTGAATGCAGCAACACAACGGTTTGTCCAATTTTCTATCATGTGGATCCATCGGAAGTGAGAAGGCAAAGAGGGAGTTTTGGGGATGGATTTGATGAATTGGCTTCCAAACAGGGAGTATTGGGGATGGAGAATGTTCAAAGGTGGAGGAATGCCTTGGAGCAAGTTGCCAATTTATCAGGATGGCCTTACCCTAGTGATGCAATCGTCAGGTAACTGATAATTAGATAAAACTTGTGTAATGATATACATCTCACAAATTCTTTCAAAATAATGTGACAAAATTGGGCATATATCATTAATAGTGTATCATTGTGGGTAAACTGTGACAGCATATATTCACTTTTTATCAATATATATGTTTAAATTTCATACTAATATTGATCTTGAAACATCTCAAAAAGTTAAATTCACATATGTCAATTTTGTTAAAAATAGATTTGTAGAATTAAACTTATGAGATTAAAATAAATAAATAAATAGTACAAAATATACAAAGATTAAAAATATTAAAAATTATTGAAAAATTTAGTTAAAACTCTTTCATTGGATCTTTATTTAGTAAAAATGATAGTTCAATTTATTTTACTTCGTAAATTCCTAAGGAGAAAACACATAATTAAATAACGATAAAGTGAATTTTTTTTTTCTTAGATAATATTGTCAAAGTAACATGTTACTGTGAATCAGAATAACTCTCAAACAGAGTAACTTGTTACTGTTACTGTTTATATCATTTTCAACGGTAATAATTTTTTTTTTTTAAGAATTTCATAGTCAGCATGGATCTTATTTAATAGATCTTGATGAGAGGATTCAAAAAATATTAATCAGTGTATTTGGTTTTAATTTTTTTAAAATTTAGTTTTTTATTTTTCATATTTTTTTATTTTTAGTTAATATTTTTAAAATTTTAAATAATTTTTTACTTTTTTAGATACACTTTGCTTAGATGCATCTAAATAAGAAAATATTTGTGAAAATAATATTTTAAAAAATTAATAAATATACAAAAATATGAAAAATGTACTGAATTTTTATTTTTATTTTTATAAATATTTTTGGTATTAAGAAAATTTTTTTAAAGATTTTTTTTCACAAATATTATACTTTTTAAGTGTATTTATGTTAGATATGTTTAAAAATTAAAAAAATTGCTTAAAATATTAAAAAAATTCAGTGAAAACAAAAAAAATACGAAAAATGAAATTGTAAAATTTTCTGAAAAGTAAATTCTAGAAGTGGAAACCAAATAGAGTGAAATTTATTAAAAATCAACATTTATATCAAAAGTTATATTATTTTAAAATTTAATATTTTGAAAAAAGTGATGTGTTAAATTTTTCAAGAAATACTTTTTGTGCTTATTCTTAATGTATTAAAATTTTATTATGAGAAAGTTTTAACAAAATCTCCAAAATTATTCTTATCACCGTATTTTTTAACTTACCAATCAGGAAGTGCAATTTAACCATCAAAATTGACCTTCCTTTCAGAACACTTTCACCATTTTTTTCCTTATGTTTATGCAGATATAATTATAAAATTATTTAAGAAGAGGTTGCAGCATATGCTATGCAAGATCTGATTAAAAAGGAAAAAAAAACATATTTGATTTGGAAGGATAATCTTAGTGCAATTGAAATAACTCTATAACATAATTTTATATGATGTTTAATATTATCATGTTCAAGAAATAATAAGTTTGACAGTAAAAATAATGATTTAGGAAACATTATAATATGTGTGTAAAAATAATGATTTAACAAACATTATAATATGCGTGAAATAAGCGTTCTCAATTTAATAACATTAAAGAAAAAGAAAACCAGCATCTAACCTTTGTGTTTGGATCTAGGGTTTGTTTGGACATGAATTTATGGAGGAAAGAAAAGGATCAAAGGAAGGGTGAAAATTTTTTACTTATATTTTATTTACATTTCTTGCATTCTTTCCTTTTCCTCTACAAATCCGTACCAAACTCATAAATTCCAAAAACAACTTTGTCTTAAAGTTGAAGGGCCAGAAATATAGTCTAACTGATTTGATGCAGTTTCTAGTAGGCTAAAAGTTAACAATCGAAATCTCTTCCCTTGCTTGTTTATTTAAACTATTTATGACTCATAAGATGTAAACAAAAGTTTCATCAAACACTCTTACGCAAATTTTTGAAATAAAAAATACTATAAGCAACTCTATAAATAGAAATCTTCCTAAGGGTTTCTAACAACAAATTAGAGTAGAACTGAACAAATGTAGTGCAATAACTAGTAAAGTAGATCAATTGTGGGAAAATTTAGAAACCCAATGTGCCATTCAAATAAAGCAAATAAGGACTTTTCATGTTTTTTTTTTTGTTTTTTGTTTTTATGATCATATCAAATGCAGGGAAACTATATTTATATGTGCTATTCAATTGCAATGAGTAAAATTAATCACCATTTTACCAAACTAATGACACTTTTCCTTTTTATAGCTCTTTTGAGTTTTGATGAATAAATTTATTACTGTTCCCCTAAATTTGCACAGGTCTGAATCAATGTTCATCCAAGAAGTTGTCGGGATACTTTTTAGAAAATTAATTGATACATATTCAAGCATTGGCAAAGACCTAGTTGGGATGGTTTCTCGTACGGAGAAAGTGATTGAATTGCTAGGTTTAGGGATGGATGATGCTCGTGTTGTAGGTATTTGGGGAATGGGTGGAATAGGCAAGACTACTATTTCCAAAGCTGTTTATGACTGTATCTCTTGCCAATTTGAGGGTTACAGCTTTATTGAGAATGTTAGAGAAGTTTTAGAAAAATGTGGTTTAAAAACTTTGCAAGAACAACTCATTTCTGAAATCTTAATGGAAAAGGATTTGAAAGTAGGAAGTAATGGTCATGCAATACATATGATAAGGAACATGGTATGTCATAAAAAAGTTCTTATTGTGCTTGATGATGTGGATGAATCAACCAAACTCGAAAAATTGGTAGGAGAGCATGGTTGGTACAGTTTTGGAAGTAGAATCATTGTAACGACTCGAAATAAACATGTGTTAACTAGATATGGCATAAAACATATCTATGAGGTTGAGCAATTAAGAGAAGATGAAGCTATAGAACTCTTTGAATCGAAAGCCTTTGGGAAACACCGACAAATGGGAGGCTATGGAGAGCTTGTCCGTCATGTAGTAAAGTATGCTAACGGAATTCCTTTAGCTCTCGAAGTTTTGGGTTCTTTCCTTTATGGTCGAAACAAAGATGAATGGGAAAGTTCATTAAACAGATTGAAAAAAAGCCCTCTCAAGGAAGTTCTACAAGTACTTAGAATAAGTTACGATGCATTGGAATCGGAAGAGAAAGACATATTCTTAGATATTGCATGTTTTTTCAAAGGGAAGGACAAAAATGATGTAACAAAAATACTAGAAAGTTGTGGCTTCCACCCAATTATTGGAATAGCTATTCTTGTTCAAAAGTCTCTTATAACTATCTCAGGCAATAAGCTGTTGATGCATGATTTGATACAAGAACTAGGGTGGCATATTGTTTGCGAGGAATCTCATAAAGAGCCTGGAAAGCGCACTAGGTTATGGTGTGATGAAGATATAAAACATGTATTGATGGACAATACGGTAAGAGGTCTTATAGAAAAGCATGAACAGTAAAAAATTGTTAAATTAACAAAAGCTATCTATGTATAATTTTGTCAGCCTTCTAATATTGTGTTCTTGTTATTTGCTTGTGGTTATTAGGGAACAAACAAAGTGGAAGGCATAGCTATGCACTATAGTGACCTAAGAGGTCTAGATCCAAAGGACATTCGGTTTCTAAAACAATTGAAGTTGAGGCCTAAAGCTTTTGCAAAGATGTCGAACTTGAGGATTCTCAAAATTTGTTTTATGCACCCCTCAGAAGAACTCAAATATCTTTCTAACAAGTTAAGGTATCTTGACTGGTTAGGATACCCTATGAAATACATGCCTTCAACATTTAAACCAGAGCATCTTGTTGAACTTCACTTAACCTATAGCAGCATTGAACAACTTTGGGAGGGAACAATGGTATGAATATACATTCTCTTTAATTACTTTCAATAAGGTGCAAAGTCCGTGACACAATATAATTTTCGTAATTTATTTCTATATAATTTCTGTAATTTATTTTATTTATATTTTTCTTCAACAGCATCTAGGCAAGTTAAGGATCATGAATCTTAGTCACTCGACATATCTGACAAAGAGCCCAGACTTCACAGGGGTCCCAAATCTTGAAAGACTGATTCTTGAAGGTTGTACAAGTTTGGTTAATCTTCATCCATCCATTGTAGTTGTCAGAAGGCTTATTTGTTTGAACTTGAAGGACTGCAAAAGTCTTAAGTGTCTTCCATGTGGCATTCAATTGGAATCTCTTGAAGTTTTTATTGTCTCTGGGTGTTCAAAGCTTGATAACGTTTTGATTAGCTTGGGATATATGAAATGTTTATCAGAGCTTCGTTTAGATGGGACTGATATCAGTGAACTTCCGCCTTCAGTTGGACATCTTACCAATCTTGGTTTGATTAGTCTGAGCAATTGTAAAAACTTGAGAAGTATTCCAGATAGCATTTGTCAGTTGAAAGATCTTAGAACTTTAATCCTTTCTAGTTGCTCCAAACTTGACAAATTGCCACCAGACTTGGGTGTTTTGTATCGTTTATATGAGCTTCGTTTAGATTGGACTGCAATTAGACAACTCCCATCCTCCGTTGGACGTCTAAAGGAGCTTGATATACTAAGGCTAGAAGGGTGTAAAGGAATATCATCTAATTCCATGACTTCTGAACTAGCAGCAGCTTTGTCAGGGTTGGAGTCTTTACGGACACTAGATCTCAGTTTTTGTAATTTAAAATCTATCCCCACAGCCATTTGTAGCATGTTCTCGTTGGAAATGTTACTCCTAAATGGAAACAATATGGAAAGTTTACCTGCAAGCATGAATCGACTTTCAAGTCTGGTGGAGTTGCATTTGAATCAGTGCAAGAAGCTTCAAGAATTGCCAGAGATTTCACCTACAATGCATAACCTATTTGCTGATGATTGCCCATCATTAAGAACAATATGGATTCCATCCGAAACTTATATTAATGCTGCAGTGTACTTCAACAATTGCTTCAAATTGGTTGAGAATAAGCAAAACGACATCCTGACAGAAAAATTTCTTTCAAACATATTTCAGGTTCTCTCTCTCTCTCTCTCAAGCAGCGGCTCTATTCTTTAGCTAATTAAACACCCTGAATTTTTTTTTTTAATACTAATACATATGTTCAAAAAGTTCATTCATTGCAATTTTGAATACCTAGTCACTCCTACTTTGAACACCCAGCAATGAGTTTTTTGAATTTATATATATATATATATAAGAAGTGCTTACCTGCCTGATGCTCTTTTTTTATTTATTTTTTTCAATTTTGCCCTTTGGTTTGGAATTATTTACTATTAGAGACTTGCATTTTAGTTTTTCCATTTTATCCTTTTATTATTTACCAATATTGGTGGTACTAATTTGGATGAAGGCTTTTTGAGGCTCGTATTTTTTTGTTCGATTTTGCCCTTTGGTTTGGATATTTACTAGGACAAATTATAGTAGTAGTCCCTATAGTTTGGGACTTGTGTATTTTTAATTGTGACACATTTGACTATAAATTTTGAATTTTATTCCAAATAAAGATAATTGAAGATACCATTACTCAATTTCAATGACAAAGTCGTCAATTTGATAAAATATAAACTAATTTGATAAAAATAAATGTCAAAAAAATATTTTTGAATTTTTAAAAATTATTTCTATCCACCAAATATAAAATTAAGTAAAATTGATAATTTTTTTACACATTTATTTATTTATTTGTTTTTATCAAATTAATTTTTATTATGTGTTTGGATGATAATTATGTAATGAGTGGTTGTTTTTATTTTCATTAAATTAGTTTTCATTTTTTCAAAAGTTAAATATGGCAACAACTTTGATTTCATTATTAAACCAATTCATTAAATAAAAAAATTCAAAACTAAAAACATTTCATATATTAATTATATTGATTACTAACAACCACCAATTACATAATCATCATTCAAACACATAATAAAAATCAATTTAGTAAAATAAATAAATGAGTGAAATATTTATCAATTTTACATAATTTTATCTTTGGTGGGTAGAAATAATTTTTAAAAATTAAAAAATATTTTTTTAACATTTATTTTTGTCAAATTAGTTTATATTTTATCAAATTGACGATTTTGTTCTTGAAATTGAGCAATGGTATCTTCGTCCATTTGGGAACAAAATTCAAAATTCATGATCAAATATGTTATAATTGAAAAGTCAGAGACCAAAGTGACATGAACCACAAACTATAGGTACTATTAGTGTAATTCGTCCATAGATGCGTGCATTTTAGTTTTCCCAATCTATTCTTTTATTTTTTTATTATTTACCAATATTGGTTGTACTAATTTGGATGAAGATTTTTTTCGTAATTATCCAAAAAATCTTAGTCAGTTATAAAATATAAATATTTTGATTTTGGATAAATTACGAATACACCCTTGAGGTTTTCTTTCCTATTTTGCCCTTTCATTTTGTATAATTTATTAATGGTAACTTATAATTTGACTTTCTCATTTTATCCTCTTCTTTGAAAATATTTACCATTATTGGTAGTACTAATTTGAGTGAAGGGTTTTTGTAATAATGCAAAGATTCTTGCTCACATAAGTATATGGTTTTGGATAAAATACAAATACACTCCTGAGATTTGTTCATAACATAAAATGTCCCTATAATACTAGAAATTACAACTATTCCTTATTAGAATTTTTAATTTAATAGAATAAATAGGAGAAAAAAAATTGTAAAAAAAATAATTTGAAAAAAATTATGAAAAATTTTATGAAAAAAAATGAAATTCATCTAAAAATAATTTTAAAAAATCAAACCAAACAAAATAATTTGTTATAAGATTTTTATTTTGGAAATATAAATTTATAACAAGAATAGCCCGTGTTTGGTAAGGGTCTAAAAATATTTTTTTACGAATGAAACCAAATCAAAGTTTAACAGTGATATCATATGATCATTGACGTGTAATATCACCATTCGATTATTCCATTTTAAAAAATAATAATGATAATAATTCACTCATTTGAACTAAAATTTTATCTCATTTATTTATTCCATAATTGTACTTTATAATAGAAATTAAAATTTCGATCATATATTTAATCATTGATTCAATTCAATTTTGTAAAAAAACTAATCTTATTTTTACAGAAAAAGTTCAGCTAGTGGAATGGAATAAAGTGCAATCAAATGAAATGATTATTTTTTTTCATTTTTTATGGAATAATTATTTTTTTACAATGCTTTTTTAATTATTTTTTGAATGAATCAAATATAAAATAAATATTTTCAAAAAAATATCATATTATTCTATTTCATTTAATAAACTCAATAAAATATTGAAGTGAAATGGTCATAGCACTAACCTTTTTCACTAGTATATATATATATCATGCAGGAGCCCTGGCATTTGAGTTCATTGTTTTTGTTTTTCTTTGTATATATATATATGTGATAAATTACAATAATAGTCCCTAAAATTTTATATCTTTTTCATTTAAGTCCCTATAGTTTCAATTTGTCAATTAAGTCTCTAAAGTATTTAATTCGAATTAATTTAGTCCTAAAGGCAATATAAAATAGAACATAAGCCTAAGGTTGTGTTTTGGTCCTTGATTAGAAAAGAATTTGAAAAAGGTAAGGGAAAAGGTGTGAAACACATGTGAAATGTAATTATAATTCATTTATATTTTACCTATCTTTCATTTCTCTTTCCAAATCTCGCCCCATATCCATGAATCAAACACAACATAAAGGTTATAAAAAAATTGTGATTAGGCTTAGATTTTAATTTATTATTAACTTAACTATCATCTGCAAGTGTGATTTTATAATTAGTATATTTTTCCCAACTTTTATAGGTCTTCTTCTATTTCTATTCGACTATCATTTATTTTTTCTAATATGTAATTATCCATTTTATTTGATTTTCGGCTCTTTTTAATATTATTTTATATTTCATTTCATTATTTTTTTTTATTGTTCTGCCGTTATTTATAATTCGTCTAGACTATAATTAATTAGATCTTTTTTTTTTTTTTTTGCTTCAAAAGATTCCCTTGGAGAGTTCCTTTCTAAGGATAAGGATAATTATATGTATTATTTTTCTATAAGACCTAATAGCTTAAATCATTAATAATTTTTAAAAAAATAATTATAAATTAGTGATAAATTTATAAATATTAATAATTAAGATTTTAATTTTTTTCATAAATCTATAATTATTTTTTAAAATTTATACTAAATTATAAACTTTAAAAAAGAAATGTCTTTTAAGCTCCAGACTAGGTATGAGTCATATAACTTATCAAAAACAATTTACAAATTTTATTTTGTTGGATTGAAACAAAAATATTAAGGATAATTACAAAAATAATAATAATAAAAAAAAAATAGTTTGAGTTTTGTAACAAAATAATCTTAAATTTTAAATTTTATCAATTTAAACCCTAATCGTTTGATTTATTTTTAATTTATACTGTTTATTTTCATTAAGTAAATCCGACAAAAAAAAAAAAAATTTAATCATTAAACTCAATTTAAATATATATAAAATGTCTAAAATATACATGAAAATACTTATTTTTTCATTGAGTTTACTTAATAAAAATCGGCAAATAATTTAGATTGAAAACAAATCAATATTTTAAGATATAATTGATAAAATTAAAAATTTAGGGTTAATTTTGTTATAAGGTTCAAACTCAGTTTTTTTTTTTAGTATTATTTTTGTAATTGTCCAGAAATATTAATATATTTATATAAAAAAAACTATATGTAATTTGAGAAGTTTAAAGGGTTGATCTTCTCCCATCCAAAAAAATATATGTTAATTTCAAGTGCACCTCCTGAATGTTATTTAAAATATAGATTACTCTTTGTATTTTGAAAAATTATAAATAATCCCTTGTTAGAATTTTTTATTTAATAGAATTAATTGAAAAATAAAATTTCTAAATATTCTCTTATACAATAATAAAATTATCTGAATTATTAATTTAAATATATTTCTAACATCATTAAAAACTATTAATTGATTTGATAATTTATTAACAAAAGGAGCCATTTATTATGAAATTAGAAATTTCAATGGGTAGAATATAATTTCCAAAGCCACAGGGGTGATTTGTATTTTAAGCAAAATTCAAGGGCTGTATTTATAATTTATCCAAAAAAATAGATTAAATTTCTCTCATGTTCACTCTCAACATAAATTTGAGGAGTTTGTGAGGTTCACCACGGGTCATGTTTTGATAATCCAAATCATTCATTTTGTAAGATTCTTAATGTATGTCATTCATGAAAAAAAATTAGGTCAATTTGGTAATAGTAATATTTTCATTTTATTACATTTGTCTATAAAAAATAAATGGTCTATTTTTAAAAATATATTTATTGTTCATTTTTTCAAAAACAAATGTGATAAAATAAAAATATTACGAATATCATATTAAACTAATCTTTTTTTATGAATAATATAAATTAAAAATTTTACAAAATTAATAGTTGAAATTATTGATAGTAAGGATAGACCTCTCGCATTCTCCCATATTAGAGAAACCAAACGAAAGTTTAAATTAATAGATTAACGGAAAGTGATTGATATATATAGATTTGGAGATTGGAGTCACTATTATGCTAAAAGTACAGTAGTAATTATTATATCTCAATTTGAGAGGTGTTATAGACTTATTTTTATGATCCAAATCGTTCATTTTGTAGGGTTCATTGAGTACTTCATGTCTATCAAAAATCATATTAATCGGATATCAATAATTATATGATCGAATTGCATATTTTTTATGCTATTTCTCAAAAGAAAAACTTATTATTTATTTTTTTGGTTATCGATCCTATAGTTGTTAATATCCCTCAAATTGAAGCATAACAGTCACTGCTTTTCATAGATTTGCGGGGTGGGGCTCTCCAGCCTTGGTAGGTTTGGGGCAAGCTTTCCACATCAGTGGGGGAGTTTGGTCAACAATTGCCCAGTGTGTGGCTTGTGGGTCTTTTTGTCAAAAAAAAAATATATATATATATAATAAAAAATGATAGATATAGATAAATAGAGGTGTGCACAGATACAATTCAGACAACTTGAGAGTAAAATTATAAATTAAATGGCAGATTAGCAAATTGTGGTTTGAGAGGTTTTGGGTGAATTGACGAATTGAAAAATATTCTAATCGATTTCAAGTCTTTGCATAATATATAAAATTAATTTGAATAATACTTTTCATATATATAACACAAATTAATTTTACATAATATTTTTCATATATATATATATATAACTACTAATCTATAATAAATTTCACATATTAAATCAATCTTACGTTCATTTTTCAAAGGCAAATTATAAATTTTAAAGTTTAAACCATGATTAATGAATAAAGCGGTGCAAATTGATGTGATTTTAGCAGACTTAGCGGTATTTTGCAGAGTCATATAGATAAGTGTGAATTTTTTCTGTGTAAATTATACTTTGCCTTCTTTATATTTGATCATTTTCTCACTTTGCTCTTTAATGGTTTTTTTTTTTTTTTTTTTTTCACTTTGACAATTCATGTTTCAAGTTTTTCTCACTTTACTCCTAAAGTTAATTTCTGTTAAAAATTAGACAAAAAATTACATACTAGTAATCTCGTAGCTTAAAAATATTTGATTATATATAACTCCCACATCTGACATAAATTTAGTGACTAATATAATATTATATTTTTTATGTTATGTGACAGTTATTGTGGTATTTTTTTATTTAATTTTTAACAGAAATTAGTTTTAAGAGTAAAGTAGAAAAGATTTCAAGCATAAGGGTTAAAGTGAGAAAAAATAAATTTTAAGGGTTAAAGTGAGAAAGTGGCCAAACATTAAAGGATAAAGTATCATTTATCATTTTTATTTTTATTTTTTATATCTATCTATTCTATTATATAAAGGGAGGTCTTAAAAATATAAAATTATATTATGAGGTGACGGTTTGACGAATATTCTTACCATTTGAGCAATATGTTTTTATGCATTTTTTTTATTTATCATTATTCTTATAATATTACTTAATATAAATCATAATTTAATATTTTGGATGTGTACCTAACTTTGGGTTGGTTTAGAATGAATTAAAAAAAGTCAATTTATTAATTTGTTTATGTCACATTACTTGTCTACATTTTTACATTTTTTTTTTCGGAGGCGCTTGACCAGCAGTTGAGACCAATCTCGATTGTACAGAGAAATTTTCGTAAGGGTTATTGTGACATTGTTTTACCTGGGAGAGAGATTCCAAAGTGGTTCAGCCATCAAAGTAGGGGGTCTTCGACATCTTTTCAGTTGCCTCCAAATTGGTTTAACAACAGGTTCTTGGGATTTGCTTACGCCGTTGTTGCATTGAAAGAGGCTAAACCGGACTATTGTCATATTGAAATGAACTTCAAGTGCCACGTTACTCAGAGGATCGTCGAAGAACGGGGGGGTAACCACAATCCATTTGTCAAATTTGGAAATATGGTGGTTAGGTTTATCCCACGGGGTGCATTTTCGGGAATCACGGAAGATGATATGGATCAATTGAATGAGGGTGGATTTGAATGTAAAGCTTATTTTAATGATGATATGGAGCAATTAAATGAAGGTGGATTTGAATGTGAAGCTTATTATAAGCCTTCTTCAATTGGAGAAGGTGAAAACCTGGCAGAACAGGACTGCATCCCCGTATCCAAAGTAGAGATCGAAAAGGTCGGTGTCCATGTTGTATACAGGGAAGTTGAAGAACAAGCATTGAGTAGTAGTAGTAGTGCTACTACATCAAAGAGAAAACGCGACCTCGACCTCAACGACAATTACTATGATGCAGCAGGACCCAGTGGAAGTCCTAGAATTGATGATCAAGAGGACCACCTCAACAACCTCAACGGAAAAAGGCTTAGGTAAGTATATATCTCTTACAATTCAGTTACATTTTCCTCCAAATAAAAATGTCATCAACTCACACTCCTACTGCAAATTATAAAATAAAATAGGAAATATCATTTTGCTCTCAAATTATTGCGCGTTTTTCAATTTGACATCCAGTCTTCGCATTATTTTTATTTGATCTCTAAACTTCTTAAAATTTGATCAATTTAACCTCCAATGTCTATTTCTATCTATAATTAAACGAAACTTGTTGACGTAGTATCAAAATTCATTTGAAACTTTATTTTACTCCCAAACCATACCCTAAAAATCAATTTGCCTCCCAAATAAAAAATAAATTTTTTAAAAAATATTTAATAAATAATTTTTTTTATCTCAATAGTGAAAAAATTAAAATTTAAATGATATACATTGAAAAAAACTAATTAAAAAATATAAAAATTCTTATTTAGATGCCGGGATCCCTCCATACAGTCGAGTGGTTTCATTGATGTTGGGGTTCCTCATGCTCCACTTGATTCGGCCCCGGTTGCCCTGGCTCCGCCTAATGATCCTCTATCAGGTAATCCTGCTCTCTGGAGCTTGTTAAGTATTTTCATTTGTGAGAGTTTCTTACTCAAATGGTCTTACTATTCCCTGCCTCTGATAAAGTTCCCTTCTTTTTCAGTGTTAGCCACTACCGGGGTCTTGCCTTCACTTGCCTCAGACTCTGCTCTAACTCTCTTTGTGACTCCTCATGGCTCTCCTTCCCGAGGGGACACATCTGCCTTTGAGACGATTGCTAAGGGCTCTCCATTGCAGGTGCCCGGGAATGTTTTGGATCTGAATCTTAGCGACACTTTTGGTTCTTCCCCTCATCAGACCGCATTCTTAGGCTTGAGCTTTCTCCCCGAGGTTTCCCCTGCGTGTGGTTCATCTTACCCGATAGAGATTGGAGAGGTTCTTGAAACTAACAACTTCTCAGCCCCAGTTACAACCCCGGTTTCTGGCAAAGTACCTTTTCTCCACTATTGGGTAGCCCCTGAGTTTGCCTCAGTTCTACAGCTTGTGCATTCGAGTTACCCTGAGACCTTTGCTTCCTTTGCTTGTCAATGCCCACTGATTCAGACTGCTCTTCTCGAGTCTTTTGTTACTATCCTGTATAACTTGGATCGGAAACGATTGTGTGACCTTAACGAGAAGGTAGTTGAGACAGCATATCAGGGGATCTCAGATATGGAACGTCATCAGGTAGATCTATCATGGCTTCGAAAGCGCCTGGATATAGCCTCGAATGCCAGTCGCCGGGTGGAGGTTTTGTCTAAGCTTGCCTCTTATCGGACTTCTATAGAAGAAACAAAGGCGTCTCTTCGTGAGCTTGAGGTGAGATATGCTAAGGCCTTGGCAGGTTTAGAGGAACACTTCGTTGCCTGTCCTCCGGATGTAGACGTGACGTGCAACTTTTTCGAGGGCATCTTCATAAGAGATTGAGTTTCTTCGAGAATTATGTAGGTATGACTTCCTCTGAGTTCCTGTATGTTTCTTCTTCTTTTTTTAATTTTTTTTTTTTGGGGTTCCTTTCTCATTGTTTTCTTGCCCGTTTCGATAAAAATGTTTTATCTAGGACAATGCATTGAAATAACAAAGTTCTGGAAGCTTTCTCATTGTTTTCTCGTTCTACTCGATAAAACATTTATCTTGAATGATGCGAACGAAAGAACAATCACAAGCACATTTTTTATAAAAAAATAAAAATAAAAAACAGAAGTATTCTCATTAATTTCTCAATTTTCTTAACAGAAATACAAAATTTTCATCTCAAGTGATGCAACAGACATATAAATCAGAATGGAAACCAACTTTCTTCATAACATAAGCAAGATAAAACTTTTAGACAAAGTAAGAGAATGAAAGCGAGCATTAACATAGATGAGTCAATTTATGGGTAATAACGCTTGATAAACTTTGCATTGAGCGGGCCTGTTCGGAAGCCGTCTTCAACTCTCACGAGCCTGTAGTACACTTGCTCGAATGACCTAATAGGGCCCCTCCCATTTTGGGGAGAACTTGGGCAGAGGTTGTCCTCGCATGATTGGTTCTACCATCTTCCAGGCTAGATCACCCTCTTCGAACTTTCTTGGCACCACTGTCTGATTATAGGCTCGGGCAATGGACTCCTGATATCTTTCCATGACTTTGGCAGCCCTGTCTTGCTTTTCCAATGCTTCAAGTCTGGCAGTTCGAGGCTCAAGCACCATTCCTGACGTGGTATCAAACTTCATTTGAAACTTTATTTTACCCTCAAATTATACCCCTAAAAATCAATTTACCCCCCAAATAAATTTTTTTTTTTTTAAGATTTAATAAATAATTTTTTTATCTCAATAGTGAAAAAATTAAAATTTAAATGATATACATTGCAAAAAACTAATTAAAAAAATATATAAATTCTTATTTAGAAGTTGCAGTCCCTCCGTACAACCACGTGGTTTCTTTGATGTTTGGGTTCCTTAGGCTCTACTTGATTCAGTTGCCCTAGCTCTGCCTAATCATCCTCCATCAGGTAATCCAGCTCTCTGGAGCTTGTTAAGTATTTTCATTTGTGAGAGTTTCTCACTCAAATGGTCTTACTATTCCCTGCCTTTGATGGAGTTCCCTTCTTTTTTCAGTGTTAGCCGCTACCAGGGTCTTACCTTCACTTGCCTCAGACTCTGCTCTGACTCTCTTTGTGACTCCTCATGGCTCTCCTTCCCGAGGGGACACATCTGCCTTTGAGACGATTGCTAGGGGCTCTCCATTGCAAGTGCCCGCGAATGTTTTGGATCTGAATTTTAGCGACTTCCATTTTAATAGCGATACTTTTGGTCCTTCCCCTCATCAGATAGCATTCTCAGGCTTGAGCTTTCTCCCTAAGGATTCCCCTTCGTGTGGTTCATCTTACCCAATAAAGATTGGAGAGGTTCCTGAAACTAACAACTTCTTTGCCCCAGCTCCACCCTCGGTTTCTGGCAAAGTACCTTTTCTCCACTATTGGGTAGCTCTTGAGTTTGCCTCAGTTCTACAGCTTGTGCATTCGAGTTACCCTGAGACCTTTGCTTCCTTTGCTTGTCAATGCCCACTGTTTCAAATTGCTCTTCTCGAGTCTTTTGTTACTATCCTGTATAGCTTGGATCAACAACAATTGTGTGACCTTAATGAGAAGGTAGTCGAGACAGCATATCGGGGGATCTCAGATATGGAGCATTATCAAGTAAATCTATCATGGCTTCGAAGGCGCCTGGATATAGCCTCAAATACGAGTTGCCGGGTGGAGTTTTTGTCTGTGCTTGGCTCTTATCAGACTTCTATAGATGAAACAAATGCGACTCTTCGTGAGCTTGAGGCGGGATATGCTCAAGCCTTGGCGGTTTTAGAGGAACACTCTGCTGCTTGTCCTCTGGATGTAGACGTGACATGTAGTTTTTTCGAAGGCATCTTTAGAAGAGATTGAGTTTGTTCGAGTATTATGTAGGTACGACTTCCTCCGAGTGCTTGTATGTTTCTTTTATTTATTTTTTATTTGTTTGTACCTTTCTCATTGTTTTCTTGCCCCTTTCGATAATTTTTTTTTTATCTAGGACAATGCATTGGAATAACATAATTTTGGAAGCTTTCTCATTGCTTTCTCATTCTACTCAATAAAACATTTATCTTGAATGATGCAAAGGAAAGAACAGTCACAAGCACATTTTTTATAAAATAAAAATAAAAAAACTGAAGTGTTCTCATTAATTTCTCAACTTTCTTAACAGAAATACAAAATTTTCATCTCAAGTGATGCAACAGACATATAAATTAGAATGGAAACCAACTTTCTTCATAACATAAGCAAGATAAAACTTTTAAACAAAGTAAAAGAATGAAAGTGGGCATTAACATAGATGAGTCGATTTATGGGTAATAACGCTAGATAAACTTTGCATTGAGCGGGCCTATTCGAAAGCTGTCTTCAACTCTCACGAGCCTGTAGTACCTGCTCGAGCTTGCTTGGATCACCCTATAGGGCCCCTCCCATTTTGGGGGCAACTTGGGCAGAGGTTGTCCTCCCTTGATTGGGTCTACAATCTTCCAGACTAGATCACCCTCTTTGAACCTTCTTGGCACCATTGTCTGATTATAAGCTCGGGCGATGGACTAATGATATCTTTCCATGACTTTCGCGGCCCTGTCTTGCTTTTCTTCCAATGCTTCAATTCTGTTAGTTCAAGGTTTAAGCACCATTCTTGAGGCGAGGGCCATTCGGGCAGATGGCGTCTCTAGTTCCATAGGTAACACACTGCCTCGGACCCATAAACAAGGGAGTAAGGAGTTGCTTGAGTCGTTTTCTCTTCAAGGTATGATATGCCCATAGGGCAACTATTAACTGTTCAAACCAAGTCTCACTGAACTCATCCATCATTTTACTCAGGATTCTGATCAAGGTCTTATTCGTGGCCTCTGCTTGCCCTGTTCCCTATGGGGTAGTAGAGAGTGGATTTATGATTCTTTACTTGGTAAGTCCCCTAGAAGGCTCTTCACATGTTTGTTTATGAAGGGTGTGCCATTGTCTAAATAGATATGGTGTTTGGCACTTCAAACCTACAGATGATATTTTCCTTGATAAAGTTTGCAACCATAGGCTCCATTGCATTTTTCAAGGGGATCGCCTCAACCCATTTTGTGCTCTACTGTCACGACCCAAACCCGGCCCTATGGGTTTAGCACCGTAACCGGCCAGTAATCCGAGATTACCGAAGGCTTGCTTAACTTGATGTCTGGTAAAAGCAGTACAGGGCCTGGCGGAAGCCAATACAGTAAATAACTAGTGTCCATTGAGCTGTGAAAATCTGTATGCCAAAAACATTCTTATCCACATATGCATAGACAGTACAGTACAGAACAGTACATATAGACATATATACATATCCTTCAGTCAGTGGAACAGGGACCTAAGCCCTATATATACAGTACAGTACCGTGCAAACATTCCATCAATACAGCATGGCAAAACAGTACAGTAGGGGAAACACACTACGCCCCTAGCCTTAGCTTGGCAGGTTTGGAACCTCACAGCGAGGCACGATGGTTGGCTTGACAAAATTGGGATTAACCCTGACGCCTCTAGCTTTGACCCGGTGCTTGATCACCTACATATACATATGAGCAGTGAGCTAAAGCCCAGTGAATAACATAATGCATAAAGGGTTAAGAATGAATGTCCTTTCAGTCTTGGAAATAATCATTTCTATTTGCTCATCAATCATTCAATTTGTGACTCTCACTTGAGGCCATAACAGTCATTCATTAGCATAACAGTACAGTAGTGGTTCCAACATGGAAATCGTACACAATTCCACCCGTTCATAGACCGTCGGTGGGGGCCATCCGTTCATAGACCGTCGATAGCACGCTTGACAAATCCACCCGTTCATAGACCGTCGGTGGGGCTATCCGTTCATAGACCGTCGATAGCAAGGAAATGTCTCCTCAGTGGCAATAACAATGTACAATAGTTGCTAAGGATACCACATTATCATTTAGGATATCGGATTTACATTCATTCAGTAGACAGAGAACAGTTCAGTAAACAGTTCAATGATAGCTCAATCTAGTAGACAGTTCAAGAGATAGTCATTTTTTGAACATATCTTTATGCAATTGTTACTCACAGTGTTTTGGGCTATCAGTAGTTAGAGCGTCTCCTCGAAATGCCAACCCTATACAGTTAACAGATTGAACACACTAAGTTTCATAATTGGAAAAGATCACAACTTAATCCTTACATTTGCTTTGGTGTGTTCTACATCTCTATCCTCATTAAGATGTCTTAAACTAGGCCTAAGAATGCCTAGAATGGGATGAGGATGCAAAAATACAGTTGGAGGGCATTTTTCAAAAGTTCTTTAACAGGGGTCTCGCTCGAGCGAGCCTTCCTTCGCTCGAGCGAGGTTGCAAAATCAAAGGCTTCGCTCGAGCGAACAATCCTTCGCTCGAGCGGTCTGATGAAACAGTAAAAGTACTGGTTGCTGGATTTTTACGCGCGATACCACGCTCGATGCTCGCTCGAGCGGAGCCCTGAATAAAGGTGCTCGCTCGAGCGAGGAATCCTTCGCTCGAGCGAGGAAGCAAAATCTGGAATTTCCATATTTGTCTTCCAAGTTCGAACCAAGCATTCTACAACCAAAAACTCAACCTCTTGGGCCCAAATTATGGGAAAACATTTCAAACTCATAGCACAACAAGTTTTAAAGCTCAATTTGTACATATAAGGGCCAAGAGTTGGTCAATTTAAGCCATTATTCAAACCCATTTCAAGAATAATTTCAAAACATGAAATGCATGAACTTTAAACTAAATTCAAGCTTCAATTCTTGTCCAAAAGGACTCATTTCTTCAAGAACATGGTGAATACATGGATTTAAACATGAATATGAGCATGCATGTACATTTTTACCATGGATTCAACTCAACCTTATCAATTCAAACATGCATGCATGGATTAAGCTATAATCCTACCCTTTTGAACTAATTTATGCCTTAACTCCACAATTCAACTTGATTCATGCAAGAACAACCTTAAATGCAACAATGAAGGGTTCATTTACCTTGCTTAAGTCTTGAAATCAAGGTGTGGGAGTTAAATTTGCAATCTACACTTCAAGTCTCAAGCAAATCATCAAGAGTAAGCCAATACACAAGATGAAATCACTCCCTCACTCAAACTCTCTCCCTTGGTCGGCTATACACTCAAAATATGGCTGAGGGAATGTTGTCTCTAAGTGTAAGACTCAAACAACAAAAGCCACTTAATGGCAATTCGGTAATTAAGTCAAACTTGACAATTAATTCGTTTAAATCTAATTTAATCATTCCTAATCAATTTTCAGATAAATATACCGTTAAATCACAAATATTCTACTGATTCCAAAACATCAAACGGTTTCTAAATCGGCCGCCGATAAGGCCTTCAATTAGCAGTTTAAACATGAAATCACAAACAGATAATCACATGGTCAACAGATAAAAATGCAATACAATAGATGGACTTATTCAATTTCAGTTTCGATTTCAATCGGTCCATTCAGTACTTCAGTTAATTCGATTATCGGTCATTAGCGGTCCAGTTTAGCAATAATCAGTATATAATTCAGTGGTTATTCGATAATCGGTACGAGGGTTGTTACATCTACTCCGGGGCTGCGAGGATCCATTTGGGGAGATTGACCCTATAAGGTCGAAAGCCCAAGTATGAAATGGCCACAGTGTTCAGATGCTGTGTAGGTCTACGGCCGGTGCATGGATCAAGTTTCTGTGCTTCTAACCGTTTGGCATCTCTTCACATAATGGGAGGCATCTGAATCCTTGGTCGGGCAATAATACTCGAGATGCATCAGTTGCTCAAAAAGTCGAGCCCCTCCTTGATGTTCAATTTTGTGAGCTCTTTCAAAGACTAGATTCAACTTTTCCTTAGAGAGACACCTTAGGGGAGTGCCCTTAATACTTCTTCTGTAAAGCTTGTCTTGATCAAGAAAGTACCGTCTCGCTCTCCTCTTGAGGTGTGCAATGTCCCTCGGATTTTCTAGTAGTGTCCTCTCCTTGAGATAGTCGATATAGACTTGTCTCTAGTAAGGGGTATCAATCTCAAAGCAACTCACATCTTCTCGGATGTATGACTAGCACTTGGGAAATTCTTTTTGTACTTGGTTCGAGGCTTTCTCCATCTCGGGCCAGTAGTAGCCTTGGCTTTGGATCCTTCGATACAAACTAATATCCCCATCTCCGTAGAACTTTTCATGAATTTGTTGTAGCTAGAAGTTTGACTCCTTTTGGTCAACGCACCAGGCCAAGAATCTGCTACTTCCCCTGAAGTAAAGTTCACCCCGAATAATTGTGTATTGTGCAAGCTTAGCCATAGTCAACTTTTCGACTTTGCTTCTGAGTTGTTCGAGGACTTCTTTTCTCCCGTCCTTCGGAATGTCTTTGTTCTTGGGTACTACTAAAGGTTCCATTATCTTTTTTATAACAATTGTGGCCTCCTCTTCTGGGATGTCAACTCTTGCCCCTAGCGTTGCGAGGGCATCTGAAAATTTGTTGTCAAAGTGAGGCACATGCTCTATGTCAACCTTTTGAAATTTGTCAAGCAATCTCTAGATGGGTCATAAAATGGATACTAATGTTGGGTTACAACTCAATCCAAACCCAATTCTCAAATACATGCACAAGCTAATTGCTTAGCCCAAGCTTAAGATTAAGTCCAAGTCTAAGTCCAAGACCAAACCCAACATATGCACAAGCATAAGCCTAGGCCCAGTCCAAACTAAGACTATGTCCAAATTTAAGCCCAACTTTATTAATGCCCACTTTAAGAGATAATTCTCAGTCACAACTCAATGGTTTTGGCTCATTATTTTTGTATTACAATCTTCTCACTTAAGATAACATAAAACCACTCAAATCCACCTTAATTGGCGGTTGGGTCCCACTTTAATTTCAAATTAGAATTGCCGAAAACCCATTATTTTCCAACATAATCAAATATTGCCATGTATTTATTTGGTCTTAATCTAAGATTACATGAATGGTCAAATCGCAAGCTGTCACGCGTCAAAATGATAGAGTCTTCAAGATGACAAGTCTTGGACAAATCAAATTAAGCCATTTATCACATTGAGGTGATCAAGCCAATAAAATTATGTTACACTATTAAAGTGATATTTTGGTATTTATCTCTAAATAAATAAGAGATAATTATCAAAGAAGTTGAAATCTATTAAGACTCTTCTCCACCCATGCCTATAAATAGGGTGATCTCCACCAAAATTTTACATACAAATTTTACACACGATTCTACATATACAAAAGCAAGTTTTAGAGAGCAAGTTTTATATCAAGTAAGAGAAATCTCCATCAGATTAAAGCTCTAAAGCGCTGAGGTCTTTTCGCCAAAACCTATCAATTTCCATAAAGTATAAAGCTTGAAGGATCAAATTAAAGTTCGTCATCCAACTCAACAAATCTATGGTCGTCTTTTACTAAATTGGAGAGGATTCTACAAATTTGATTTGGGAACAAGTTGTTGAACCCTCAAATCAAAGTTCTACAAATTCTCCATTTTCTTGGCGTTACGTGGAGGAGATTTTGTCGCTCAATTCGGGAACAAACTATCAAACCCTCGAACCAACTTATTGAAAAAAAGAATCAAATGATTTTTTTAATTAGAATTTTAATCAGAGATTTTACCTATTTTATTTTAAATTAATAAATTTATATTTGTTAGTCTATTTTTCTGTATTTATTTTTGGAGACAAGAAATTTATATATACAAGAGGCTATGTAAAATATTTGGGGTCAGTGTGAGAGATTATGTATAATATTTGAGATACCTATTATTAATAGTCACATTATTTATTTATTTATTGTCTTTACTAATATTTTTCAAAATTATATCAAAAAGTTTTATTTTTCAATGAATCTAAAAAAAATTATAAAAAAAAAAAATCGCTATAGAGAGAAAAAAAACAAAAAAGACAAATGTTTTTAGATTTTCTCTCTCTTTTTTTTTTTTTTGGTCCTTCATGAATTTTTTTCCATTTGTTTTTTAATTTTTCCTTCATTTAGTTGATTAAAACTTAAAAGTGTGATGAAGATTTGAATTTATTTATTTTTTTTAAATTGACTAATTGGTTTTCTTTGGTTACAATTTCCAAAAATTATTTTTAGATGGGTTTTCGTTTGTCTTTACTGAACTTTTATCATATTTAGTCATTTTTTTTTTCTTTTCTAGATACATCAAGATTAGATGCATGTAAAAGTTTTTAAAAAAAATTAATTAAAAACAAACGAAGATCTAAATAAAAATACACACAAATTTTTGTTTGTTTTTAATAATTTTTAAAATATTTTTAGTCTATTTATTTTACTTTTTAAATGCATCTTGATTAATTAGATTTAAAAAGTATTAAAATATTAATTAAAATATTAAAAAAATAAAAATTCATCTAAAAATAATTTTTAAAAAATAAAACCAAACAAACACATTAAAAACCCAACCACAAACACTCAATATTGTAATAACGTGATGCGGAAAAAATGTGTATTTGTTAAAAAAATTATTAGTTGCTTCAGAGACGCTACGTAACCATATATCTCACTAATTATAATTCATCATATCTTTTTATATTTTTCAACTACTCAACACAAATTCATGAATCCTACCTCTTTCATAATCCATTAATCATAACTCTATTGGGCATCAGCTCAACTCTGTTAGAACATCATGTGGCGCTGCCGTTGTTGGGAATTTGGATGACGCGGGAGTTCGGAGTGTTTGACTACTAGAATATTCGCGATAGTGAGTGCAGGGAGTTTGACGTGCCAAATAGAAAATATTTTTTTTAAAAAATAATTTTTATATTCGGTGGTGATGGTAGCAAAAGGAAGGTAGTGGCATAGTGGTGAGGGGCAGCAATAGTAAAACAATGATGGCGGGTCGTGGCGACGATGGTGATGTGGTGGTGGTGGTGGAGATGAAGGTGAGAGTGACGGTGGTAATGTAATGATATTGGTAAAATTTTAGTTCGAAAAATATTTTTCAACTTTTAAGAAATGGAAAATATTTTTTGTCTATATAGGCTTGTTTTCTGTTAATCATAAAAAATATTTTTTGTTAACTTTCATTTTCTATTGTACCAAACACTAAAAAATATACGTGAAAACAAAATGATACAACAATGATACTATGAGGGTGTTTGAAATGATCTAAATAAGTACATTTTATAATTTTTTTTATAAAAAAAAAAAAATAGAAATGTGATATGATTTAAAAATAAAATAAAATAAAACAATAAAAAAAATACTCTTTTATAGGGGATGCCATATCATCGGTACCATTATTTAATCACTTATTGTCTTTTATCTTCCATATATATGTGAATTAGAACTTGAGAAAATTATTAAACATTTTATCAGTAGTAAAAAATTAAAATACACAATAACATTATGTTCGAATTATAAATTTAGGTAGAAATTTAAAATAAAAACATTAAAAAAAAGTTGAGGTAAATAGTTTGTATACTTGTTCAAAGTCATGATATAAACACTGGTAAATTATTCTTTATTTTCCAAATACTTACTAAAGATTAGTTAGCATGTCACCACTCATAAGGTTTTTAACTATGTGATTTATTTAAATTAAATAATATCACTTAATACTTCAGAATTAAATGAGTAATTTCCCAAGAATTTTACACACAGAGGAAGGCCAATAAAAGAAATTTGGGAGAATTAAAAAAAATAAAAAATAAAAAGAAAAAAACTCAAGATTTGATCTCGTTAACAAATTAAGTCTTAAGTTTTTAATTATTTTAATTTAAACCCTAAACTTTTAAAATAATATCAATTATAACCATCCATTTGTATCCTGGACAATTTAGACAATTTAACCACTTATTTCCCTTTCATTCTTGTTGACAGCTACCTCTGCCTTTTTATTGTTGTCCATCATCACCCCTTATGTTTTCCAACCCATTGCAACCTCTTCATTCCTTTTTTCCTGTCCACTGCTATTTCTTCCCTTCTCCAACTCTCTACTACCCCTCTCATTCATTTCCTAGTCCATAGCCACCGCTACTATCTAGCACCATCGACTAAAAATAGTTAAATTATCTGAATTGTCCATATTCCATTAATTATGGTTAGAATTAATACCTTTTTAAAAATCAATTCTTTAGTTTGAGACCAAATCTGCAATGTAGATGATCTAACCGTTGGCCAATGTGGCAACAGTGATATGAACAACAATCAGCTATGTGCAGCAGTGACATTGTAGATGATCGATCCAACGACGGTCAAATCTAACCATTCCAAACCATCAATGAATTCTGCAATTTAATCTCTCTTTCTCTTGATTTTGATTTGTCAATAGGTTAAAATAATTAAAAAGTCACTATATGTTGTCATATCACTCTTTCTCTCTTTCATTTTCTATACATCTTTACATAAAAAATCAATTAAAATAGTCAATTATCAAACGAGCCCTTTCAATCAAGAATTTTCTAATTGGTAAATAAGGCAAATTTACTATAAACTCGATGATGTACATCATCGAGTGGAGGCAAATATTGTACTCAGGAAAGTGGGCTTTATCAAAAAAGAAAAGAAAAATCAATTTCATTAAGAAAAGCATGGTAGCTCGAATTGGAGGGGGATCGAACGGCTCGAATGGGTGTTGGCCGGTCGTCCGCCCGGAGGACCGGCCGGACGATCGGGTGAAAGATTGTCTACCGCGGTTGTCACATTTGTCGACCGCGGCTGTCAGCCTCTTTGCCAGACGTTGGACCAAATGACCGGCAAAGTGAATTTCGAGCCATTCGAGCTAACCTCATATTCGGGCTACCAAGCATTGTTCTTTCATTAATCATGTGCTTAGAACAAAAGATCAATTATTGGACCTAATATCATAGCCTTGTACAAATGGACTTATCACCAATGGACTTATCACCAATAGTCACGAAGTACCATGTACTCGTACTCCATCACCAATCACCATTTATTATGTCTCTTATATTCCTCAATCACCTGACACAAATAGTTAATACTCCACCTTCTCCACCAATTATAGCCAAAATTTATTTTGAATGTGGTTCTCTACAATTTTATTTATTTATTTTAATGACCAGATGTCCGAACCAATTTATGTGCACCATCACGAGACCCATGCAAAAGTGCCCCCCTCCACATAGATCAGGCAAATCTCAAACAAATCTCACGAGCATAATCTAAAATGAACGTGAGTCACACATTATTTTTTTGGATAAATTACAAACACACCCCCTGAGGTTTACTTAAATTACAAATTATCCGCGGTGGTTCTAGAAATTATATTATGCCCCCTTTGGTTTCTAATTTCATAACAAATAGGTCCTTTTATTAATAAATCATCAAGTTAATTAACAGCTTTTAATAATGTTAAATTTTTTTTTCAATTAATAATTCAGATAATTTTATTATTGTATAGGTGAACAGTTAGAAATTTTACTTTTTTAATTAATTCTGATAAATAAAAAATTCTAACAAAGAGGTATTTGTAATTTTTCAAATCACAGGGGACAATTCGTATTTTAAACAAATCTCAGGGAGTGTATTTATAATTTACCCTTTTTTTTTCGCAAATTTTTCTATAATTTTTTTTTTCCTGTGCATATGTAGCATTACTAAGGTGCCGTTCGATACACTTACGTTTTCAGTTTTCAGTTTATATTTACAAAAATTTAAAAAACTCAAATAAAAACTTGTTTGGTAAATTTTTGATTTATAAATCAATGGTCTCAATTTATAAATTTGGCCAAAAAATGTAAACTCAAAAAATGAGTTTACGTTTTGAGTTTTTTTTTTACCACCCAACACTAGCCACCACCCGCCACCATTTTCTACCACCTTCTTCTACCACCACTACCCACCCCCCACCACCACCTGCCACCTGCCACCACCACTCACCACCCACCTGTCACCACCACCACTCACCACCACCACCATCCACTCACCACCACCGCCACCACCACTACCACCATCCAACTGCCTCCCACCCAACCATCCGCCACTACCATCCACTGCCCACCACCACCACCCACCACTACCACTCACCACCCACCTGCTACCACCATTCACCACCACCCACCCGCTACCACCACCCACTCCCATCCTCCTGCCCCCCCCACCACTGACTCGTTAGCATCCGCCATTGTCACCCACCCATCCACCACCGCCCGTCATCCGCCACCCATCTGCCTCCACTACCACCACCACCACCCGCTACCACCCACCAACCACCATCCGCCACCGCCACCCACCCACCACCCCACCACCAGCCACCACCCGCCATCTGCCACCCACCACCCGCCACCGTCACCCATCCACCCACTCGTTACCATTTTCCACCACCGTCTTCCGTCACCACCACCTGCCATCATTTTCCACCACCGTCTTCCACCGTCACCACTTGTCTCCACCCACCACCAGCCACCACTTGCCATTTCTCATTCTCTTTTATATTTTAAATTTTTTTAAAACATCTTGTCTAAACCAAACACGTTTGTAGTTTATATTTTTCAAAAAATAAACAAAAACTAGGTCCCATATGATGGGATGTTTTGCTCTTGTGTTTTTTTTTTTTTTTTTTTTGAATTTCCATCTCATTAGTAGTCCATTAATGCTACCAAATTAGTGGGATGAATCATTGTTGTTGGTCCTATGTGCACTTAGACTTTTCCCATGTTAATGCCACTTTCCCTCTGCAACAAATAATTCAATCATGAAATCATACTTTCGTATAATTCTTTGCTGATAACCTTATTTGTAAAGGAATTTTGAAAATTTTATAATTTTTTTACTAGAAAAGCATTTTTGTAACTGTCAAATGGGAGGTGATGCTCAACATGAAAAAGAGACTACACCGTTGGTAATGAACCTCTGTAGAGATTAAGCCATTAAGCATAAATCGCTAGTTCACGTTTCGAATAACCATCAATCGATTGAAACAACTCTCAAATGAAAGAGATGAATGGCAAGTTGATTATTAAAATGAGGTTCTTAAACATGAAAATTAGATAAGGAAAAGCTAAGAACAATATACAACAAGCTATGTATGCAAACTTGTGAGGCAACACTCAAGCTAATCAAAGCATGAACTATTCAAACAATCTAGAACAGCCTAAAACAGCCCTGAATTAGTGAAAACAGTGGCTCAAAATGCATGAAAAGTGCCCGAAAAGCTAATTAACAATGAGAGAAAATAAGTCTAGTAAACAAGAACAAAGAAGGGTGGCTAACCTTTCCACTTTTGAAACCTCAAATCATGATTTTTAGCCCCTTTTTAACTCTGAAAATTAGTTTAGGGAGCAAAGAAAAAAAGAGTGTAAAAGTAAGGGTTTGAGCTATAGATAAAGTTGTAGAAAAAAAGATTTATTCAAAAAAAATTCAAGGTACTAAAATTGGGAAACATGAATTCAAAGCTAAAAAAATAGCAAAGAATTTAAAGATTATTAGCCAAGTCTTATATTAAACTTTTTTTGTCATTTTAAATTCCATTTCTTATTTGTAAAAGCTAAAATGTTTGGTGTTTGCCAAAGTTATGCTTAGAGAGAGAGGGAGAGAAATGTATGAACATAAATATTGTTATACTAAAAACAGTCAATTCTATTATGGCTTCATAATTTTTTTACACATCACATATTTCATTTCAAATACCGAATAGCTATAACCGTATTTTGTGCCTAAACTAAGAAATGGGGGAAAATAAAATAAAAGAAAAAAGACGAAAAAAGAAGAGAGTTCACAAATGTTTCTTACAAAAACAAACCAACTTTACAAAAGACTTACCGTATTTATACAATTCTTGCCAACTTGAAAGCAATCACTTCAAACAGGTCTTGTTCCACTTTCAATAACGGCAGTTTCATTCAAAAACCCTCAAACCAAGGAGTATGGAGACGATTTACAATGACAGAGCTTTCATCATAGAAAGTCGATTCCTATTCAGAATTGGAAAACAGAAGTGGTCTCATTCACCAAGAACTGATTGCCCTACTGATTACTATAATAAAAACCAGTAGAGTCAACTAATAGGGTTTTTAGAGGATGATTTTAAGCTACCATAAGAGAAATCCAATAAAAAGTGATATATGCATGAAGAGAGTAATGCCAGTTGATATCAACTTGAAGAGCATGATTCTTGATGAGCCGCTCACACTCAGCTGCCCAGGATTGACGAATTCATCCTTGCTAGCAGTTATGGAGACATTTACAGACAATGAATCTGAATAAGAGAAACTCAAATAAATTATGAGAGTTCATTTTTGAAAGAAAAAAAAGACACAGTTCTGATGGACTTACAATCAAAATCAGCCCACCCATGCTATTGATGAGCCAAGTCATAAACAAAAATCTTATCTTTAAGAACAAGATCTGCAAAAAGAAGCCAATGAGTTCATTAATCTCAATGTTAAAAGGTGAGCTTTGACAACTTGCAAGCTTCAAGGGTAAATGAAACATAAAATTGGTAGAAACCGTGTATACTCATGGACAATGTAAAAGACGTTATTTATTTCTTTATTATGTTTCTAATAGTCATGACATATGCAAAGCTGGAAAGAAGCACAAAAGAATTTAACACACACAAAGACAAGGCTCGATGTTACCTAGATGCATCAAATTTAATGAGCAAGGTTTGATAAGAAGAATTAGGCAAAAATAGATAATTTAGTAAATGATTTTCATTTAAGATTGAAAATTTGAGTTGGATTTTTGCTAATCCAAGTGAATATTTTAGAGTCAAGGGTAGTTGATCAAGTTGCAAGATGAAATCTTACATGAGGCACCAACTGCACACAAGACCATCATAGGTCCTTAAACCTCATACACTGACCCCCCAAAGCATCTTTCTAAGAATGGAAGCTTCATATGCCTTCACGTTCAAAACAATCTCTTAGCTATAGCATCAAGGTTGTTAAAAATGGGGATCTTATATGGGATCGTTGGGAGGACAATGTGGATCGGATCATATAATCAAATCGAGGATCATAAGATTCTACTTTTACTACAAAATAAAGTGAAAAAATATCAATAATGATATTGTATGTTACATAATTTTAAAATCATTAAAGATGAATAATATACTAATACAAATTTTTATATAACATTCACTAAAAATATCTATTATTAATAAAAATTGATAAAATGGTTACTAATATTGATTTCAGAGGGAAATCGAGTTTCCAGCTCTCCCTCCAAACAATTTTATTCAAATATTAAATTGAATGAACTAACTTTGACTTAGAGAAACAAAACTTTCAATCTCTTTCCAAACATTTTAATTCAAATAATTTGAAGAAATCTTGTTCTATTAGTAAAGAGAAGTTTTCACAATCTTGAAGTTTGCAAATTCAATTCCTTATAATAGGAGACATTTGCAGAGAGAGTTTTGATTAAAATTTTGATATATATTGTGTGAGTGATTTTCTGACCACACTACTAACTCAATATTCTGCTGGAGAGTACTAACAGAATAGATGATACCTGGCTGACCTGCAATAGAAAGAGAAGATTCCGGCGGTGGTTCGTCCACCTGGGGGCACTTCGACAATAAGTCAGTATATCCCTTAAAGATAATCAATTGCTAAACTTACTATTTTAAATATAAATTGCGTACCTTAGACCCATCAGGGGTGCCTTTCTTTTATAGTTGACTCAATCCTTGTCCCAATAGAAACCTAGCTTCAATGGACTTTAGCACAGTGCTTATCCAGGACTCTTCAATAGATAGGGACAAACTCTCTAAGAGCTTTATCTTTATCCAGGCTGAGTCCCCTCATCATCTAGGACTCTTGTGCCTTATCCGCACTTTAGCACAGTGCTTATCCAGGACTCTTTAATAGATAGGGACAAACTCCCTAAGAGCTTTATCTTTATCCAGGCTGAGTCCCCTCATCATCTAGGACTCTTGTGCCTTATCCGCTTATCTCAGATTCCAACATCTTCGGAGATAACCTCGGCCTTGCCGAGATCACCTCGGCGTCATGACCAAGACAAGTGGCACCTCGGCTGACACGTCGGCGTCACCTTGGCCACGTGTTGGTACTCAGAAAATATATCCCCACATATATATACATACATATATACGAAACAAATAATAAGTAAAAAATTTGGTAGAATCGAATCATAGTAGAATCGGGATTGTAGTGCTTCTATACGATTTTATAATCATAGCTCCTAAGACTAAAAAATTTAAGATTCTAGTGCAATTCAAATCGTGTAGCTAAATTGAGGTCGTAAGATCCTACAATCTGTATCAAGAATTTGACAACCATGGACAGCGTATCACAGGGTCTTGGGATCAGGGCGTGCAAGGATTGGCCTTTTTTGTTCCATAAAAGGTTGTTTTATGTTCCTGTTCATTCAGCTCCAGTATATAGTGTTGTACTTGCTGACAGCACTTGAGAAGGAAAACACTTAAAAAAAGAGGACTTATGAAGGAAAATACTACAAATAATTCAGCCACTTTCAATGGAGAAATAATCATTAGTCGTTAGAAAACTTAAAAAAGAACAATTGTGGTCAGAACCTAAAAAAGCTTCAAGTCAATGTTTTAAAAACCAGACTGGTGAGCGAACCTGAAAAGAGATTGGGTGGACGGGTCACTAGTTCAACTGTATGGTTGAACCAGAATCAAACCGTAATGTCATAATTATTTTATGAATATTTTTATAATTTAAAAATAAATAAAATACATTCATTTAAAATATTTTTATAATTCAAATATTTTTATATTAATATTGTTTGTAAAAATATTAACTATACAATTAATGTTAATATAATTTATATTAATATTAACTATACATTTAATGTTAATATTTAAATTATAAAAATATTAATTGTATTCAAACTAGTTTCTCTCAAACACTAATTGTGTAGTTAATTGTAAAAATATTAATATAAAAATATTTAAATTATAAAAATATTAATATTTTTATATTAATATTAACTATACATTTAAAACACTAATTGTGTTTGAGGGAAACTAGTTTGAATACAATTAATATTATATATTTCTTATATATTAACAAGAAACCATGATGACAGAGTAGAAATTCATGCACTTTGGAGCTTGAAGTGTTGCATTCAAGTCCCTTTAACATTAACTTTTTTAATATTGGACCAAACATAGCAAACCGGCTCGGGTTAACCCGGGCCGGTTCGTCCAATTTAGAGGTTTAACCGTGATTCGCACTGGTTTAGCTTAAAATGACCGATTTTCAAGAGGGAAAGGGCTAAAGGGTATATCCGGACCGGACCATAGACCGGTTGACGGTTCAACCGGTCGAACTGGCCAGTCCGATCCGATTTTCAAAACATTGCTTCAAATAATTAAAGGTGTCCTATTTATCAAAATAAATAATTAAAGGTGTCCTCTTTAATGATTGATCAACCATTTCAGGTTCCATTTCAAGCCACACATTATAATGTATTTCCATGTCAACAAACCTTAAAGCATGCCCCCCCACACACACGGATGCAAACAGAATAGAATATGTGCAATAAAGAGGAATTGCTGCAGAGAAAGCTTCTTGATACCAAGAATGCTCACAGACCAAAGAGAAGAAAGATAAAATGCAATATTGCACAAACTGGAGTGCAATGCAGTCTTTCAATTAAGCAAACTTGGCAGCCATAAGGTTTACAACGAGTGAATAAATAAAAACCATATACTTACCTGAAATAACTGTACACCTGCAACCAACCCTATATGTATAATCTATGGTTTGGTTTTGCTAACCTAACCTGTGTTATATGGACTCTTCTACTTGCCAGTGTATTCATATGCACCGGATATGACAAGGGTATGGGTGTGGGATATGTGTCCAACACTCATACCCGATTTAGAAACTTGGATTGTCTAATGTTATAATGACATTCCCTAAGGTAACATTTTTTTTTCACATGACAAATCAACGAGAGTCAAAAAAAAAAAAAAAAAAAAACCTGTTTTGTATCATTTTTGTTTCCTTAATTTATTATTGTTTTGTGTTTCCGGACACACAAACAATCAAAAGTTCAAATACATCCATTGTTCTGATTTTTTGTGCAAAAATCACTTTTGGGGGTTTCCTTAAGTGGGTTGTTTTCAGAATTTTTTTATATACACTTTTCGGAAACGGATAGCTAAACAAGTTTTCTGTGTTTTCCAGAAAATGAAAATAAAAACAGAAAACGAAAACAATACCAAACATGCAATAAACTCATGTGCACAATTATCCCCCCATGCTATTGAATATTGATACTCATAATATATATGACCATCTAAATATATGCATACATAGATATGATAATTAAACAAAAAGATTAGGAATACTAAGGCCAAGTTTGGCATTCTCAAAAAAAGTCAAAAAATTACTATCCTATTTAAGTCATATCATCTTATTTAAGTCACATCACCTCTCTATCACATCACTTCAAACCCAACCCATATCCAACCCATATTTCATAAAAAGTCAAAAAGTGCACTTATTTAAAACACCCCAAACAACCCCTTAGATAAATACACAAAAACAAAATAGGAAAAGCAAAAGAGAAACTTACTGCAGCACAAGTTTACTTGAAAAAACAAAAACAAAAACAAAAAAGAAGGCCTGATGAGCAGCAAGCAACTAGCTGTGATCCCAATCCAATTTGACAAAATGCCTAGTCGCATTATATTTATCACCAAAAAAATAAAAAATAAAAAAATGCCTAGTCGCATTTAGAACAGGTTTTGTCATCCCATGTGCTATATGGAGACTTTTGAGTTGCTAAAAGCCTTACACTAAAATGGAATGACTAAAAACCTGCTAAATACTGCTCGCCAATGATTGGGGGGGTTGGTAGGAGCAAGTTATCTTATGCTTAAGCCACTACACTATGGCGGTGTTTGGCAACAATTTTTTTTGGGTTTTTTATTTTTTTATTTTTTTCATTAAAAGACAAAGTTTTTGCAAAATCAAAAAAATAAATCCAAACAAAATATCACATCAAATCCCATAATCATTTCACTTTTTCTCTCACAAACATCACATCCAACCACAAAAAAAAAAATCCAACTATCTTCCCAAACACAAAAAAAATTTCTCCAATAATATCCTACAACTAAAAAAACCTACATAAAAGCCCACTTCCTAAACACCCACTATGCCAACATATCTGTCCAGTAAAATATATCTTTTAGGGCTGGAACCAACCTCCTAAAATAGTTACCGCTTGATCCTGAGTTTTCTGAAAGCCAATGCACCACGTTGCAGCACCATCCTGTCACAATGAATTGTCCAATTCAAGATTAACATATGAAGCTTGATACGTTTCATCACTGCAAAAAAATGAAATTAGTCATGTCTATTTCAAAATATGGAGAAATAAGGAATTCAATTAATGATGTAATTTTGAGAACTCACAACTAAACCATCATGTACAAGGTAGTCTACTGGTCTTAAAACCATGGATGCACCACCAGCAAAGTTAAAAGCAACCGAAGGAAATATCTCAGTTATACTGCATATGAACAAATATGGATCCTTTCAGGTGTCTAAACAATCATGTAATACTATTTATTCTTATAAATGAGTTCCAAACAAATATCAGAAAAATCATCTGTGGGATGAACCTGATGGGTACTCGATAACACCGGTTTCCTTTTGAAATGATGGGTGTTGCAAATTGTGAAACAGCGGCAGTTATCTGCACAGTCAATAAGCAAATAAGCTTCAAATTAGATTGGCACAAAATTTCTAAAAGATAAAAACAAATAATCTTGGCACAAATGTTCTATTGTTGTCAACTTACTGAAACAACCAATATAGAACTGTTTGGATACTTGGGTAATGGCAACTAGCTCAGGAATTAGAAGTACAGAAGATATAGGCTCTTTCCCAATTTACAAAAGCCTCATTATGGACCAGGGAACAGAGTTACACTATCAAAATGATCCATCCAGAAAACCCTCTGCAAAGATTTGTAATCAACTTTTCGTAACCAGAACCCATGTTACGGTAAAAATCAAGCTTGCAAAGCCAAATATGAATGCCCTGTTCTTGTTCTCAGGTTTTTAGCCTTTGTTTGGTTAGAAAGTGTGAATATTAGGTTTGAGAGGTGGTCCATTGTGGTTGTGGACTTCTGGGAAGATGGTGGGCACTTCAATGGCCAGAAACCTCTAAATGGAGGAGGCGGCGAAGGAGAAAGCAGTGAGAGACCTCAATCACCTGAGCAATGGAAATATATGATCATTTTGTGTTGTGTGAGTACATGCATGAATACCCCTTTTATAGATCAGAGTATTGGATCCCAAATCACATATAGACAGAGTGGAGGTACTAGGCCTATCACTACGTCTCATGATTCAGACTTAGAGAACGTTGTATCATGAGAGCTACAGAGGTAGGTATGATACCTTAAGAGGGTGTGTCATGGCATACCGCATATATAATGCTTCTCTCAAGGTGTTGGGTGCTTGCTAAGTCAATGTCTCCTCTCTCTAAGACTAGTCAAGGACAAGTTTTCTTCCCTTGGGAAGCAAATCAAGCAACCTCGACAAACCTGTGATCCCATCCTCCAATGGTCCCGAGCAATGGATGCTTAGGCCCAGCTCCCAACCCAGTTGCCAAGTGACGACTATGATAGTAGTAAGCAGTACATGCCCCTGCTTAAGCTAAGCATACAATCCCAATTAATCCGATAAGGACATTGTGGAGCCTTGGGGTCTGGCACATGGAGATGCTGACAGTGATGATGTGAAGCCCACACCACAGGGCTCGCCACGTATCGGGCATAGTATAGATACCCACATAAAGGGGAACGAAAAGAAAAAAGTAAAGTGAATGAATGGAAAGTGAAAAGAAAAATAATCAATGTGTTTGGTTTCAATTTTTTAAATTCAATTTTCTGAAAATTGAGTTTTTTTTTTTTCGTGTTTTTTGTTTTCAGTGAATATTTTTAAAATTTTAAGTAATTTTCTTACTTTTTTAGATGAACCTTACTTAGATGTATCTACAAAAGTAAAATATTTGAGAAAAAATATTTTAAAAAATTAATAATGCACAAAAATACGAAAAATATACCGAATTTTCGTTTTTTTTTTTTTTTTGGTATTTAGTGAATTTTTTAAAGATTTTTTTTCACAAAAATTATACTTTTCAAGTGTATTTATGTTAGGTGTGTCCAAAAATTAAAAAAATTACTTAAAATATTTAAAAAAATCAGTGAAAATAAAAAAATACAAAAAACGAAAAAGTAGAATTTTTCTGAAAAGCGAATTCTGGAAACCAAAACCAAGCACGGTGAATAACTTCCAACATGCATTTGCTTGGGTAGAAAATTTATCCAAAATATTATCACAAAATTAGATTTTACTGTTTGAATATTATGGAAGTTAAAAAAAAATATTTTTTATTTGCATTAACTAACCTTTATTCATGTCCATGGGAGAGATGTCAATTATAGGAAGAAAGCATAAAGTGGGAATCCAACTAGTAGAGATCACTTTCACGAGCAAAAAGAAAAAAGCATGTTTTTGCAGGAAATGTAAGTCATGCTTTCTAGAAATTATGCAATTACGTGGTTCCTATTTTCCAGAAAACTTTTCCCTTCCTAACCAAATTCCTAAAAAATTATAAATATATTCCCTACACTTTCTATGATATTTTGCTTGACCAAAAGGGGCCTTGTACAACTATTTAGTATACCTTACACATTAATGTGTTTTTTTCCCCTAGCACCTTAGACATAAATGCTGTTTAAAGGGCTTTTTGAAAATTTGCTCCAGTTTATATGACTCAAGTTTCCCTTCATTTCGTCCCCTCCCATAAAATAGAAATTCTGAAGAAAAGAAAGGGAAAACGAACTTACAGCATTGATGAAAGGATCATAAGCTTCTTCCACCAGGTATGCCAAAGTTGTTCCAGAATCAACAATGGTTCCTCGGTTGCTTGATGTTGCAAACACTGCTGGATCAATAGGCAACAATTGGCCATTGACAGCAATGTTCTGGAGATCCAAATTATAATGAGACCTGGAAATTTTGAGACAAAGGGGAAAAAAAAAAAAATCAAACATGCCGAAGAATAAAATATTCACATTCTCCGAATTTCCACATCTTTCTCTGCATATGACTAATTAGTTAGATAGTGGACTAATCAATACTGAAAAGAAATGAGAATAGCAGTCCTGCTTCACAAAAGAAAATTCATTCAAAAGCACAAGCTTTTATTGCAGCAAAACTTTAGTTTTTTCCTCTCTAAGTTGTCAACTAAAGACCTAGCACCAGGTATTGGCCACCTCCAAGCCCTGGTAGCATCCTTCAATCCCTCCATGAACTCCATTTACCAAAGATGGTTCATCTGTTTTTTTTTAAAGTGTCTTTAATTTTTTTTAATTTTTTTTAGCAATATGTCAATGAATCCTTCTTCTTTTTTTTAAATATTTATTGCCAAAGAAATATCCAAAACTTTGGCTTAACTGCACATTGTAAGCAACTGTCAACATGCATCAATAATATTAGTCTAGGTGGAGTGCTACCCAGAGGAAAAGAGTTTCAAGTTCAACACCCTCCACTTCATGAGATGTAGCCGCTTGCCAAAAGTTCCACCCTTTCGGTCAAGTGTCCTTTGTTTGACATTAAGGACAAATAACATGAAGTAAAAATCGCACAGCCTACAATGTGCTAACAGACCTGCAAAGCTGATAGGTTGAATAGACAAATCCATCGCATTCTTTGGATATTACTGCTTACTTATCCACTCTCAAGTCTTGGGAAAAGAAGAATGTTACAATAAAATAATTTTTTTTTGAGAACCAGCATAAAACCAGTTACAATAAAAATGGGCAAGCAAATACTAGGGTCAGTCATATGCGGTCTTACAAAACAGGGTGTGGTGGAAATGGGCCAGATGTGTAGGTCAAATCTTCTCTAAATCGGCATGATGTATCAACATTTGGATGAACTTGGAAACTACGAACTTTTGAAGCTAAAGGGACAACGTGTTAGGCTGTTAACAAATATAGTTAAAAGGAAATCTAACAAAGCATGCATAGAATAAACTAAGTGGGAAGGAGAGAAATAACAGAAATAAATAATACATGATATAGACTTTATAATGTTGTAGAAGATAGACATAGAAAGGTCATGATACAACATTTTAAAATAATTTGCAATTATTTTGAAACTAAGCAGACGATATTATTAATAATTACTTGAAATAGGAATTTATATAATCAATGTAATTAGTGCTCATGAACCCCAAGTAAGACTTAAACACAATTTACACATAATTCAAGAAATTTGAATAAGGAGTTGCTAAAGGGACAAAAAAATGTGAAAATAAATTGGTTAGAGAACTTAATGGTCATATAGAAAAGTTTGCTGAGCTTATGGAACATATATGGGGAACATGGATTTGGAGAGAAGAATGACAACAGGAAGGCCATGGCAGAATTCACAATGACATAGGATCTTATGCATAGATGAATATCAAAAGAGAGAAGAACATCTAATCAACATTATCTTACAAAAAAGCAGCAGGTTAAGTCTCTTAAAAGTTGGACCTGAGAAGTGAGAACTAAGTTGAAGCTGTCCTAAATATCTGGATACCATCTTAAACCCCAACCATGACCTATAAATTCATCCAGACAGATATTTAAATAAACTATATATGTTTGAAATCAGATAAATCAGCATGTCTAATTGGCTTATTAAGGTGTGCAAGTAATATTACTGGAATCAAATTGCACCGGATGGTTAAATTGAAAGAGTAATTGATTTAGTAAACATATATTACATGCAAATGCTACAATTGTATTGAATCAAAACCCTTGTGTGAAGCACACTTGAATTGCCCACTGCCACATATGATCATGATATCCATGAAAAGTGAACAAACAAAGAAGAAGAAAGTTTGTGCAACACAGAATACGTACTGTGATGGGACAAGGGGACTATAGACAATGTTTGGATCCAGAATCTCATCAAGAACTAATAATCCGCCACCATTGCCCTCTCCTTTCAAGCAATGGGAGAAAACCTTCGGAGTAATCCCTCGGGATGACAACTGTGATATGACAGACAGATCCTGTCGACCAAACCCAAAAATCCCATCACTTGCTTTATCTGGCATAATTAAGTCCCCAGACTGATTGGTGCTACACATGTTCACAAATTCCAAAACAGCCAATCAAATGTTCAAAATCCACCCAACAAAACTAAAGATGAACACTGATATGGGGATAAAACAACCACAACAGAAAAAAGAGGACGGAAGTTTTGAAGTGTACACGCAACTCCTCAATCCTGATATGTTGCCAAACCATTGCAGATATAACTTATGAGATACATTCTGCAAAGATCATTACTTCTCTAATCCTCTTTCAGTTGACCTTCATCCTTCTTTTTACAATTACCATTAGAAATTTTGGTCCTCATCCAGTTTATAATCCCCATCCTCTTCCCCATTTACCAATGTAGAATCTACTAAGAGAATGAACACCGCTTATTTTTTGTCATAGAACATAAGGCAACGAAGTTTTAGACAAAAAGCCACTCAAAAAGCCAATTCCCAAATGAACCCTAAGTTAACTGATTTTTTTTCAATTAGAAGATTGGTGAAATCATGTTGAAATAGCCAATGTCACGTTTGCTTATATGGTTGTTCTGTAAACTAAAATAAAAAAGCTGCTAATTATGGAAACTACATATTAGTCTATCACGAAGGCTTTTTATTTCACTCTTTTGACCATCTACTCTCTCCATCTAATAGTTATTTTGTGTCCCACATTGACACACACAACCTTCAGAAGTCATAACAGCTTACCCGAAAACAATTGGGGCGGAAGAGTTAGTGACCAAAGACGGCCCCATAATTGTGTCAAAATACAGAAAATCAGATACATAAAAACCAGACGTCCCACTTCCATCTTTATACTGAAATGAATAACCGCACTGATTACTCTGAGCAGAGCATTCAGCAGCCGCAGTTTGAATTATAGAAGCACATATTGGATCTGAACAAGAAACTAGAGAAGCAGTTGCTGAGCAGGCAGGATCAAAGAAATCGAGCTTAATCTGCACACACACACAAAATAGTATCAGTAACTTAATTAGTCAGTCTGACAACTTGATACATCAAAGAATAAAAGCAAAACAAGTACTTACACCAAGGTCACTGGATTTGGGGCAGTTATTGCAGGAATTGCAAGTAACCCACAAGATGTCACTTCCAGTATCAATCTGCACACTGAATTCCTTTGGTGGAGAACCCAATTTAACTCCTGTAAAATAAAGCCTACTGTAAAAGCCCAAAATGAAGAATATAGTCAATGAAAAATAAACAAGAATACAAGAGTTGAACTATATTTAATAGGTGTTTGGGAAATGAGTTTTTATGTAGGTTTTTTTAGTCGTAGGATATTATTGAAGAATTTTTTTTTTTTTTTTTTGTGTTTGGAAAGATAGGTGGGTTTTTTTTGTGATTGGATGTGAGGTTTGTGAGAAAAAAAGTGAAATGATTATGAGGTTAGATGTGATATTTTGTTTGTATTTGTTTTTTCTGATTTTGTAAAAACTTTGTCTTTTTAGTGAAAAAAATCAAAGAAAACCCACCAAACCCACTTGCCAAACACCACCTACCAGTCAGGTTTTACCCATTAATGTTTGCATCAGAACAAAAATTAAGGAAAGTGATGACAAAAAGAGAAGAAACATGAATACCAGAAATTCATCAAAATCAAGGACCCATATCACAAATGAAAAATCAAGAACACAGAACAGCGAAGAACCCAACATTTTATGCAACAACTTAAATTTGAGCCAAATGATACAATACAATAATGAAACAAAGAAGCATAATTTACAACAAATTGAACAAACTATGAACTGCTAAGAATTCGAGAGAGAGAGAGAGAGAGAGGATTAGTGGATTTTACTAGCACTACCCGCCCAGGAATTGATCAGACTTTCCGAGAAGTGAGAAATTGACGACCCCGCTGACCACACCTTGCAAGATTCCGGCGTGTCTTGATCGGTCCCGAGCTCTGAGAACCCCAAGCTCGACATGCTGGCTCGCTGGAAAAGCCCTCTCCAGAGTCAGAAGACTCTTCGGAAATCCACCACCGTACACTACCGACGCGGCGGCGGCTATGAACGCCAAGATGAAGAACTCCACCCCATGCATCGCCAGCATTCCGGCTCAACCTTCCCCACCGCCACCACCCAAATTATATACTCCTCTCTCTCTCTCTATATATATATATATATACATGTATATATGATGTGTGTGTAAGTATACAGTGAGAATCATAGAGAAAGAAAGAGGGTGGACCGAGATTGACTGCTGCTGGCAGACATGATGTACGGGTGCGTGGTTTTCATATATATATATATATATATATATTTTTGTGGTTATTTTAGTTATTAAAAAAATGAAATATGTTATTTTAGTCGTAACAAATAAAATATTAGAAAATTTTATTTTCACTAACTTGATAAACTCAGTCAACACACTTACTGAAAAATTAGATTAATGACAATTATATTCAAATTAAAAATTATTATAATAGTCATTGATCAACACTTCTAATATTATATATACAAATTCTTTATACACATCTTTTAGAAATAAAAATATCTCAACATACACTTTTTTTTTTTTTTGTAGTCACTTTGCTGGGATACTCTAACGTGATATTGCAATCTGGGTGTCGTCCAACTAGCAAGGTTTCCTCGAATTCTTAAACTTGGTCGCTATTTTTAAGGGGATTGAAGGGTTTGGGATCAGGAACTGAAGGTGGGTTGTCGATGAGGAAGATGTTGTTGAGGATGGTGTTGTTCTTGAGGACAGTGAATACAGAGATTGTCTTCTCTTGTTCTTGTGCTTCTTCTCTCTTATCAGAAGCAGCCATGGTGGGGGCAAAAGTTGCAGAGAGAGAGAGAGAGAATTGATTCGGAGGTTAAACTACGAAGTTATGAATTTTTTTCGAAATTTAATGGACAAAATTATGCATAATATTCGGAAATCAAGTTCCGAATGAAACACATATATTCAGAAACCCAGTGCCGAGCACTTCCAGTTACAAAACAAGTATACTTTCATGCCAATGGAGTGAAGAGAGATCCGAAAATTGTCAATCAATAACAAAATGATAAATGTAATAATAAAATTGAAAGATTTATTAGCTTAAGCAAGGTTTTTAACGATGTTTAGTAGATGTTCAATGGAGCTCTTGAAATCTTCAATGGAGGTGAGGAAAGTGAAGATTTTTTTTTTTTTTTTTTGGTTTCCTGTTTGAACTTCTTCTTCTTCCTTCCTGTTTGAAGTACAAATGTAAATTGGGGTCACTTTGGTCTTCACGAAAGTGGGTGGAAATTAAAGTGTGTGTATTTTGAGGGTAAAGTGTGTGTATATGAGTGAAGGATTTATTTGTAATTTTAAAGATGTGGGTTAAGATAATTACTTAATAATTGAATTAATAGGGATGTGTATTGAGAAAAGATTTGCCTTGAGTTTATTAGGGAGGTGGTAATAGAATTACCCCAAAACATTATATCCAATTCATAATCATTACACTCTTCTCTAAAAAAAAAAAGTTTAAAAAGCCAAAAAGTCATTCCCAAACCAAGCTTTTTAGCCCAGGTTAAAATAGCCAAAAAAATCAAAAAGCCAAAAAGCCAACCCACTTTCCAAACGGAGGCTCTTGAATGGCTATTTTAGTCCCGTTAAAAAGTTTCATTTGGAAAGAAATTTTTTAGTGTTTTGTAAAAAAAAGAATGTAATGATTATAGATTGGATGTGATATTTTGTTTTATTAAAAATAAAAAAAAGTCTATTTAATTTTTTAATTTTTTTTTGGATTATTTTAACCAAAAAAATCCCAAATCTATACTTCCCAAACGAGCTCTTATACTAGCGCCCAAATAATTTATTAAATTTTTTTTTTTATATAGATGTGAAATCCATATATACATGAGTTTTTGATTAAGGCTTTATTTGGGATAAATTAAAAAAAAAATTAAAAAGTCAAAAAATTATTAAAATTAAGGGGTGGTTTGGGATGATCTGAATAAGTGTACTTTTTGACTTTTTATGAAATATGGGTTGGGTTTGAAGTGATGTTAGAGAGGTGATGTGACTTAAATAAAATGATGTGATTTAAATAGGGTAGTGACTTTTTAACTTTTTTAGATAATGCCAAACAAGGCTTAAAAAGTCTATACTATTCAAGGGTAACTTGTGGGGGAAGCCACTAGGGCAAAATTATTATTTTATCCTTAGAATTCAACTAACCAAAAAGGCAAAAAGTTAAAAGTCAAAAGGATAAAATAATCATTTTGATTTTACTATAATATTTTATTAGACATCTTTTCGTAAAAATTCAAAAAGTTATCTCCAATATATATCCTTTTTTTCTTTACCTGTTTAACTAAAAAGTTAAAAAATGCACTTATATAATACATCTCAAACAACTATTGGGTTTCGTTTGACTAAGGAGGTTAGTTATTAAAAGATAAAATAATTTAAAAAGTTAATAAAATAAAATGTCATATCTAAATTATAATTATTTTATTTTTTCTCTAACCAAAATCAAGAAAGTCAAACCAAACGAATTTTTTAGTCATAAGTTAAAAAATCACAACTCAAAAAAACCAACTAAAAAAAGTTTTTGCCAAATGACAACTTAGTAAGTCTATTTTGAAATTAATTTTAATAATTTAAACTGTTTTTTTTTTAGATGCGTTGAGTAGAATATTCATATAAAAAATTAATATGATTAAATATTGATAGCTATACGTTTAAATCATATTTGTTTAAAAAAAATTGACGACAAATATAATTTTAAGAATAACTATCCATTTTTTATAATGCAAATTTGATTTAAACATATAGTTACCAATATTTGATCATTTTGATTTTTTTACATGAATATTCTATTCAACAAGTTTTAAAATATGAAAAATTCAGATCATCAAAACAAGAGGCTTCACAGATGCCTCCAATTCTCTCATGTTGAAATCTCAATGTAAGAGAAGCCCAACTCATTCCGAGTTATATACACACCCTTAAATGAGATGTACCATATGCATACCTAATTATGTCATTTTCTTCTTTAATTATACCTCATGAGATTTTTAGTTATACCTTATGTTGTGTTTAGTTATGATATTTTTTTTTTAGTTATGACTCAAAGAATATGAAATTATGCTATTTTCTTCTTTAATTATAAGATGCATATGGTGTGGATGTCCTACATTTTTCGAGTCTTAAGACATGCTTCCCACACTGACTTGTTTTAACTAACAAAGAGTCGCTACTTAATTTTTAAAGGAAATTAAGAAACTTTTAACAATGAAAACTAAGCCGATGACTGATCCATCATAACTAGAAAATTCTAGGTTCAGAGCTTATGTACGTAAAAGGAAGGTCATTGAATGATAGCAACCATCTTTTGCCCAATCTGAAGATTGACTTCCACTAACTTTCTAATATATGATTTTAGTGGTTAATTATTCATACAAATTCATTTTTAAGCCTAAAAAAGCGTTAGCTAACCTAAAACTAGATGATTTGAATAAAATGAGTATCATTTATGAGTATCATTAAAACCATATATTTGTCAAAAAGTGATTTTCTATTGAAAGTAAACTTTTAATAATCAATGGCCTTAAACATAAATTAAAATAAACAATACTCATAAAAATTAAATAAAACAAGCAATTTTGCATAGAAAGATCAACTAACTTGGATTAGTGAAAAAACAATGCGATCAAGAGCACATATACTATGGAGATTGAGAGGACTTGGCTAGATGTCCACTTACACGTCTTACATGTAGGACATGAAATAAATATGACCTAAAATATAACTAATACATACAAGAATGGTCCTAGGCTAGGTTTGAGGCTACTAAAATGATGAATATGCACAAAATACACATAACAAATAAAAAGTAAAAATATAAACTAGTTATATGATGATTCAATCATCAAATGATTAAAATAAATCTAAAAACATGTTGATCTAATGGAATAAAAAAAATATGCAAGATAACTGCAAAAAAGCTATAAAAAAATGAAAAAACTACATAATGCTATGAGAAGCTAACATCCTAACATGAATAAACACTGAAAAATAGAATAAAAGAGTACTTGAAATACAAGAGGTAAAGGAGTTTTACCTGCTAGTTTGATTAAACCGAAGAAAATGCGAAGAATAATGCAAGGAAAGTCAAGTTCCTTACTTGCAAGCCTTCCTCAAACTTAAGTTCTGAGTTTGGTTCGAGTTTTCCAAGTCCGTAGAGTATTTTCAGTGTTTGGGGTTATTGCTTGGTGGGTTATTTTCGGAGTTAAGGCAAGAAAGGGGAAAAAGGTAGTGGTTTTGCTCTCAAAACTCACAAGAATGGCTCAAAATTCTAACCCTTTGAAATGAGGGGATGGGCTCCTTATATAAGTTGAGGAGAAGGTTATGGAGCTCCTCTTAAGATTCCATCACTTTCTCCATCCGCCCCTCTCCAAAAATGTACCAAGATATGTTACCAAAAATGTCATGCTTGGATGTGCGCACACACAACTAATGTGCACACGCATGTTTTACCTCGGTATACGTGCCATGTATGCTGTAGACACCCCATTTTGACCGGTCCTAAGACTTGAGCACTTTCTTTTGATTACCTGATGATGAAAATAAGAATGTGTTTTTCACAAAATCCTTATTAAAAAAATATGGAATTTGGGCTTTTTTTTCCTAACCCTACACATGTTTTGGCCAAGTGTTTAAGACCGGTCGGGAACCGGAGCAAAGCTGGACTAAACCGAAGCAAAATGGTTGAAATTTTCTCTAGCCAGTCAACCGGCCGGTCGTCCGGCCATTTGACCACTGTAGACACCCCATTTTTCACCGCCCTTAAGGCTTGGGTGCTTTATTCCGAACACCTGGTGATGAAAGTTACACTGTGCAATCTTTTGAATTCTCGGCGAAGAAATTTGGATTCAAGCTCTAATCCCAACCTTACACCGCATTTTGGCCAAACTATTTTAGACCTTAAAACCCTCATTTTAAAATATTTTTCCAAATACTTCTACGATGTTCCGAGACTCGCATTTCGTTTAAAACATTGCACTTTTCGGTAAACCGAGTAAGGACAAAGTGGAAATAAATGGAAGGAAGGTGAACTCTTTGAAAAATATTTAAAACATCTTATTTATAGGTTTGGGGTTGAAGGAAATAAGAGGGGAGGGAAGAAAACTAGTTTAAGAAGAAGTTGGGCATAAATCCGTTAAGATAGAAATGAACAGCTTTCACTAAAATAGGCATATCTCTTTGCACACTTAGAATTTATATGTGAGGCCACCACCATTGGAAATTAGACTTCTGAGGCTTCAATTTAGACTCCTGGGGCTTCAATTTAGACTCAAGAACCACCTAAAACCGAGTCCAGATGAAAGAGGTATGCCCATTTGAAGTCAGGCCTGAATGTAGATTTTTGGACCTGGCCGGGTCCATTTAGAACCAGCTGTGCCTGATTGAGACCCGGCCTAGTCTCAATGAAACTTTTTCAAAGTTCCTTTTTAGGCCCGGCCGTGTGTTTTTGGGTCTGGCTGTGTGTTTTGGGGCCCGACCGGGTCTTAGTGGCAAGAACTAGGACAACTAGCGGGAATTCACCAATTGTTGTTTTTTGAAGATATTTTTGTTCAAATTGGCTCAAATTCTATAAATAGAGCCCCTGCATTCAGAATTGAGGGTTAGCAAAATTTCCAAAAGCTTTGAAGAGCTAATAGACCTCCTTCCATCTTCCTTCCTCCTTTGACCTTCAAACCTTCTTTAGCTATACATACATCATTAGGGCTTGTTCTTGAAACTTTTGTTGAAGTTCCAAACCATATTTCATAAAACTAGAGAGTGTTGGAATCAAGTTTGTTTAACTATCATCACTTTCAAGAGGTATAACTTTTACATCTTCTTCCTTATTTCTCTTGTACTCTTTTCCTCTCTTTTCCATGCTTTGTACGCTATTTTGGGACTGTTTTGTGGGTTGAAATTTGTGATTTAAGATTTACCAAAAGTTGAGGGGTTAACCACCCTTCCTTGAACCTTATTCCAAGCTTATATCCTTGTATTTCCCACTTATTTCTCTGATTTTAGCCGTTGTTTTGGGGCTATTTTTGGACTGTTTTTGGACTATTTTCAGAGGCTAAAATATAGTTTAGAAGTCCCAAAAGTGGAGGGGTTAGCCACATCTCCTTAGCTTTGCTTACTAGCTTTGTATCTCTTTGTTTTTGCCTATCTTTTTGTGCACTTTTAACATGGTTTTAGCTACCGTTTTTTACACTTTAAGGGCTATTTTAATTTATTTAAATAATTTATGCTTTGAATATTATGATTGTTGTGTTGTAAGTCCTCATGGCTTCGATTGTTTAGGCTTTAGACACCAAGTCATTTGAGTTGATAGCTCTTTCTTACTTAATTCCATGTAAAGAGTCTCACTTGTGTAGTAAATCAACCTTGCATAATCATTTATGCAACATTGCTTCTTTCTTGGTTTTTCTTTTCTTTTTAAGAGTTGTTTTAACCGAATGTTATTTAAACATGAGAAAGATACATACAATGCTAAATGGTTTAATCTTTTTGGAGGTTCATTATCAGGGCATTACATCTCTTTAATGTCGAAAACAACTTCTCGTTTGACACTTCTCTCCTTTTAGTGGACTTAATCATCATTTTAGACAAATTGATTAAAGAATGGAAAGGACTAATAAAATGGGCTTAAAATTAATGAAACCAACCTAAAGAATATGAGTAAGGTTGCTTGGATTCGGCCGGACGTTATGCCGAATCCATAGTGTCAAGAATCGTCACGCACCAATTCATGATGTGTTGATGAAACTTGAATCGTCTCTATCTCCTTCCTTTGAGTTCATTCCCTGATAAGGAAAGAGTAGTGGTCATGCATAGCATTATTGATTTTTTTGTCTGGTTGTCTCCGAAATCATCAAGTAATCAATTTGCTTATTGATGGTTTTGGGGCTTGCTTCATTCTTTTCTTGAGGCCTCCCATGACAGAGAAGTGTAAGAAGGACAAATAGAGCTCAGAGCAACTCTGTTTGCACTGTTTTCACCTCAGAACACAAAACAGGGTTTTGCACAAAATTAGGGCAAGGCCAGCCTTATTTGGGCCCAGTCGGGCCTCATTGGGGTCTGGTCGGCCTTCCATATTTGGTAAACAATGTGTTTTGTAGAAACAGAGGGCAGTGACTGAAGGTGAAACATGACAAATTCCAAGGAAGACAGACAGAGTTACTTCTGAAACCGCTATGTGCATGCCATCCTTGTGCTTCCATTGTAAATTTTAAATTAATGCTCTCATTATTGCTGTAATAATTATCGTTGTAATTAGTATTGTTGTAGCAATGATTCATTAGATAGTTAGTTTATTTTGTTGTAATAAATTAGCTAGTTAGTTAATTATAGCTTAGCTAGTTAGTTGCTTATTCATTCATTCGGTTTTGTAATAGTTAGTTTAATTTGGATACTCAGACATTGATCCGTACCCTCTTACATGAGGGCAAATGTATAATAATTGTGTATGTCTTTCAACCCCATTTCTTTCTCCTTTTTATTTACTCACTTATGATGGATAGTTTAGAGCATCATATTTCGTTTAGCATTTCTCATGATTTGCATCCATTGTCTTGCATGCATTAGGCTTGGCTCATCATTCTAACTCACATTGTTATTTATTCCTTCTTTGAAAATGTGCTCAAACTGCCTGCTATCAAGTTGATTCACATGCCATGTTAGTAGCCGAGCCAATTTAAATTGCATATCGCATGTGTTGCATTAGTCATGTTGCATTAGTTAGGAACATGCATATTTTCTAACTCTTTTGTTTCTTTCGGCTTGCCTTGGAGTACGAGGTGAGCATTTTTGTGCTTTAGCATATTGCATAAGTGTGATTGTTTCCATGTCAAGTATGCTTACCATGAGGCTAAGTACTTAAATGATATAATTGTTTGAATGACTGTGGACGAAGGTTAATTGCTAAAATTGGGACAAATTGATTAATGTACAAACTCACCACTTTTTTAAGTGAAGCGTATTCAAAACAACTTTCAAACAAACATGAAATCAAAGCGTTCTAGTTTTTTCAAATTAGTCTATACTTGTGTGCAATACATAGTAATGTTAGTCTAATAACTAGAACAAGAGCCACTACAACAAAACTGACTTTTTATAGCACCACATCAATAACATATAATAAATGCACGTCATAGTTTCTCACTTTTACGACTTGTTTTTTTTTGTATGTCGTAAATACTTTTTCAACCACAGCGTAGTGAATGCTAATAATGATGATTTTTTTATGACTTGCAATGTTAGTCATGAATAATAAAACTTTCTACGACGTGCATATGTCATGCCGTTAATACATCAACTATATACGACACGGTTACACCAGCCATTAAAAATATTGAACATTTCACGGCGCACAAACCCGGCCCTTAAAAATATTACACTTTTTACAGTGCACAAAAAATCAACTGTTAAAAAATATACTTTTCACGATGCACATATGCTGGCCATTAAAAATATTTTACTTTTCACAATACACAATTTCTATCAAGAATAATATGACCAAAATAAAAATAGGCGGCAAAATGAAATACTCAAGCACCAAAATGATATACCCTGGCCAAATGCTAAAATGAAATACACTTTGCAGAAGTCACTCTCTACTCCTCCACCACACTCATCCATTTCAAACCCTAAATCATATTCTCATCAATTTCACTTTTTCTTCTTCTTCTCTTCTTTTTCTTGGTTGAGTTCTTTAATTGGATCGGAGTATCTAAATACGAGTAGTAGTAAAAATGGTTTCGGATTCGAAGCTGGTGAATCGACTCTGGGATGTGCTCTAGACCTTCGACCTCAATACCACCACCGCTGGCTCCGTTCGGTGCACCCTGGGGTCAGAGTTTGGCGTCAACTTGTCTGATCGCAAAGCCTTCATCCGAGACCAAATTGATTCTTTCCTCGAGACCTGTGTTCAAAGGACCCATAACAACGCTGTCACTGTCGAAGAAGAAGAAGATGAAGAAGCAATTCACGAGGAAGCTTCAGAGACTTTGAAACTTGAAGACAACAAGTCTAAGTCCGAAGAAGAAGAAGAAAGTGATGGACAGAGAAGCAAGAAACGAAGGTTAGGTTTTCTGTTTTTCTTACCATGTCCATTTTCCCCTGTTTGGTTGCAGAGAAAAGAAATCAAAATATTTACTAATTGAATTTTTCACAATTTTTGTTGTTAATATGATAATTTCTGGGGTGACAAATGTGGGTTTGAATATTTGTTTGGGATTTTTGGGGATAAACTCCAACAAGTTTAAATTAAATTTATTAGAGTGGTTGTGAAGAGTAAGTATTGAGTTCTTTAATCAATGTATATATAGCCAGCCAAATCTATGCATTTGGGGATTGTTCTTGTTACTACTGCATGAGTTTGTATTATGCATGATTGATTGAGAGTTTGATTCAAAATTAGGAAATTGTTTATAATAGCACAATTTGATTTCATAGGTGATATAGGTTTTTACTCTTTTGTTTTTTTTTTTTGGCATGTTTTTAAATTCTTCCTACTTTTGGAATGTACTCTTGTTGTCAAATTTTGATGTTCTTGTGTGGATATTAGCCTTAAACTTGTTACTCACATGCTTCTTTAAAATGTGTGAAGAAATAAATTTGAGGGCACCTGTCTGCATTTAAATGTATCGTGTATTCTTTGAAGTGGCTACCAACCATAAAAAGATTAGAAAAGATAAAATGAAAAGAAAGAATTCATGCTTTTAGAGTTTGCCCTCATATTGTATTTCGATTACATACTCAACCAATTGTGAATTTCTTATGTTTTGGTGTGTGGGGAAATAACCTTGGGCACATGTTGCAAGTTTTTGAATTGTAAACGCACTTTTTTGTCAGGTATCATACTCTAGAGTTGCTTTTGCTTTTTTTTTTTTTTGGTTTTTATTTTTTGAAATTTTAATGCAGTGTGTTACTCACTTGTGTAATTATTATTATTCCCTATGTTTTCATTGAGGGATAATATTTTTGAAGAATAACTGAGTAACAAACAATGAGAATCTCTTCCAAGTATAAATATGTATTCTACCTTTTTTTGGCTACCCCCTTTTCTTCAGTATGGAGATCAGAAGGATCCAGATTTGGATTCTCAAGTTGGAGGTGGTTTTGATTTTTTGGGGCATCAACATTGTCTAATTGCACAGATCTGCCATAAATGGTTCATGGGTTTTGAATATTTTTGCTATTTTGGGTGGTTCTGTTGTTGAATTTGTATGTGAATGAGACAATGTGTTTAAATGGGGTCTTTTTATTGGGGAAAGTGAGTTTGAAGGTAGTGTTTTTCCTTTTTGAATTAGTAAATTTTGTGAATTTGGTAGATTATCAAGCATTTAGCTCAAAAAATTAGAAATGAAATGGGTTACTCTCCTAATTCTGGTTGTCTTGAGCATGGAATTTGATGTCTTGATCATCATCATCCACTAAACTAATCATGCAATTTGCAAATTGCGTGCTGGAGAATCAAGAAAATTTCAAAATTTGTTCCTTCTCTGATATTGTAATCTTCATCTAAGAGTTTTAATTTTTTTTCTTCTCCTGATATAGGCTGATTTTTTTAATTTTGATCCTCTGATTTAGGATGGAAGCCATCTTTCAATTCATTTTTATTCCTTTTTATTTTCTTTTTGAATTGTCAATTTATTTGATTGTCTTGTTAATAGTAAGTTGTGTATAGTTTATTAAGAACCATTTGTTAATATATTTGAGTACTCCTTTAAGTTGATGGTTCAAAGTAGAAATCAAAGTTGTTGAGTGTGCTATATTGATTGAATTTCCTAATATATCACTGCGGTTAGAATTTGGGAAATAATGAAGAGTAGTGCACTATATTCTGTGCACTTTTTGGTAAGAATGAGAATGTTTGGTTTTAATTAGCAAACAAAGATTGAACCAATTGTTACTTTTGATTTACATGAACTTTAGTTCACTAAACAATACTACAAAGAGGATAGAGCACGAGATACTGGATTCGGTTATCAAAATTTGGAAATGATGATTGAAAATTTCATCCTTCAATGCAATCTTGTTACTTTGGTTCCATTCAATTGTTATATCAAAGTGTTAAATTTTGTTACTTCTATCTCTACTACTTTTATGTCTAGTTCTTAGTGGATTAATTATAAAATTATTTCAATTCCATAATTTAAAACATATTCTGCTTTGCATGAAAATATACTTCTATGTTGAAAATGATAACTTAGTTGATTTCTTTGTGTAGCAAAGACAGATTTATTAGCATTTTTACTGTGTTTCACTCACACTTTTGAGTTTTTTTATTTATTTATTATTTTTATTTTTAAATTTATTTTAATTCTTTGCTTTTATAATGTCGAAGACAAAAGCTAGCTAAATTTGAGTCTATGTTGCAGCTTGTTACTACCATAATGCATCAAAGCCATCTCTGTCCCCTCTCTAACTATACAGCCCATTATCTGGAATTATGATCATTGTCTCCATCTTTGCTCTTGGAAGAAATTTTAGATATAAGTGCTTCAAAATACTGGATTTTGATATCAATGAATAGACTCCTTCCAGTGCTGGTTTTAGGATCTCTTGCTGCTTAGTTCAGATTTGTAAAAAAATTGTGTCTAGAATTTTGTTGAACCTCGGACTGCCTGATTTTCTCCTTAAAAACTTTCCACTTCCTCTTTGGAAAATGTCTTGAATGTCTCCAACATCCAGACTCATCTTCCTTCTAATTTGCATCAAGGTTTTCTATGCCTCTAAATTTTGATTATCCCCTTTTTCGTAGTAGTGTTGTGTCACTGCATGTTAAGTTGGACAAACTATTAACAAGTAAAGTAGTTGGACTCTTCTTGTAATTTATTTTCTAATTAGATGTCTAACACAAGTATTTGGCTCATTTGAGTCGAGTTTTTCCTGCTATAAGAGCAGATCGAGCAAAATGAAAAAATTACCCATTTCAATATGCCCAGCCAGAAAATTTCCATATGCCTAGAAAATTATTCATTTACTGGTCTGCTTAGGGAAAAAAATGCCTAGAAAATTTTGTTCTCATTACATTTCATTCTCCTCAATTCTCTATTTTACCCTTAAATCGCACTTGGGGTGGAGATACTACAAATTGCATTCCTCGCAAAGGTCTTGACATTAGTCATAAACGCCATTGCTTCTCTAATTGACACAGCATTCATGGGCCGCTTAGGTCTGTCTTGATGTTCTTTTTTATTTTCTCCTAAAAGACCTTAATTACTTTTTACTTAGATAATTTCTTGAGTTAATTGCACCTTGTGAATCAGGTATGCTTTTAGTTCAAATAATGAGATCTGCTCTTGAGGAAATAGCAGTAGAGTTTATATCACTTTGAGGGCAACTCTACTAGTTGCTATACATTGTGCAATTGCTAAAATTTAGCAAGATGGACACAAAAAGGGGGAAGGGGGGGGGGAAAAACAACTCTATCAGTGTCCTATCATTGTGCCAAATTTAGCATGATGCTATCACTACAAAAAAATTGACTTTTTGCGACGGTAAAATACCGTCGCTAATACTCCTAATGCCGTCGCTAATACTTTTTGCGACGGTAAAACGACTTTTTGCGACGGCAACAGGGGAGTCGTGAATAGCTAGGTTGCAAAAGAGTTTTTGCGACGGCAAGTGCCGTCGCTAATGTTTTGCGACGGCATTTTTGCCTTTTTTGTGACGGCACCGTGCAGTCGCTAATAACGTTTGAAATTTCTTGACTTTTTTGCGACGGCCCTATTTTACCGTCGCTAAAAATGTTATTTGAGACGGCAAAAAATACCGTTGCTAATAGTCTTTTTTTTTAAAAAAAATACTATTTTTTGCGACGGTGTGGTGCCGTCGCAAAAAGTATAAAAAATATGAAATTTTCTATTTTTTGCGACAGTGTAATGCCGTCGCAAAAAATATTAAAAAATAATAAAATTTCTATTTTTTGCGACAGTATAATGTCGTCGCAAAAAGTAAAACCTGTAACAAAATTAATAAAAATATTAAAATTTTCTATTTTTTCCGACGGTGGTGCCGTCTCTCACTCTCTAAGAGCTGATTATTTACATTCCATTCACAAAAACATCATAACAGAAAATAAAAATAAAAATTGATAAAACCATCAAATTCAATATTTTACAAAGAACAATAAAACTGTACATGTTCATAAAAGCATATTTAAATTATAAAATTCACCCAAATCCTAAAAAAAATTAAAATAATAAAATAAAATCTAAAATTCACCAATCAGCACATTGGATATTTAAATGCACTTACAAAAAATAAAAAAATAAAAAATTTCCAACAAGATTTCAATTTTGAGCCTATTTCAAAAATCAAGCTGCAAATTCCTTACTTCTAGAATCAGATCTTCCCCTCGGCAAAATTTATCCTTTTGACCTACAAATAAATAGATAACAGTTACAAATTATAATCTTTTGGAGAAACCAACTATTTAAACACCAGTAATGAAGACAATGAAGACTGTGGAAAGAACACTTACGTTGTCATCAGGAGCAACTGCATATCTCTCAATTGGAGAAACCAAAACTTTCCCTGCTCACAAATAATAATAATAATAATAATAATAATAATAATAATAATAATAATAATAATAATAATAATAATAATGGAATTCAATGTAGTCCAAAATAGTGTAATAAACTCTTATTGTAATATACCTGGGGAATTTTTTCATGTCTGATGGGAGTGGGAAGGGTTGGACTTAAAGGGTTCCTACCTGTTTTGGATTGTAGAATACACAAATTTATTTTGTAGGAACTCACATGCAGAGGGTCCATCATAAAGAATTGTGAGAAGAATACTAATATGTGATTACAATTAACTCTATATATGGTAGTTAATCAGGTGTAACGAGCCAAATTCAGTGGCCAATAACTTCAGACTAAATATAGACATTGTTCTTAATCCAAAATGGCCTCATGGTCTATATAGTCATTTTGTATAAGTAAAATTTTATAACAATCATCTCCTGAAGGGGAAAAAAACAAATTTAAAATTTAAAAAGCCAAAAGAGACTTAATCCATGTATTCTTCTCACAAAATATATGGTATCCTTAAACCAGATACGCTTTGAAGAGTGTCAGACACGTGTCCTAAGAGTGTTCAAAGAGTGTCGGTGTCCGCCACGGACACGACATGGATACGTCACCTTCTTAGAAGTGTCCGTGCTTCTTAGAATTTAGTAAAGTAATAGAATTGGAAGAGCTTTAAGCTATATTTCGATGTACTAGAATCAAATTTGTTGAAATCTTCTAAGCATTCTAGAATCACACCAATTGTCTCATTGAGCCCGGAGATCACCTTCCTCATAGTGCTTTCACTAATAACACTACCTGCGTATAACTCCACAAAAATTGTTTTGATCTAGAGGTGCAATTCATAAGAGAGAAAAAGGTAAATTCAAGAAAACCACAAAAGTTAGACAGTGGTTTGTTTTGTTTTGTTTTTTATTTATACAACCCAACACGCAAGCTCTCCCCACTACTACTAGAATACATCAATAAAGTGCCAATTTCACAAGGCAGGGCCAATGGGAACCATTAATAATCAAGGTTTTTTTTATAGTATAAATTAAATCTTAATTAACGATTAATTAGGTAAGGTATTGATCTGGTTTTTCTCTTATACCTTTTCTAACATTTCATAAGTGAAGCACGTTTAGTGTTGCTCATGGATTGCAATATGAGTTGGAAGTTATATTATCATATCTCCAAATACATTAACTCCCTTGACATCCTAGTTCCTAAATCAATCCTACTTAATTTTTCAGCCAAAAGCTTTGCACTTTCAATACTTAAGGAATGTATCAATCCCATCCAAGTACTCCCTTGACATCCTAGTTCCTAAATCAATCCAACTTTTATCCATCATCCCACTTTTCTAAACTTTACCTGTGAAAATTACATCACATTATTTAGCCATTACAATTTAAAATAGTGAGCTACAAACTACAATATAGATTTATTCATTCCCAAATTGTTTGAAATTGGACAAACCATTTCATCATGGCCAAATACATTAACCCTGTTGAGGATTCTTGAATGGGTCTAAGGTTATTTGTGTATATGATGTAATGACCATAGTGTCTTTTTTCTATTGTAAAACAGTTTCTATATTATTTAGAAAACAAATATGTTTCTAAAAAAAAATAATAGAAGTGAAATAAGTTCCTTTATACATATTAAAAAAATATAGTTTCTATTTTGAAAATAGTATGGTGTGTAAAAAACATATAAAACATTTTCTGTGTTACTTTAAAAATTAAATATGTTTTTTGAAAAAAAATAACAGTGAAACAGTTTTTTTTTTTTGGGAAATTAAAACAAAATAAAGAACATAGTCACAATTACACAAAACAGAGGCTAGTCCCTCATGACACTAGTGCCAGTCATGTCTTCTATGGTCAATTGACTGACTTCAACTGGTGGTGATTCAAGGAAAACTACATGTTCTTCTATGAAACAGTTTATGTTCAAATAATGTACTTTATTATATATATTAATAAATAAATAAAAACACTTTCTGTTTTCCTTATAAAAAAAGAAAAAACAAAACAAAACAGATTTTATATATATAACTTATGACACATTTAAAAAAAAATTTATATTAGCCAAAAATTGATAAAAACAAAAGTTGTAGATTCTAATCATATAATCATACTCAGTGCTATCAAATTACCAATGGTTATAAATCTCTATCTTTGCATTGTTCGCACACCAAATAAATAAATACATGCTGAAGTATTACTCAGGAAAGCTGCATACACCAGAGAGTCTCTATTACACTATTCCCTACAACACCATCGGGGCAATTTGAATTAAATATCAAATCATATTGTATAAGTCCCTATAGTTGCTAATTCTTTTTTCAATATAAAACACACTACCATCAATATAAAAGTAAACTTTGATCCCAAGCATTCTCATATATTCATTCCTACTCTTCATCATCCAATTGCAAACTATGTTTCTGTAAAAAAATAAATCCCCTTTCATACTCTTCATTGAGACATTTTATCAAATTGGTAGTAGGCAAGAAAATAAATCCCCTTTCGTTGTAGTGAAGGTGGTGGTGGTGATGGTGATGGCGAAAGAGATTAGTGGTGAAGTTGTGGTAGTGGTAGTGTAAATGGAGTGGCAGGGGTGAAAGAGAGGTAATGGTAGTAGTAGTGGCAGTAGTGGTAGTGGTGGTAATGGAGTGGTGGCGATAGTAGTAGTAATGGTAGTCGTAGAGGTGAAGTGGCGACAGTAGAAGTAATGGTGGTGTGGAATGGTGTTTGCAGTAGTGGTGAAGGTGGTAGAGGAGATGGGTGGTGAGAGAGAAATGAGTAAGAGACAGATAGAGGAGAGAGAGAGAGACAGAGTGATGAGCGAGAGAGAGATAAAGAGAGAAAGAGATATAGAGAGAGACAGAGAGAGAAATAGATAGAGAGAGACATATAGAAAAATAAAGATAAACAAGAGATGAGAGAGACATATAGAAAGAGAGCGAAAAGAGATGAACGATAGAGATAATAGAAAAATAGAGAGATAGAGAGATGAGAGATGAGCGAGAGAGACAGAGAGAGAAAAGAGATGAGAGAGATGAGCGAGAGAGACATACAGAGAAGACAAATAAGAGAGATAGAGAGAAGAAAGATGAACGAAAGACACACAGACAGATAGACAAACAGACAGAGAAAGAAGAGTGATGAATGAAAGAGAGAAAGAGAAGAGTGGTGGTAGTTGAATGGCATTTGCAGTAGTGGTAAATGTGGTAGAGAAGATGGGTGGTGAAAGAGAAAGATGAGTGAGAGACGAATAGAGAGACAGAGTGATGAGCGAGAAAGAGACAAAGTGGTCACTAAAAGTGCATTTTCTTGTAGTGGATCAATAAATCGATAGGGAGCTCAATAAATAAAGAAGACAGATAATTCAAAACTCTATTCAAAACTTAATTCAAATCAATTTTTTAAATATTTTAAATATTTTTAAAATATTTTAATTTTGTGAGAGACAGATAAAGAAGAGAGACAGAGATAGAGTGATGAGCGAGAGAGAGAGAGAGATAGACAAAGTGGTTGCTAAAAGTGTATTTTCTTCTAGTGGATCGATAAATCGAGAAGGAGCTCGATAAATAGAGAAGATGGGAGTAAGAGAGTGAGCAAGGCGAACATGATAGTGAGGGAGAAATAGACTAATAGACAAGTAGACACAGAGAGAGAGAGAGAAGAGTGATGAGTGAGAGAGAGACAAGGAGAGAGAGATAGACAGAAAAAGAGATTGAGAGAGAAAGAGAGAGAGATGAAAAGATAGAAAAAGAGAGAGAAACAAGAGATGAGCGAGAGATAGACAAAAAAAAGAGAGAAATAGAGCGAAAAGAGATGAGCGAGAGAGAGAGACAGAAAAAGAGAGAGACAGAAAGAGAAGAGAAATGAGCGAGAGAGATAGAAAGAGATAGAAAGATAAGAGAGAGAGAGAGAGAGAGAGAGAGAGAAAGAAATGAGAGAGATAGAGATAAGAGAGATGAGCGAGAGAGACAGAGAGAGAAAACAGATGAGAGAGATAGAGAGAAGAGAGATAGGCGATAAACACAGAGAGAAAATGAGAGAGAGAGAAACAGGCAGACATAGAAAGAGAGAAAAATAGAGATAGAGAGAAATGAATGAAAAGAGATATAGAGAAGAGAGAGAGATAGAGACAGAGAGACAGGAAGATGAAAAAATGAATGAAAAGAGAAATGTTATATCAAAAGAGTAAGACGACATTATTTTTTTTTAATTTTTTTTGCAACAGAAAAATACCGTTGAATTTATTCAAACCATTTTGTGACTGTATATATATGAAGCTATCTCAAAACCACAATCACTATGCTAAGTTAGAGTTTTCCAAAAACTCTTTTGAGAAAATTATACTTTCTTGTTTTCCGTGTTATATTGTTTTTACTGATTTTTTTTTTAAATATTTTAAGTATTTTTTTAAATTTTTAGACACACCTAACATAAATATACCTAAAAATTAAAAAAATTGTAAAAAAAATCTTTTAAAAATTCACTAAATACCAAAAATACAATAATTTAATACATTTTTTTTTATATTTTTATGTATTTATTAATTTTTAAAAATATTTTTTCATAAATTTTTTATTTTTTAGATACATCTAAGTAAGGTACATCTAAAAAAATATTTAAAATTTTAAAAATATTCACTAAAAAAAAAAAAAACCACTTTTTGCGACGGCAGAAAATGCCGTCTCAAAAGTATTCTTGACGGCACCATTTCTTGTCTCAAAAGCGAGCATTCTTGACGGCACTATTTGCCGTCTCAAAAAATGAGAGTATTTGCGACGGTATTTTCTGCCGTCGCAAATACTCTCATTTTTTGAGACGGCAAATGGTGCCGTCGCAAATACTCTGCTTTTTTGAGACGGCATTTTCTGCCGTCGCAAAAAGTGACTTTTTGAGACGGCAAATGTGCCGTCGCAAATAGTTCCGTCTCATATACCCAGTTTTCTTGTAGTGTATCCACATCATTGTATTTTTAATATAAATTCAATAACTTAATTTAATTTTTTTTAAGATAATCGTTATATTAAATATTTAGAATTTAAAAGAATTCCATCGGCAAATACCAATTATTAAATTTATTTAATGCAAGTATGAATAAAGCTAAATGAATTGAAGTTTTAGATATATCAATTACTGAATTATAAGTTTAGTTTAACAATACTCGAATACATATAATTTGGTACATGTGGTAGAAATTAAATCATTCTAAAAAATAGTATTTGCACTGCTGGAGTGGGTTTCTTGAAACATAGGATTTGGTTGATATGATGCAACTTTTCACAGCCATGTAACTGGATGTTGCTATGATTGCAGAGAAAGGGTGAGGAGGTTGCTTCATATTTAAATGGTTGTTGTACGTTTCTTGTTGGTGAGTTTTCTTTTGAGAATTGTCTTCCATAATTGTACTTCAAGTTATTTTTGTGATTCAACTCTATGGAATATGGAATCCAGGAATGATGGGCTCCAGAAAGACTATAGTGGGCAAGGTTTTGTCTGAAGCACTAGCTTATTCTTTTGTTGACAGGCTAGTGCGTTAACTTTAATGTGGTTGTTCTGTTTTTTGATGAGTACAATATTTTATAGACCAAAAAACACCATGGTAACAGATAAAACCTATATAAACCTAAACCTCATACATGGAGATCCATTAACATAATTATGCAAGTCCCAAGTAGGTGTTGCATTGAAGTTGATTAATTCCATCTCTTCCTCTTTTGAAATTTGATTTTTCTCTTAAGTTTCTTATGGCTTGGATTTAGTAGCAAACTATTCAGTGTGTTTGGTTTGAGTTTTTTGGATTAAGTTTTTTGAGAACTGAGTATTTTGGTTTTCGTGTTTTTCTATTTTTAGTGAATATTTTTAAAATTTTAAACATTTTTTTTTTACTTTTTTAGATGCACCTTACTTAGATGTATCTAAAAAGTAAAAAATTTGTGAAAAAATATTTTAAAAAATTAATAAATACATTAAAATATTAAAAAAATATACTGAATTCTTGTATTTTTTTGTATTTTTGGTATTTAGTAAATTTTTAAAAGATTTTTTTTATAGTTTTTTTACTTTTTAGGTGTATTTATGTTAGGTGTGTCTAAAAAGTAAAAAAATTGCTTAAAGTATTAAAAAAATTTAGTAAAAACAAAAAAACATGGAAAATAAGAAAGTAGAATTTTCTGAAAAGTGTTTTTGGAAAAATGGAACCAAGTAAGCTGATTGAGATCTTGAATTTTTGCTATTTTTTCATTATGACATTGCTTTTATGGGGCCATTGAATTATCTTATTAACTTTGGAAATGTTTTGTTGATGTTGTAAAATCTCTTGATCATTTCTTAACACCTCAAGAAATATTTTTGTCCCTAAATCATGAGTTTTTGTACTTATGTAAAGTTTTCTTTGTCATGCAAACAAGAAATGCAACAGAGTTAGTTGCTCCAGCTATTGCCGCGGGTTTATACATTGGGCATCCTCATCCTTATGATAGGAGCAAGTGGATTTGCTTCAGCTGCAATTGTTATAGGAACTGTTGTTGATAGTTTTAGATAATCTCTTAATAGTTGTCGATAGAAAGTTAGATATACAATGTTTTGGATGGTTTAAACTTTTTGTACAGTTTAGAACTTAAAGATATAGTTTTCGAATGTTTGGAATGTATAGACAATTGTTGAATATTTACAATTTATGGATATAGTTTCTTTTTTATGTTTCAAACAATATTTTGGTGGTTGATTGATGTTTTGTGATGCTTGTTTGTAATATTTGTTAGATTGTACAAAATTGGTCAAATAAAACTTGCTGAATTTAAAAATAAAAAAACTGAATATTCTACAGCAAGCATAATAAGTCGTTGTATTACATATTTTACGGCGCATAATTAGCGTCGTTATTTGTCTCACCAATTAACGGCATGCAAAAATAGTCGTAGAAAAAGTAACAATGACGCATAAAATCTGCTGTTAAATAGTTTTTAACGGCGTACTATAGCATGTTATAGAAAAAGTAACAACGAAGCACGTTAAATAGTTATTAACAGCGTACGAAGCATGTCGTTGAAAGTGAATGACTTTCTATGACTGGTCATAATATAATGCGCGTTGTACGTCGTAGAAGGGTTTTTACGGCGTGCATTGCGCACTGTAAAAATCTTTATTTGTTGTAGTGAGCATATAATGTAAATAAAAATCATATCATGATTAGTAGAGGCCGATTTTTGATCGGGCGAGTAGGGTGCTCAATTCATGACCTTCCCCTTTCGTACCTAAGTTCTCGAGCCGAGACACTTTGGTGATGACGAACTAATGGCCTTTGGCATGAGTCACGGGTTTCCTAAATTTCCCAAAACAAAATATTTAGGTGGCGACTTTGAAATCTAGCAAAGCAGTCTATTTTTGGCATTTGATTCAAACATCGATTTTCTAAAAGAATTGTCGAATTTGAACTTTTTTTGTGTTTTCACTGTTTTACATTGCACTTGTGAAATCAGATTTAGAACCACGGGAGTTCGAACTATAGGGCTAGTCGTATCCGAAAAGAGCACGAAAAGTCAAGCTACAACCACCCAGAGATAGTTTCCACCAGTTTTTTTGTTTGCTCGGGTGGGACACTTCACAACCCCATTTTCTAACCCATCCATGCATTGAATGCATGTATGCTCAGCTTTCATTGCCTAGTGCTTGATCCATTGAAGGTAATGCTTCATTTTTATCTTTCATTAGCTCTATTTGTGTTCCATTTGCTCCATTATCTTCCTTAATGCTCTATTCATGTCTTCCACCATTGCTCCACTTGCATAACCTATGTAAGGAGAGCGCAAGTCTTAAATTTTAAGAGACGAATTTGAGGGAAGAAGTGTAGAGAGAATGATGAGTTTGAGAGGAGAAGAATGTAGTTTGAGAAAAAAAAAAAGAAAACTTTGAAAAAGAGAGTTGTTTTGCCAAAATAGTGAAGTTGTCTTAGCCTGCATATGTCTCATCGTCCATTGCAAAGCACCACTCAAGAAATTCATTGGAGCCAAGTCCTAAAGCTTTGATAAAAATAAAGTAATCCTTGCCAAGTTCAAGAAATTAAAGAGTGATCATTTCCTATAAACATGCTTGTCCGAAGCCACCATTCTAGCTCAAATTCCAAGCTTTTGAATTGAGGATTGAGAATACAATTCACAATCTTGAGGGTAATCAAAACGAAGTTTGGAAATCAAGAAGTTCATTCTTTCTTTGGAAGGTGAATTTTCAATTTCTTTCATTTTCTTGCATTTTTATCTTATATTTGTTTTCTTGCTTTAATTTAATATTATTTTTGTTGTAAATTAACTAGAAATGGTTAGTTGAGCCACCTACATATTCCTTGTTTGTTCTTTTCTTGGTGTTGCAACAAAATAGATTTTGCTAGGCCTAGTTAGCCGACTAGCTAATTATTTTGCCGGTCGGCTAACTTCCAATGGACGAAACGAAGTAGTTTTCCGGCATTAAGCATGCTAGTTTCTGACGATCCTCAAGATCTTCATGATCTATTTTCTTTTCATTTGAAAGTTTTGTGAGGTTTTTATTTTTTTGTAATATTTTCTTCATCTTCTTCTCATTTGATATGTAATTATTCAAGTATTGTAATAATTTTCCACCCCGCTTCTTTCTATTACATTCTTTTACTTGCTTTTCTTATTTGTAAGCATGCATCATATTTTCCTTTTCATCATATCTATGTTTCGCATCCATGTATCATGCATCTTGATTTGACTAGGTTTACATTTGTGAATTTGTTCAATTCCTATGTGTGATTTTGTATGCTACCTTATGTTCTTCAGATGATTCACATGTCATATATTAGAAGCTGAATCTTTAGTTGCATTTCATGAGTGAATTGCATTAGGATTTTGTATATAAGACCATACATGTTTTACTAACTTTGTTTTATAGTTGTTCGCGAGACGTTAGTAAATATGTAAGGTTTTATGCTTTAGCATCCCACTTTTGTGTGTTTTTCATACTATATTTAAACATCATACCATGTGGCTACTTGTTTACTTGATATAACTGTATGAATGCTGGTGGATGGAAGTTGTGTCACTTAATTTGGAATGATGTTGATTTTCATTGTTTGTAAACTCAATTTCTTTGGGTTGTACATATTCAAAACACATGAAATCAAATTGTTCCAAAATGAAGGACATAGTCTATACTTGTATGCTTACATTGTAAATTGTAAGATTTATTTAATAACCAGAATATGAACATATAAAATTAATAAAACTCATATTATGGTTTAGTAGAGGCCGATCTTTGATCAGGTGAGTGGGGGTACTTAGTTAATCTCTCATACCTAAGGTTCTGAGCTAAGCATCCTTGATTATTTTGAATAGTGGCCTTGGCACGAGTCACGGGTTTCCTAAAATTTCAAAATATTAGGTGGTAACTCTAAGATCTGCTGATGTAGTCTATTTTTGGCAAAGATTTTGTAATAAAATGAATTTTCTATAAAAGTTGTCAAATCTGGACTCTCAACTATGTTTCACATTGCACTCGTGAGACTAGATCAAAGAAGTCGAGGGTCTGAACTGTTTGATGCGTACGGGTACCTCTCGGGCATATTACAGTTTTTGGCGACTCTGCTGGGGATTTTATGAAACCTTTACTCAAACTCTATGATATGACTTTTATTTTCAATTATATGTTTATTGCATTACATACATTGGTACACTTAAAGTCCCTGTGCTACCCAGATATTAGTGGGAGCACATGTAAGTCTTTTTGTGACACTATACTCATCTTTGCGTTACTTTTGAGACCCTATGTTAATACTTTTTAAGATCTTTCAAAAAGGTAGCTCCGCTATCTAAGGTTATCGGACTTCGAAGAGAGGCTATATCGATTCTTTTGACTTCCTGGGATCTTAACTGGTCATTAACCAAAGGCCTCTTTCATGACGTCACCTTGACTTCACCCCTAGAGTAGAGTTGACCTCGTACATATAGTGAGCTATAGTACTTTCCAAAATTAGGACAAGATGCTCTCCCATTTTTAGGATGTATGATATCGCTTGTTTAAATAGTGAAACCCCAGATCATTTCAAAGCTAGGATAGGGTAACCTTACCCCTATAGGGGTATTTGTTCTCTTTCCTGCTATATGCTATGTGCAATGTATGGGATCTATATAGGGATTCTCAAATTCAGATGAGTGGTTTAGACATTTCAGTTTATGGGGTTGAGTTTAGTTTTAGCAGTGATTAGTTGAGTCGAAATGCTGTCGAAATTTTGATTGGGAGTTCAATTTTCTGTTTTGCTGGGAAGTTGTAGCACTATAGCTTTAAAACGGTCTAATATCCCTCAAGTTTTATGGATTCGCACTGGTAGATGGATTTGGTTAAGGGACAACCAGTGTTAGTTTCTCTACTGCCAGTTACAAGAAGAATGGTTAAAACCTCACTGTCAGTACTTCTCCAGTCGGAATTTCTAAAATTTGTGATGGATCCACCTCCAATGGTGATAGATGACCAACCGCCAGTAGATATAGCAAACTTGTTTTTATTCAACGAAGCATGGATGCTTTTACCTATAGGGTTGCTGCTAATAGTGAGGCTCTTGCTAAATTGCAACGCCCATCTAAGGCTCTTATCCACTTCCAGTAGTTCATCTGAATCTAGAACCACCTCCACCAGTTACGGAACTTCGTCAACCTAAGCTGCAAGAAGATCTTGGAGTTCTTACACAACCAATGAGAGGACTTTCCCTGCGGATAGTAATGAAGTTGACCTAACTATGCTGAAAATATCCAAATTAGAGAAAATGTTCAAACAATCACAAGGGATCAACTCCGTTCTGGACATCAATGATGGGTTTACGGAAACAACTATGAGGTTGCCCAAGCGGTTCAAGATGCCACATATTGATAGATTCGATGGATCTAGTGACCATATTTTTCATATTTACCTATTCTCAAACATTCTGAAGCCTAAGGGTTTATCTCGGGCTCAAAAGCTTTCCTTGTTTGGAAGAACCATGTCAGGAGTGGTTGTTATCTGGTATACCAAGCTGGAGGACTCAATAAAGCAAGTCTGGGGGGAATTAGCTAAGGCTTTCATCACCCAATATTCTTATAATACCTAGATTGAAGTAACTACTTAGGAACTGGAGGCGACCCGACAAGAACCCAACGAGAGCTTCATGGTCGTCATCACCAGGTGGTGGACAAAGGTAGCCATGATGACAAATAGCCTTCTAGAGAAAGATCAAGTCCATATGGTTGTCAAAAATTTGCATAGAAGATTACTGCAGAAGATGATAGTTCTCTCACTTTTCAACTTCAAGGACCTCCATAAGATTGGGGTTCAAATTGAGGATGCTATCAAGCAGGGAATCATTACAGAAGGAAATGAGCCCGTGAGAAAAATATTCACTCGTAGCTCCAATGCTATTCCTAGTAGTAGCATAGTTGCCGAATCTATACCTTTAGAAGTCAACACAGTCATTGCCACCACTACCAAAACAACCAATCCCTTCGCCAACACTAGCCCACAAAGAGCCAAGTCAACCCGACCCCTAAATAAACCCTTTCACCCGCTCCACATGTCTCTACCTCGTGCCATGGAAATCCTAGTAGAAAAGGGGCACCTCAAGCTCCTTGATCCCCGACCTCTCCCTAATATTCTACTAGCTAGACATGACCCTAATAAATACTACACCTTTCACCAACAACATGGTCATGAGACTGATCGTTGTTTTCACTTACGCCATGCGATTCAAGATCTGACTGATAGCAAAACTATAGCTCCACCTTAACCCCAAAGAGCCAAGGCCACCTCCAATCCATTGCCACTCTATGACCAAACCCCACCATCTTTCCACCTCAACGTCATCCATACACTACCATCTACTTTCAACCCCAGCATATATGTTACATCTTCCCATTTGCCCAAACCCAAAGTGCTTATTTTAGAGAGCACTGATTTATTCATGATATACGCACCTCAATTCCAACCAAAACCCCAAAACCCCGTGGTGGTAGATGATTTAGAGATAGAACCAGATATTATGACAGATATTCTCATGGACATGCACTTCCCTCTCTATGGTTTTCTTGAGCCATGGAGTGATCAAGAAGTAAAGAAGCACGAGAGAAGTTTTGGGTCTAACACTGGGTGAATCTATTATAGATCTTGAGACTAGTGTAGGACCAATAAACTCGGGGGATATTGCGATCATTTTTGTGATAGGGGATAGACCACATGTGAATTGCACGAATCTTATCTAAATGTGGTTGATGGCCTGCACTCTAACTATTGAGAATGGTTTTATTTTGAGTTCTGAATTGAGTGTTAAGTCTGAGTTTGATTCCACAAAGTCTGTAGAGTTGAGATCAGGCTCGAGTCATTCTAGAAAGTCTAAGTCCGGTGATTTCGTTGGTGATAACCCAAACATCACTATCCTATTTGTGTTTATCTTTTCACTTTCTTTCAAGTCTATTTCAACCGTTGAACCAGAAGTTCTGAACAAAAATGCAGCAATTTTGACCTATTTCTCTGTGCCTTTAAATCATTGCATCGACCAAAAATTTTCAAATCTTTTTTTCCAAAACTCTGATGAAAACGAAGAGGATATATATATTTTTGCGGGATTTGAAAATTTTGATCAACTGAGCGGAAGAGAGGTGTGTTAAGCCCTTGATGGATGAGATTATTTCACCAGCAAAGCCATTTTACCAGTACTAACCAGAAAGGATCGGCATCTAACCACACGGATTTCTGGATTGTCACTAAGGACACACAAGCCAACATCATAACTACAACCACACCCCCTAACCAGATTCATCAAGGTATTCACCCATTTTTTCTCAAAACCAATACATTTACAATGTTTAATGTATAATGATGCACAATGCACAATGGATGAGAAATTATTTTCAATTCAACATAGTCCTCATGCAATGTATACAACAAACAAGACTATCATCCACCGATAGCTCAAAACAGATATTTCTATTCAATAGATAAATTCCAATCAAAAGATACATTTCCATAAATTACAATGGGAGTGATATTACATATCCAACTCCACCATCATCATCAACATAACCATTATTCCAATTCCACAATATCCAACATCATTTTCAATTTCCCTTTTCACAATTTCAAATATCCCAAATTAGGGCAAAATCTCATTTTCTTTCAAAATCAATTTTGAGAAAATATTTTCACAATTTCAACACAACTTATCCACAAACATTTTCAAGAATCAATTTGGAAAACCTCCATTTTGATTTCAAACCAAACCCTAGGTTTCACCAAAAAATCCCAAATAAATAACCCTTTTCAAAGAGCAAATAATTAAGCTAAAAATCATATAAAAGAGTCAAAAAAATAAGGTTTCAAAAACACTAGATTCTTCGATTAAAATGAAGCCCTTGGCATGCTCATCGTTTTTCTCTGAAGGACTAATGTGAGGAAACTCACGGATTGAGAGCATTTGGAGCTAAAATTCAAGAACTAGAGAGAGTAGATCAAGGGTTTTGGAATGTTTAGAGGGAGAAATAGATGAAAAAGTTATTAAAAAAGGTTGTCTCTCAGACTGATATACGCACAAATCGCTCGAGCGAAGGAATGGTCGCTCAACTGATAGACACAAAATGAAGAAACTGCTCAAGTGACCAAAACCACGACACGAGCGACCAAAAGCACCACTCGAGCGCACAATAACCCCCTTCTAGTAGTTTTAGACCTACAAAAGTTATCTTGAGCACAAGAAAGACAGCTCGTGCGAAGAATTCAAACTCTCAGTAGTTTTGCAGACTACTAAAGACCGCTCGAGCATAAGAATGGTCGTTCGAGCCAACAAGGAAAATTATGGACAATGCTTTGAAAAACTAACTTCCAAACCTGTTTCAATCACAACCAAAACTTCTAGTAGCCAAACTCAACAAATAAAATATGAAAATGAGCTGAGCAACAGTTAAATACACAGGGTCATGGATCCAAAAGCAACAAATGGGTCGGGTCTAAACCAGAATCATTTTTGTTCAATAGAATGAATGACATAGTCTATAAATGCAATTCCCTTACATTGTTGTTCAATAAATGCCAAAATTCTATTCCACATTTGGCATCGTTTCGTCACCTTCAAATTTGACACATGGGTAGTGATAAAAAAAGATTAAAGTAAAAAAAAAAAAGAGAAATATGACATTTTGATTGTCAAATTTGAAGATGCCAAAATACTACCTAAATTTTCAAATAAATTTGATTTCTCTAAATTTGAAAGTCTTGTTGGAGATGCCCTAAGGTGTTTTTATGCCTAAGTGTTGCATCAAAGAAGCCCAAAACCAAACAAAAAAAAAAAAAAAACATTTAGATGATCAATCCAAGGATGAGTATTGCCATGACTAGGCATAAGAACATTGTTAAATAAGAAACCCAAATTAATTATTGGTATTTTTTATTATCGGACAAATGCATGAGACAAAATTAAGGGATAAGATCAAACCAAATCAAACCAAAAATAAATAATTTTGAAAAAATGAGAGGAATATAAGAAAACTTCAAATTCACAATTTTTACAACAATTTTTGGTAATGTACATTGCCAGTGATGATCCATTTCTTCTAAAGTGAAGGCCAATTTTGTCTTGTCAATAAAAAGTTGAGAACCTATTTAGGGAAAATTTTATTTTCATACACCTACTTATTTCTATGCACGCACTTAATTAAATATTATTTTAATGACAACTATATCTTAAAATAAAATAATCATAATAGACATCAAAATACACCGTCAATTACTCCTCCCTCCTCTTCCCGAAATTTCATTCATTGCTCTCTCTCTCTCTCCTCTAGATTCATTCATGCCGACATCTCCGACTTTCCAACCGTTACGACGGCCCTCGCCTTGGAATGAAATGAAATCAGTTACTTCTTTTGACAATGCTTCTTAAAATCAATCCACCAAATCCATAACTATTCCTTCTTGTTTATGATCATATATTCTTCATCATATTTTTGCTGTGATTTTGTAATAATAAGCACTAAATGATATATATTAGTATTATTAATACAATCAATATATCATGGAAATTGATGATTTGGCTAAGAATCTTTGCTTCTTCTTCTTCTTCAACCACCAATGTTACAATTCTAATCACCGGCACAACTCTTGCCTGAGTTGTTGCTGCTGAAGCTATTCACCACTGATGGATTATAGTATCGTGACCATCGATTAATGAGTCGTGAATTAAGTTAGAAGGGGCACTTATTAATTATAATTTGTTATTTAAAAAAAAAATCATGAGCAACATTAAGATAATAATAATTTATGAGATAAATTTAAAGAAAAAAAATTACATATTTATTATTAATAAGAACAAATCAAAATTCGATAATAGTGTGGAATAACTATGTGTGGGATGATGATGTAAATTTGCAATTTTAGCACAAAAAATTATGGATCAAAATTCCTAATTTTAAAAAATAAAAACACATCATTTATAGCACAAATTATTATAAAGTCTATTTAATTTTTATTTGACAGAAAAATATTAAAGAGATTACATTGCTTATAAATGATGTGTTTTGAATGAAAATTATTAAATAGTCATAAAGTACCATATGGCATTGCCTACGTGATGGTCAAAGCATAGAAAATTACAAATCACACTAAGTGGTATGTCAACTATTTGAAAATAATGAGTTCATTATATCCAATTTATAATATTTTTCGCTACACTATTGATTTAAACTACTATATAAACGATATCACATACCATTCCCAAAGTATTAAATAATTACTTGTTGTGAACAATACAATAAACCTTTAGCCAAAGAACATGTTAAGGAAAAAAAAAACATTTTATACATGACAATAAAAATAAAAAAAAAAAGTTTTCAAAACTCAGGGGGGCACGTGACCCCCCTGGCCTTGCTGTGCCTCTACCCCTGGCGGCGGTGGCGGAGGCAGTGGTGGGTCCGGCGAAGACAACCGCGATGCCTCTGATCCTCACCGAAGGAAGAAACGATACCATCGCCATACTGATTATCAAATTTAGAAGCTTGAAGCATAAGTTCACTTTGCACACCAACCTCATCATCTCTCACTCTCTCTCATTCACTCTACACACATTGTTTTCTAGGTTTTGTTTTTCTTGAAGCATTAATTTGAACGTTAGGTGTGGGGAAGGAGGGTTTGAACGGAAAATGGGTACAAGTGTGTGAAAGAAGGGTTTAGGTGGTGTGTATAAGGATGCAAGTTAGGGTATAATTACAATATAAAGTGTATGGAATGAGAACAATAATTATAATCGAATTAATAAGTATGTACACTAAAAAATAATGTGCACAAAGGTAAGTAGGTGTGTGGAAATAAAATTTCCCCTCATTTAGCTATGACCACTTTTCAATATATATTTAAAAATAAAAAAACCTGAAATTTACATAGCTTCATTAATTGCAAATGATCTTTACTAAATTGCAAATTGACCAGACTTGCTAGAAGGAAACTGGTTGGAGATGGTGTGCACACAGCAACAACTATTGTATGGTCACGAGGGCCTATTTTTAGAACTATTTTGATGATTTGAACTATACACTTTTTAGGTTATGTCGAATAGAACATACTTTCAAAAAAATAAGCTCATCAGATATCATTAACCATTTCATTGAATTGCATTTATATCTAAAAAAATAAATGACAAATATGATTTGAAGTATAAAACTGAATATAAATACAATTCAATAAAAGGGTCAATGATTTCCAATCAATTTGATTTTTCATAAGTATATTCTACTTAACATATCCTAAAAACTGAACAGTTCGGATTATCAAAACAGGCTTTGAGATGGTTCCAATAACTGCGCAACAGTGACTGTTATGCACTTCGCATAGCAGCCAACCCATCTCCAAGAGGCGGTTAGGGTTGCTGTAATGACCCTAATTTTTCTTAAATCATTACTTATTATTATTATTATTATTATTATTATTATTATTATTATTATTATTATTATTATTATTATTATTATTATTATTATTACTTTGTTTTATTTTTGGCATTATTAATCCCATGGTTACATGGAAATTTAATGTGATATTTAATTAATTTAATGTGATAGTTAATTGTATACAATTAATCTGTATATTTATATATTTATATTATATATATATAAGTGTTTTAAATATTGATAAAATATATATCATCTTTATGTATTTAGTATTTATGTTATATTTGTATAATGTAAGTATAATAGGAAATTAGTTTATAATATATTAAACTTAGGTTATAATTAGGTATGGAAGAATTTTCAAGATTAGCAGTAGTAGAGAGAGAGAGAGAGAGAGAGAGAGAGAGAGAGATTAAACAAGAGAGAGAGAGTGCACTTTGAGAAAGGAAAGAGAGAGTGTGTGTGCAGCCAAGAGAGAAAAGAGAGATGGTGGAAGAGGAGAAGGAAAAAAGGGGTTAGGGTTTTATTTTAGTGGCTTTATTATTCTCCAAGTATTTTCTTGATCTTTAAAAAATAATAGTGAGTGCAAAACCCGCTTCTCTTGATTTATACTTAATTTGTTATTTTTATTTATTTGATGTTGGTTTGATTTTGTATTTGCATGAAGATGATGGATTGATTTCAATTGTTTTGGTTAATTATGTATGCAAGGTGTAGGGTTTATATATATATATATATATATTTATTTATTTATTTATTTAATGGTTGTAATCACACTCATGGATATATAAAACTAAAATAAACTAGAAATCCATAAATAAATTCCGAATACTCCACCATGACTCTATGAATTATTGTTTTATTTGAGTACTGGTGAGAAAGAGTGTATAAAAAAAAGAAAGGATTATGAGATTTATTTGAATGACTTAGGCTCGGCATTGTTATGTTTGTTCTCATGAGTAGATGAGATGTTATGTATATGTATTGTTGTCTTGTTCTCAAGAGTAGACGAGTGCTTTGATTTACGCGCATACGTATATGCTAACCATCCGGGAAGTGTGGGTCAAACTCGAGATGATATCCTCGTACAAGTTTGGCTTCGGAGCGGTGTTAGGTATACGAGAGGCACATGGGATATATGTGTAGGCCAGAAGTGAAGGGTCAAAGTGGTGGAGTTAAGGTACAAAGAATTAAATATGAACTTATTGGTATAGTTTGAATTGTATTGATTTGTACATTTTGGAAAATAGTTAACGACCTTGACAAATTCTGAAATTTGGGTAGAGGCATGTATACATAATTCTAGACAACTTTTGTATTTTAACTTGTTACTAAAAAGATCAATTAGAACTTGTAATCAGATGATTTTTGTTATAATAGTTTTTATTCATTTTAGCAATGCAGATTTTAGATGTTGTTTTAACCCATGAAATGAGCTCATTTTTATTGATTTCTAATAAATTAAAGTAAAATATTATTCTGAACACTTTTCATGTTTTGAACTTTTCTGAAAAAAATCATCTTAGGGCAGTTTCTTTTCGTTTTCAGCTCTAAATTTTTTTGGTGAATTCCGTCTAGGTTCTTCTATCAAGTTTTTCTCTCAACTTGTTCAGTTTCTACTAAATTCGTTCATTTTTCTTTTTAGGAAATTTGATTCTATACAACTTTTGTTCTTTGAATTTTGGTAAATTCGAATGGTTTAAGCATGCAACGGTGCGTTTTTGTATTTCTTTAGCAATTTACTTATGATTAAATTATATTAACTTTATTTTTGTAGAATGGTGGGTCTTACTAACTTTTTATGCAGAGCTAACCCACCATATTTTTAATTTGTTTATTTTATACTCAATTTATATTTAGTTGTGTACGGGTAAGAAATTAAATGCCACCGTATCTCGAGAAACTATCCCTTCGTCTCGGTGTTGGTGGAACTGCTTGTCTTGTCCCGTAACAAGAATTAAATGTACTTTTGTTTGTGTCTCATGGATACGTGGGTATTAAATCTTGTTCTCATACCAGTATACTTGTCTATTGACCCGTTTTGTCTCTTGGCATCTTGGTTGTGTTTTTCTTTAGCACAGCCAAACTTCCTTTGTAGGATTAGTTGGAACTACGGTGGTGACAAGAAATAACTACGATTATAAGACATGTCTTTCGGACTTCTTTTATTTTCTAGAGTTTAGGGTTGATATTAGTTTTTTTTTTTTTTATGACTTTATTAGTTTGATAGTTTGGCATTGTGGGTTATTTTCTAACTTTACATTATTTAAGTTATTTTGACTATTTGTTGCTAGGGGTGTAAATCTGGCCCAGCCCGGCTCACTTGGGCTTAGGCCAGGCCAGGCCATGTCGAGCCTTATGAGCTCCCACCAAAATTCGAGTTGGGCCAGCCCGGTCCCACGGGCCAAAAAATTAGGCCCAGGCCTAGGAGGTATTTGGGCCTTGAGCGGGCCGGTGGGCCTGGCCTCGGGCTTGACCATTTTTTTTGTTTTTTAAATTTTTTTTAACCAAAATTTTATTATTTTCCACTAAAAAATACACTGGGCCTCGGCGCGGGCCGGTCGGGTCTTGAGCGGGCCTTAAGCGAGCCAATGGGCTAGGCTTCAAAATGATGGCCCAAGACAAAGTCCAAGGGCTCGGGCTGGGCTCGGGCTGGGCTCAGGCGCGGGCCCAAATGAGCCTAAACGGGTTGGGCCCACCCCAGGCCACCGGCAGGCTTCGGGCCGCGGGCCATTTTTACACTCCTATTTGTTGCTACTTTAATATTGGATGCATTAGATAATCACGAATTTATGATGGATAGTTTGGTTGACATTTGTTATTTTTTTTTTATCTCTTGTATTTTTTTTTAGTATTGAAATTTACTTAAACCTTATGGAGACGAGAACATTTAAATTTTGTTTCATCCCTAGGATTTGGATAATGGAATATTGATTGGGGTTTAGTCCTACTTTAATATTTAATTGTCCAAATTTTGGGGTGTGACAGTTTGGTATCAGAGCTTTAGGTTACCCTAGACTTCTGACAGTTTAGGTGATCTTCGGATTGTGGAAACATGGGTTAGTTGGTTTAGTTGGTGGTTGAATTTATTCTAAGTATTTATGAACGAAATCTTTTTGTGTGTGTAACTTAAAGGCGATGGCTAGAAGGTATAATTTGAGAAATGTTGAGCCTAGTGGCATAGGGGAAGAAACAACTACTAACGTGGTAGCGACAGCGGCAACGGCTGCTACCGGGGCAACCAATACTATGCAGGTTAATGTGGGAGAGATGATGGATCAGTTACTTCAAGTCATGCAGAATAATAATCAAGGCCAGCAGGGAGATCCCTTCGTGAAGAGAAACAAAGACTTTAGGCCCCGTTTGTTTTGGGGTATGAGAGGGGGATTGGGATTAGGATAGCTGTGGGCCCCATTTAATGTGTTGTTTGTTTACAGAGTTGAGGAAGGGCCTACTAAGCCGAAGGTCTTAGGATAAGCCTTGCAGATGGGATTCGGATGGGCCTCCAGGACTTGGTATTAGAAAAATAGTCCGACGGACTAGAAATTTTTTATTTTTGTTTATTTTTTATTTTATTTTTTACATGTCGGACATTTTTTTTTGAACATTAATATTTAATTTTTTTGTATTTTTTGTTAAGTAAAAATCATTATTTTATTTTATTTTATTTTTGAAATTTTTTTATTTTATTTTTATTTTTTAAATTTTTTTTACATGTTGGGCATTTTTTTAAAAACATTAATGTTTAATGTTTTTGTATTTTTTTATTTGTTTTATTATTTAATAATTATTTATATAAAAATAATTTAACAATCCCTACACTAACAACTATCATCAAAACAAACACAATTTTACTTAATCCCCTCACTATCAATCCCCTCTATTCTACCTCTGAAAATAAGCGGGGCCTTAGTTCTTTGGGCGATCAAAAATTCTCTAGAAATGGAGGACCCACTATAGCTGACGCTTGGGTCCAGAAATGTGAGATGGTGTTTAGTTGTGTGCAGCTCACCGAGGTCCAAAAATAAGACTTGGCTACATATCAACTTGAAGGAGCAGCCCTATTTTGGTGAAACTCGTAGAAGGAGGGTCTTAATTTGACGACTTTGACTTGGGCAGATTTCAAGACCCGTTTTTTCTTAGAATTAATATAGATATTGTTTTAAAATTTTTGAAAAAACAAATCTAAAAATATAAATTTTATTATAAACGAATTTATGTAGTTAAGGTTATGGCATTTTTTAAAAAATTAACATAAAATACACATTAAATGACAAATATCTCAAGAATTATCCTTACCATCATATATTTAGATTTACCAACAAAAAAAGTGTTATGCTTGTACTTATAATGCACAAAGATGTAAGAAAAAAAATTCAAATTAGTGTATGTTTAAAAAAAATTATAAATAAATGATAATATATATATATATATATTAATAATTAAAGTAATAAGATTTTTCATGAATTAGTAATGATTTTGTGGTAGCACTACTGGGAAGTAATTTTCCCAATTTAAACTTTGATCTCCGTCACAAATATGTCTAGGCGGTGAACTTTTGGCCATTTTTTTTCAAAAACTTACCCAATTGATGGGAAATTTGATAATACAAACACTACACTTCGGGTGTGTACTAGATGTCCTAATTATGACATTTATAATATTTGATTATGATTTATTGTAGTGTTAATTATGATTTGATTATGACTCATTGTAGTGTTAGTTATGATTATTATTTTGGTTATGATAAAAAATTGTCTTTAGTTGTACTTATATAATATTTGATGGGGTCATTTTTTGATAAATCCCCTTTTTAAGTGTTTTATTTTATCTAACCTATCTTCTTTTTTAGTATTCTATTAGGTCTTGTTTAATATAATATGACCAAATTACCCTTCAAACTTTTTGTGTATATTTTCATTTTGAAACTAATACACAATAAAAAAAATAATATAGTCCCTCATTCTATGGAGAAAATATCTCCCTCATTATAATGAGAGAAAATCTCTCCCCCATTCGTTCATAGAGGAAATCTCTCCCTTGTCCATGGAGAAAATCTCTCACATTCCCAAAACTCTAAATTGTCTACTTTCTAAAAATCTCTTACTAATTGTTGATATAAACTTTCACATTATAAATACATGCTGGTGAACAACATCGTCTCATGAAACTATCCACACACTCAATATTATATGAGTGTATGAACATTAACATTGTGTGTGACTACCTATTTGTATTACAAAATTAATGTGAACATTCACATTTCTATGTATACACTATGTTTGTGACCAAAATAACACATTGTTGTTTATACTAGTATAACTACTTTTGAATGTGAATATTAACACATTATTGTTTGCGCTTGTATGACTATTCCTGAATGTAAATATTAACATCGATTAATAGTGTGCTGATCACAATACCAATTGCAACACTTTACAATATGAGCATTCATATTGTAACGAGAAAACATGAAACAAAATTAAAAAAACAAAAGTGAAAATCGATTATTTCAATTATTTAATGGTAACAAAAATGATTGTTCAACCAACAAGCATAATAACAAAAATAATAAACATACAATTAATATTCGAAAAAATAAAACTCATACAAAATACAATGTGAATGTTCACAGCTTGCAATTAACTTGCAACTAGCCTTAAAAAAATTAAATTCATACCATCGTGAACATTCAACCGCAACATGAAAATATAAAACAAAATTAAAAAAAGTGAAAATCGATTATTTTGATTGTTCAGTGGTAACAAAAATAAATATTCAACCAACAAGTATATTAACAAACAATATACAATAAATCATCAAACAATATATAAAAAAATTATTAAATAATTCATATATATTGACGCACATATTTAGAAAAATCTGTATATAATCAACGTCGGTTTTTTACCGGTGAATAAACTACATAATATCGATAACTACACAAATCGATGAAGAGATTACGGTTTATGTATAACAGTGACAAAAAAAATGAATGTTCATCGTCGGTTTACCATCGTATCTGTTGCTTGTCCATCATTGTCTCTATCATCGATTTACAACTAAAATTCTCTTTCAAATGTTCTTTCATGGTAGAACCTTAATGCAAAAATGGTGAAGGAAGATCCTTAATCAATTCCCTACATAGAGACAAAGAAAACACTAAGAATAATTATATTCCATATTCTACATATAATGTTTTATATATACCATAATAAAATATATCTAATAATTAATATTCTCTCTTCTAGATATATGGAATTATATATGTGTGAGTGATTTTCTGACCACACTGCCAACTCAGTAATTAGCTGGAGAGAACTGGCAGAATAGATGACACCTGGCTGACCTGTAACAGAAAGAGAAGATTCCAGTGGTGGTTCGTCCACCCGGGGGCACTCCGACGATCAAGTCAGTAAATCTCTCAAAGATAATCAATAGTGCTAAACTCACTGTTCCGAATATAAATTGCGTACCTTAAATTCATCGGGGGTGCCTTTCTTTTATAGTTAACTCCATCCTAGTCCCCATAGAAGCCTAGCTTCAATGGACTTTAGCTCAGTGCTTATCCAGGACTCTTCAATAGATAGAGATAAACTCCCTAAGAGCTTTATCTTTATCCAGGCTGAGTTCCCTCATTATCCTAGGACTCTTGTGCCTTATCCGCTTATCTCGGATTCTGATATCTTCGGAGATAACCTCGGTCTTGCCGAGATAACCTCGGCGTCATGACCAGGACACGTGGCACCTTGGTTGACACGTCGGTGTCACCTTGGCCACATGTTGGTATTCAGAAAATACATCCCCACAACTGCCCCCTAGGTTCTATTACATCGGCATTCTGAGGTGATGGGACCTATATCGGTACTTCCTGCCAGTATATCGGCTTAGAGATTCCCAGCCGACATCACCGTTAAGGCCGACATGTCTCTTTGAAGAACAAGGATCCCAAAAGCTCTTCTCAAGCGTATGAGCTGTCATACACAATAACTCAACCGTTTTTAGCCACGCGTCTTCTCCTTACTGGATCGTACTCTGAACACGTTTGCAAGTCGTCTCGCGCCTACATGCGCCGTCTGACACATCTGTTGTTCTAGGCGCATTAATTGCCCTTTTTGTCGCCGTTTCAAGTTTTGACAAAACTTGTTTCTTTCCCCCGTCTTTTCACTTTACATCGTTGCAGAAGTTCTCTTTCTCTCTAGCTTTTTTCAAATCCTCCATTGTTCAAGCTTCCATAGCTCTGCGACTTGCTCCGTTTACCCCTTTCGGTGTGATTCTCACCGATTTTTCACCTTTGCAACCATCGTCAGACTTCGGCAATCCCCATTCCGACTTCCCTCTTTCTGGTAAGCCACTGTTCTTCCTAGTCTTATTTCTTGTTGCTCTCCAAGAATTTTTGTTTCATTTATCTGTTGCTGTTTTACTCAAGTTTCTGATTTAAGAATCATGTATCTGAGTGTGTTTATTTCACGATTTTGTTCTTTGCCCATGTCTTGAATACACGTACTGCTCACAACTTTTCTGCACTTTTGCCACTGTTCTTGACCTTATACCCTTTGTACTTACAATTTTCTTGATAGTCCATCTTTGTTCTTGATTCTGAAGCGCATTCTTGCTTTTCTGTTTTCTAGATTCGTGCCTTCAATCTTCGTTTCCATAGATCTAGGTTTGGGATTTGTTTGTAGAATTCAGAACAATTGTTAGGGAAAATTGAAACGATTCCGCACTGATTCTGTGTATTATCAAGCTTTAGCCGAGGTCCATAAAACCCTTTAGAAACATTCCCTTCTGAAATCCAACCCCTTCAGTTAAGCCGATATCATGGGTATGTGGAAGCATAGGGTAGACACCCCATCCAAGTTAGAGTACTTTAGGCGAGAGTTTGACATCCCGGCCGACGTCCATCTGAGGTTGGCTGGGGAGGATGACTCCATCATGCCTACAACTGATTCTATGCCCTTCCCTGTGGTAGCCTTCATTGAGTGCGGACTTCGGCTCCCACTCAACACCCTTTTTCGTGAGATACTTCACTATTATAAGTTGAACCCGATGCAACTCGCCATCAATTCCTATCGAGTTATCAATGGTATCATAGCTTTAGCCAGACAAGAAAAAGCTAGGATTACCTTAGCTGATATCCAATACTGCTACACCATATGTGGCCTCAAAAAAGATACGGGCTACGTTTACTACCTCAAGCTGAGGTCCACAGAGTACAAAATTGTCGCCAACCTCCCTGACTCCAACAAGGGAGCTGGGGATGACTATTTCATTACCTCGGGGAACTGGGAGTTCACTCTAGACGAGGACCTCCATCTCTACCCTCCCTCGATCAGTTTTTGTAGAGGGCAATGGTAAGAGCCCTGTGTTCATACTAACTTATTTTTAAAGTCTTCAATACTTTGTTTGTTTCTAATGTCTGTTTTCCTTGCAGCTCTTCCTTGGCCATCAAAGGGCTTCCGCCAGTCTTTCTTTCCCAGCAAAGACTTGAGGAAACTATTGGATCTACCAGTCCTCAAACGGAGAGCCCCTCTGGTCCTCAATTTTATTCCTTCTTATAAGTCGGTTCTTCCCGACATTCCAAAGAGGAAGAAGAAGAAGAGCCTATCTCCTTCTTCTGCCACAACTCCTCAATCTGCCTCCACATCTCGGCTAGATCAAGGATTAACTTCTGATCTTGCAGAGCAGCCGTCAACCTTGGCTCCATATCTAATCCTGATATCCCAACGCCAACGCCGGTGATGAACCATTTTTGCTGCCAAGATGGGCCATCAAAAAGCAGTCGCTAAGGATCTTTTGGCCAACATTCCTGATTCAGTTGATGCTCATCCAGCACCAACCCAGCCTCCAAAGCCAAAGCAAAAAAAGATGAAGAAGGCTCAGCCAAAGGCAACGGTGACTTAGATCGATTCTGAGGACATTTTGCCAATTTCAAAATTGGCTGAGAATGAGAAGACCACCTCTGTCCCCGAGAAGAGATCTGCTGAAACCCAACCATCCGAATCTACCAGATCAAAAAAGTTGAGGTCATCCTCTGCAACTACCTCGAGGTCCCTAAAACATGATGCTTCCTAGGCCCCCAAAATCGTACTGGAGGACAAACCAGTTAGGGTTGGCGACAGCGCTGATGACATTAATGTTGGCATTGCCCTTAGTACTGCTCTGCTTCTCCCCGGCGATCTTAATCGAAACGCCGAGTTGAGCGAATATGAAAGCTATGCTCTGATGCTCCAGCACTCTGTTCAAGTAAGTGTCTTTATTTGGTGATTTTTCTTTCTTTCTCTTCATAATTTTTTTTAATAACTTCTGTTCACTTTCAGGCCATCCAACATGCTCATTCTTTCTCAGTGCAAGCCTTTGAGAATCGGCAAGAGCTGGCCGACAAGAAGATGGAGGCTGCTAGTCTGCAAAAGACTAATAAAAACTTGCAATCAAAGATGAAGACTTTGGAAGATCAGGCCGAGGCTGCAATCAAGGCTCAAAATGATGCCGAAGAAAGGGTGAATTCCGCTGAGGCCATCAAGAAGGTTCTTGAGGCCAAAAAGAGAGAGGCCGAGGAAAAGACGGCCCAAGCCCAAAAAGAACTGCAAGAAGCCTTGGCCATGAAGGACGCTGAGCTCAAGACAGTCAATGAGAAGGGCTACAATGATGGGGTGGCCGATGTCACAGCTGACTATGAAAAGCAAGTGAAGGAGGCATGTAACAAGGGTTTCACCCTTGGTTGGATGTCTCTTCTAAAAAAGCTTGAAGTCCCCGAGGACTCGCCTCTCAGGAACGCCGACGTCATTCCTCTTCCATTCCCTCCAACTCCAACTCAATCCGACGATGAATCTGAGTCCGAGGAGGAGACCTTGGTGAGGAAATCAAAGGAGGCTACTGGGACCAAGTCCCCTTCTCTGAATGAGCAAGTCCTGGACTTGACTCAAGATGAAGAGGGTGAGGAAGTCCCCAAGGATGCCACTCCTGAGAAGCCGTCATCGGATGTGCCTTTTACCGATAAGAGCCTCGATCTAACCCTTCAAGAAATTGATGCTGAGCTTGCGGCTGAGAAGGTCGCCGAGATATCTTCTCAGCAGTCCTTCGAGGTTCAAACCCAGCCTGCTAATGATGCTGAAGAATCTTAATTTCATGTTTTTCTCTTTCTTCTGTGCTCTGTACTGTTGTTTTCCTTTTGAAACAGTGTAAGCTCTTCATATTGCCGAAGTGCCTTCTTATGAATACAACTTCTTTGTTTTGAACGTTTGTATATTTGCCTTCTCTTTACTACTCTTGTATGATTCCATACTTAGAATATTTTGCATATCTTTAATATACACTTCAATCTTTGTGCAACCTTCTCGGGGTGACACATCTCGGCTATACAAACTGATGATTTACCTCGGCAAGTACCCGAGTACCTTTCTTAGCATAACCTTGGTTTACACTTGTAAATTTTTTCATAAAATTTCAACAAGTGTTTAAACTTAGTCTAACTTCAACTCGTAAACTTTTCTCAAGTTTCAACAAGTGTTAAACATGATCTCGGTTTAACTTTAACTTGTAAACTTTTCTCAAGTTTCAACAAGTGTTAAACATGATCTCGGTTTAACTTCAACTTGTAAACTTTTCTCAAGTTTCAACAAGTGTTAAGCATGATCTCGATTTAACTTTAACTTGTAAACTTTTCTCAAGTTTCAATAAGTGTTAAAACCATTTTTCTTCTCTCTGCCCCCTAATGTGAACCTAAATTCCACTTGGGTTCTCATTATACATGTATTCCAGAAACAACGTTATGTATCTTTATTAGTCACAGGTGTATAATCATATAAATAAGCTAAAACATTATTTATTTACGTAGGCGAATGACAAAAGAACACAAAATTCTAATGATGAAAAAATTTCAAATTGCAAGTGTTCCAAGGCCTTGGCAATTCTTTGCCCTCATTATGCTTAAGCCAATATGCCCCATTGCCCAGTACCGAGATGATTCTATAGGGTCCTTCCCAATTTGGACCAAGCTTCCCCTCTCTGGGATCTTTTTTGTTGCCGACGACTTTTCTCAAGACGAGGTCACCGATTTGAAACTCCCTTGGGTTGACCTTCTTATTATAAGCTCTGGCAAGCTGCTGCTGGTATGCTGCGAGCTGTATTGTAGCTCTCGTCCTTCTTTCTTCTAAAAGATCCAGATCTCGGGCTAAGAGTATATCATTAGTACTATTTTCTACTCCCTGGGTTTTGATTCCTGGGGTGCCGACCTCCAGCGGAATGACTGCTTCTGTGCCATAAGCCATGACAAAGGGGGATTCTCCTGTTGATCTTCTCGGCGTAGTCCGATATGCCGAGAGTACATTAGGCAGTTCATCCACCCACTTTCCTTTTGCTGCTTGGAGCCTCTTCTTTATCCCATCCAAGATCACTTTGTTGGATGCTTTTGCTTGTCCATTGCTTTGGGGAAAGCTTGGGGTTGAAAAGTAGTTCTTGATTTTGAACTTCGCACAGAAGCTCTTGATTAGCTTACTGTCAAATTACGTTCCATTGTCTGCAACTATTGCTCTTGGAATCCCAAACCGGGTGATGATGTTCTTCCATATGAAGCTCTTCACATCCACATCTCGAATCTTGGCAAGGGGTTCAGCTTCTATCCACTTGGTGAAGTAATCTATTGCCACCAACAAGTACTTCCTTTATCCAGTTACTTGAGGGAGTTGTCCAACGAGATTCATGCCCCATTGGGCAAACGACCAAGGACTGGATATTGGGTTCAGGTCTACTACTGGTTGGTGTATCAGGGATGCAAACCTTTGGCACTTTTCACACTTTTTCACATAGTCTTCTGCATCTTTCTGTATATAGGGCCACCAATACCCCTGGGTAATGGCCCTATCGGCAAGTGATCTACCCCCAGCGTGGCTTCTACAAATTCCTTCATGAATTTCGTATAAAAAATCTTCAACTTGTAAAGGATGTACACACCTTAAAAGGGGTCCAGTGAAGGATCTTCTGTAGATATGTCCCTCTACTGTCAGACTGAATCTTATCGACTTCAATCTGATCTTGTGTGCCTCTTTGTGATCATCTGGCAATTTTTCTTCTTTTAGGAATGCTGCTATTGAATCCATCCAGCTTGGTCCCATGTCCACACACATTGCTTCACACTTTGTGGTCAATGGTTCGATGCTCGAGCCTGACAAATAGTCAACTATTATTGTCCTTGCTTTTCCAGGTTGTACTGCACTAGCTAGGTTGGCCAATGCATCGGCATAACTGTTATCATCTCGGCTAACTTGAAATAGTTGGCAGTTCTGAAACAAGGCTACCAACCTGATGACCTCCTTTGCGTAGGCCGACATCCTTTCATCTCGGGCTACAAACTCGCCCGTTGTCTGGTTCACTATAAGTTGTGAGTCACAAAAGACTATTACCTCATCTGCTTGTACTGCTGCTGCCAGTTTTAGTCCTGCAATGAGTGGTTCATACACTACTTCGTTGTTTGAGGCCTTAAACCCCAAACGAATTGATTGTTCTAGTATCTGCCCATCTGGAGAGACTAGTACTACTCCAGCCCCCGCTTCCTGTCGGTTTGAACTCCCATCAACAAATAGTCGAAAGGAGTCGCCGATGTAAATGCTGCAGGGTCTGAGTTTTTTCTCTTTCCTTTGTTCTTTTGCCTTTGGCTGGGCTCCTCCTTGCTTGTTTGGACATTGTTCACCTTGGCTCAGCAGAGCCCAATGTTTGATGGATTCTGGCGTGAACTCTGCCACGAAGTCGGCCAAAACTTGGCCTTTGATTGCTGTTCTGGGTCTGTACTCCAGGTCATACTGGCCCAAGGTGACTGCCCATCTGGCTATTCTTCCTGTTAGGTCTCCTTGTTACAGTAAGGACTTCAAGGGGTGTTCAGTTAGCACCACAATTTTATGGGCCTGGAAGTAATGGTTCAGCTTTTTTAAAGCCATTACTAAAGCTAGTGCCAATTTCTCTAAGGGTAGATACCTCGTTTCTGCATCGGCTAGGGTTTTGCTTACATAGTAAACAGCCATTTGCTCCCCTTTTTCTTCTCGGATTACCACTGCGCTTACTGCGTGTTCTGAAACTACTAAGTATAAAAACAACTCTTCTCCAGGTTCTGGATTTGAGAGAACTGGAGCCGTGATTAAATACTTCTTCAAGTCGGCCAAGACGGCTTTGCACTCCTCGGTCCATAAGAAGTCTGTGGCTTTCTTTACTAAGTTAAAGAAAGGTTTGCATTTGTCTAAGCTTCTGCTTATGAACCTATTCAGGGCTGCAGCCCTTCCAGTTAGCATCTGTACCTGTTTTGTCGATGTCGGGCTCTTCAACTCTAAAATGGCCTTGATCTGATCCGGGCTGGCCTCAATGCCCCTTCTGGTCACCAGGTATCCCAAGAACTTAACCAGATCCCACTCCAAATGCACACTTTGATGCATTGAGTCGAAGCCGATATATTTTAAGGATGTCAAACACTGCTTTAAGGTCGGCCAGATGACCTTCAGGTTCCTTGGTCTTCGCGACCATGTCATCGATGTAAACTTCTACCGTTCCGCCAATCAGGTGTTTGAACATCTTGGTTACCAGCCTTTGGTAAGTTGCTCTTGCGTTTTTCAACCCAAAAGGCATCACTCTGTAGCAGTATAGCCCCTTGGGAGTGATAAACACAGTCTTCTCTTCATCTGGGGGGTACATGGCTATCTGATGGTACCCCCTATAAGCATCCAGGAAACTCATCCTTCCATGCCCTGAAGTGGCGTCTACCAGTTGGTCAATCTTGGGTAGAGGAAAGCTGTCTTTGGGACAGGCTTTGTTCAGGCTGGTAAAGTCCACGCAGACTCTTCATTTACCATTCTTTTTCTTCACCACCACTGTATTTGATAGTCATGTCAAGTAATTTACCTCTCGAATGGCCCTGGCCTCCAGAAGTCTGTCTACTTCCTCTTCCACTACTTCGACGTGCATCAACGTCGGTCTTCTCACTCATTGAATTACAGGTTTGGCCGACCTGTCAACGTTCAATTTATGGCAAGTGACCTCGGGGTCAATGCCGAGCATTTCATAAGGTGTCCTAGCAAACACCTTAATATTTGCTCTGAGGAACGCCTCCAACTCTTTTTCCTCTTCTTCGGCTAAGCCCGAGCCGAGAAGAAAGAAGCGTTCTTCATCTCCCTCCTAGACGAGGATTTTCTTCAGTGCTTCTTCACTCTTCTCGGCTGGCTCTTTGCCGACATCCTCTAGGACTTCCACGTCCTCGTCTTCGATCTCTGCCTTCTCTGGTTCTCGTATGCTGCAGGTGGATTTCATTGCTACCATGGAGCAATTCTTTGCTTGCAGCTGATCTCCTCTGACCTCCCCTATCCCATATTCTGTTGGGAACAACAATAGTTGATGCAATGTTGAGAGAACAGCCCCCATTACATGCAACCATGGCCTTCCCAAGATAATGTTGTAAGGGGAGGGTGTGTCGATTATGGTGAATTTTGTTGTTACCTTCTTCGTGCCAGCCTGCACATCTAAGCTTACTGCGCCCAGTGGCCATGTCGGCATTCCATTGAACCTGACCATTGGGCCGTTAGATTGTTCCATATCGTCTGGGTGAAGGCCTAACTCCTTGTAACATCTGACATACATGATGTCACAAGAGCTGCCTTGGTCAATCAAGATGCGCTTCACTTGGCATTCTCCAACCTGGAGGGATACTACCAAGGCATCGTTATGTGGATGCTGCATCATCTCAAAGTCGGCTTCTGTAAAGGACACTACTGGTTCTTGGCACTCCTCTGCCCGATGTCTCTTCTCCCCGACTTGGTAAACATGCTGCAGGTGCTTTACCCTCTGAGTCTCCCCCCTCATTTCGTTCTCTTTGACCTTCGAGTGAATTACATTAATTACCTGAGGTTCTCCTACTTGAGGTTACTGTGTTGGGGGAGGCGGAGCCGCTGGTGCCTGAGGCAGTCTTGCCTGCTCTTCTCTTGTCCTGGCTTCATCAACAAGGTCTCTCAGATGGCCTTGCCTCACCAGGTCTTCTAAGTGTGTTTTCAGGGCTCTACAACCCTGAGTCATGTGCCTATCTTCATTGTGGTAAGCACAATGCTTGCCAAGGTTCCTTCCCATAAATTCTCCCAGTGTCCTCGCTGGTGCTCTGAAATAGGGTTGGCTCTAAATTTTATCCAGGACTTTGTGAATCGGGATTCGGAACACAATTGTAACTGCCTGTGTAGCCCTCAGTCCTATCTCTTACTTGCTGGATCCATTGTTTCCTCGGCCTCGCTTCGGCGAGCCGTTTCCTTTTTCTTACTTTGTCTCCTTCGTCCCCGGCGTATCTTCCTCAGCTCTGGCATACTTCTCAATTCTAGCCATGAGCTCTTCTATGCTTTTTGGCAATGTCTTTGCCAGTGATTTTTGGAGTAAGCAGCCATCTTTCAGGCCATTTTTAAATGACATGACGGCCACTTCTTGGTTGCATTCTGGTATTCGGTTGAACACCTCATAGTACCTCTTGGCGTAGGCCCTCAGGCTTTCGTCCTCCCCAATCTTCAGAGCCATTAGGGCGTCTACCCTCAAGGGCTGTAGTTTGTTTGTCACGAACCTGGCCACGAACATCTTGGCCAGGCCTTCCCAGGTCTTCACACTTCCTTTCGGCAGTTTGTGAAACCAATCCGATGTAATCTCCCCGAATGATGAGGGGAACACCTTGCAGAGCAACGGCTCGTTCCCAGTGCACAACGCCATCGCATTCAGGTATAATCCGACGTGAAAGTTGGGGTCCGACTTCCCATCGTATATTTGGAACCTCGGCATACTGAATCTCTTCGGGACCTCAACTTTGTCTAGCTCTACCGAGAATGGTGTTCTCGGTTTAATAGTTGAGGTTACCTCGGTATGATCTTGCTTCCTCTTGAGGTAATCTCTTAAGTCCTCTTTGGTCCGCCCAGGAGCTCGGCTATCTCCTGATTTCAGTCTCTTAGGTGCACTGCTTTCAGCTTCATTGTGAGCCCTTTTTGATCTTTTTCCGTTGGTTGCATCGAAGCACAACTCCTGCCTCTGAACGTGCCAATGTTCTCTGGGGTCTCCCTCCTTGGTGCGATGTGTCCTTCGAGACTCTTCCTTTCCTAGCTCTCAACGCCCGACCTCCCTTGAAGGCCGGTGAGAATGTCTTTCGCTTCTGGGGTGCTGGGGGGTTATAGGGATAGTTTTCTGTCCTCATTTCTGGGCATTAGCCGCCGGAATCGGTGTGTTCTGCAGCGGGAATGGTGGCTGCATTACATTGTTCTGCATCATGAAGTTGATGACCAATTGCAGGTTCGCCAACTTATTTGCCATCTCTTTAACCTCTTCGTCCCTCCGTAGGCATATGTCCTTCCATACCTGGAGGTTATCTTTGTTATAGTACCTGCTTTGATCTGTTTGCTTTGGTATGTCGCCTTCCTGGCCGATGTCTTTCACTCCGTAATTCTGGTCTTCGTTGCAATTGTCCTTCTCGACGTCAACGTCAATAGGTCTCCCACTCTCGTTAGGAGTGTCATCTCCAACCTTCTCCCTCTATCCGTTGTTGGCCATCTATTCTTCTTTCTTTCCCACAGATGGCGCCAAATTGTGTGAGTGATTTTCTGACCACACTGCCAACTCAGTAATCAGCTGGAGAGAATTGGCAGAATAGATGACACCTGGCTGACCTGCAACAAAAAGAGAAGATTCCGGCGGTGGTTCGTCCACCCGGGGCACTCCGACGATCAAGTCAGTAAATCTCTCAAAGATAATCAATAGTGCTAAACTCACTGTTCCAAATATAAATTGCGTACCTTAAACCCATTGGGGATGCCTTTGTTTTATAATTAACTCTATCCCAGTCCCCATAGAAGCCTAGCTTCAATGGATTTTAGCTCAGTGCTTATCTAGGGCTCTTCAATAGATAGAGATAAACTCCCTAAGAGCTTTATCTTTATCCAGGCTGAGTCCCCTCATTATCCTAGGACTCTTGTGCCTTATCCGCTTATCTCGGATTCTGATATCTTCGGAGATAACCTCGGCCTTGCCGAGATAACCTCGGCGTCATGACCAGGACACGTGGCATCTCGGTTGACACGTTGGCGTCACCTTGGCCACGTGTTGGTATTTAGAAAATACATCCCCACAATATATATATATATATATATTATAATAAAAATCTATAAGGATAAAATAGTCCATATAATAATTTTAATATAGAAACAATGACCCATTAAAATATAAGTCTAAATATATATAACTTGACAAAACACTAGAAAATTTTATAGATTTATTGGGTTATAAATCCACTAAATGAGATTTATAAATAAATACATCTATTTGATTATGATTTATTTTTTTATTATAATTATAATAATTATGATAATTAACACCGCAAAAATTGTAAATTACGGAGTATAGTAGCATGATCCGGCATGTGATTCCTCAGTAGGCTTACTCTTTGGCAAATGCAAATAAATAAGTTCTATATTACCATTTTTTTTTTTGGTCTTTGGAAAATTAAATGGGCCCGATGTATTTTAGTAATTTTAATTTTTTTTTAAATCTCTATCATATATATATATATATATAGTTGCCAAAAAGGTCTTTCGTCTAAGATAGTTAAAAAGTTGTCATCAACAGTATTTGCCAAATATTTACACTACCAAAGACACATGATCCAACAATAAAACCAAAAAGGCGATTTTGTTTGGTTTAACTCACTTTTGGGAAATTGAATTTTTTATTTTTTATATTTTTGTATTTTCAAGAATTTTTTATTTTTATTTTTTTAGTACACCTAATCTAGATACACTAAAAAAATAAAGTATTTGTGAAACAAAACTTTAAGAAATACAAAAAATAAAAAAATAAAAATTTAGTATATTTTCATATTTTGTTGTATTCAATAAAAATTTTAAAGATTTTTGTACAAATTTTATACATTTTTAGTATAATTAAGATTAAGTAGATCTAAAAGGTATAAAATAAATTTGATTAAAAAATTTCAAAAATGCATTAAAAATTAGACTCACTTTTCAATGATATGGCAATCAATTAGAATATCTAAGGTAACTTTTTCTCTTATATCTTCTAATCATTAGCTAATCATCTTTCTTACATATTATATGAGGGGGTTTAAGAATGTTGTCAGAAAATTCGAAAATCTTCGAAGATCCTTGAAGAAAATTTGAATTCTCTAGAATGATGAGAGACTTAGATTCTTTAATAATCACAACTAGAAACACAATAGCAAAGAGATAATGGAGATAAGAGATTTGGTGAAAAAGAAGATAAAGTAGTTAGAGAGAGAATAATAGCAAAGCTCTTCTATGGATCTCCCACTTTCACTCTCAAGATAGATAATAGAGAAGGGAAATTAGTTCTTTCCCAAGAGTTGTCTCTCTAAAATCCATTCCTTGTAAAGTTATGAGTGGATGCTATTTATGGAGACCTCATGATGTAGGATGGAGCCCATGTGCAAAGCACGTGTGGAATATTTCCTCTAACTACCTTGTCTGAGGAGGTAACCTCTTCGAGAATAAGGAAAACCCCGAAGAGGAGATCAACCGCTCAGCGAACCTTTCTTCTTAGCCACACCTAACCAATGATTCCCAATCATCTCCAAGGGTCAAGGGTAGTCCAAGAGGACAACCTGTAGCAGATATTACTGAGTCTCATGGACCTCCCGGGGTCGTGTCACCTCAACCCGGGTAAAAACTAAATTGATCGATGAGTGAATTCATCTCCACCCCTCGTCCTCGAGATTCGGATCCTTTGTTCGGGCTCTAACCTCACTCATGATTCTAGTGGGTTGATCCCAGAATGCTCCAAGTTTGCAAATGTTCTGGGACTCACCAATGAAGCAGCTTCTAGATTGCGATCGAATCTGTTCCAAGCTCGAGTGCCTTGGATCTCTAGGCTTGCTCAATACCCTTTCGAGTTTTGGCCCAAGTAAGTCTCTAAGTTCGTGGATCCAAACCCTTTGGAGGCTTAGAGCGATTCGGCTGGTTTGATGACAATAAATCCGGGCCCACCAATCTTGGACTTTTCAAGCTAACCCCTTTTACATTTGCCCCTTGTATGTATGAAAAATTTTGAATTTCTCGGACATGCATATTGTCACTTCTTCGGCCACGCTTTGTTTCATTCCCTTGGGCATGTTTTGTCTTGACATAGCCTATAGATAAAATTGATGACTCATCATATCCTACGGATAAGATTGACAATTAATAATAGAAATCTTTTATCATTATGCCATGTTTGGCAAACGCACTTTATATTTGTGCCACGATTTTCTTCAAAAGTCAATCTTAATTCTTCAATTCTTTTAACAGCATGCATAATTCCAAATCTTCTGATTCTTCTAGAACATCTGAAGGTCCGTTTCCTTACTCCAAATCAAAGAAAAATAAAGCATCCACTTTTTTATTCTTTGAAAATATAAGGCCCACACTTTTTTTTTTAAGAATACAGCAGGCCCACTTTATATATATATATATGTGCTCTTATATTATTTGAGAGACCACAAGACCACACACATTTTTTTCCTTTTGCACCAAGGAAAAGGACAATCAAACCAAATCCTTATCTTTTTTTTTTTTTTTGCCGAAAACCATTCTCAGCCCATTCTCTTTCTAAACCGAGAGAACCAAAGCTCTGTTTCTGGGCCACTGGTGGAACTCTGAGCACCGCCACAGACCTATCCTAGCTCGAACTACCGCAGACGTCGCGAACCAACAACCGACTTGTCTTAGCTTCGACTGCCGCAGAAGTCACAACCCAAGTTGCTGCTCACCATTGATGCTTCACTTCAGCTTAGTGACGTAACTCCTCAGAGATCCAGACACACCGGAGCTCGGTTCTACTGGCCAGCGCCGACGCTAACTCCTCTACGACCATCAAGCATTTTTGATCTCAACTACCCAAGGCTTTGTCGGTTTCTCTCTGCTATAACTTTGCCTCTTGCTTCGGTTGTCTAGTTATAGACACCCCATTTTTTACCGCCCTTAAGACTTGGGCGCTACTGATTGTTTACTTGGTGATAAGGTGTGCAGTACAAAGGTTCGGTTTCTTTGGCAAGGAGAGCGTCAAATCCAAACCTCATACCCCTTTTTTGGACTAAAACTATTTTGAATAGTTTTTAGACTTTAAAACCCTCTCTTTCAAAATATTTTTGAAAAGAAGTTTCTACGATGTTCCGAGGCTCAAATTTTGTCAAATGTTGCGCTTTTCGGTAAATTGAGCAAGGACAAAGTGGAAATGAATGAAAGAGAGATGAAATCTTTGGAAAATATTTCAAAATACCTTATTTAGGGGTTTGGAGTTGAAGAAAATTGGAAAGGAGAGAAGAAACCAAGTTAGAGAAGAAGATGGGCAAGAATCACTAAGAGAAGGTCGAGCGGCCCTCGTTAAATCAGGCCTATCTGTTTGCACCCTTGTATTTCAGCTATGAGGCCAACAACGTTGGAAAGAAGACTTCCGGGACTTCATATTGCACTCAAGAATCTCCTAAAGACGAGTCCGGATGGGGGAGATATGATTCGTTGAAGTTGGGCATCATTCCGGTTGGACTGAAACTGAGCAGCCTTCACTAAAAGAGGAATATCTCTCAACACACTTTGAATTTTGATACAAGGCTTCCACCATTGGAAATCTTACTTCGGGGGCTTCATTTTGGACACAAGAATGACCTGAAAAGGAGTCCATATGAAGGAGCTATGCCCATTTGAAGTTGGGCCTGCAGGGCAGAATGTCCTATCGGCTACAAATGTGCACAGTCAGCCATGGAGATGGCCGATCAGCCATCACAAGTAGCAGGTCAGCACCAAAGATGGCCGGCCGGCCAAGAGTGACCCAAACTTAGAATTTTTGAAGATATTTCTCCTCCAGCTGTTTCCAGCTTGTGCCACCTATCCTAATTTAGATATTTTCGACCAAATCTCTTGCTTTTTGCTATATATGAAGCTATATCTCATATATTCAAGGTTAGAACATTTTGAAGGCTTAGAGAGAATTTGAGAGCTTCTCACTCTAGAATCCTCTTTCTCTAGAAAATTTTCAGAGCTAAATCTCTGCCTCTCTCTCTATAGTTCACTCTCTCTTGCTCTTTTGTGCATAGAAGTGCATAGAAGTAGAGAAATACTTCTAGTTTGCCTAGGCATCCTTCATCAAAGTTGATCACCATTGGGCTGAGGTCCCTTGGAACCTATTTTTAGGCTGTTGGAAGGTTGCATGGCTCAGAAAAGAGGCTGATTTGCTGCTGTGCTTCAAAGGTAACCCCTTATCCCTTTTAAGCTCTTTGTGCACTATTGTTTTGCCATAGTTTTCAACTACTTTGGAGCTGTTTTGGGGGTAGTATTGAACTACAAAAACCTCTATTTTTCCTCTATTTTTCAGTCCTAAAATTGTTGGTTTAAGCCTTGTTTGGCTAGGGGGTGTTTCCTCCCTTTTGCTCATTAGCTTGTAAAGCCTTTTGAGCTATCTTTCAAAATTTTCAAACAACTTCTTTTTGGCCTTAAAACCACTAAATTCCAGAAGAATTTCAATGGTAGAAAACTTGTTTTGAGGCTCAAAATAGGAGGGGGTGGTCCCCCATCCTCTTGTCTTGTTTGCATGTGTTGATGGCCAACCAAATGAGCATGTGTTTTTACTTCTTTGTGGCTTTATTTAGGCTCATTTTTGTGACTCTTCAGACCTGCCATAACTCTATTTTTGGCTGTCTTGGTCACTTCTTGCTTGCATTTTGTACTTGTAGTGCAAATTATGCTTACTAGTCTAACATGCTTGATGTTTTGGCCAATCATGCTAGCTTATTTTAGCTTAACTCAAGTTGTTTTAGCTATTTTTTAAGCATGCTTTAGCTCTTTTTTGATCCAGTTTGATCACTCGAGCTTTGCTTTGTATACTTGTAGTGCAATTGTGCTAAATTGCCTAACATGTGCTATTGTTTTGGCCTCTAAGTCTAGCCATTCTTAGCTTATTTCAAGCATGTTTTAGAACTCCATTTGGGCTGTTTTAGGACTATTTTGGTCTGCCTTGGTCATACGACTCATGTTTTGTATAGCTATAGTGCAAATGCCTTGACTAGTCTTGAGTTTTGAGGCCCTTATCATGCTATACTTGTGATGTTTGCATGCCTTGGTATCATTTGGCATGGTATTTCAGAGCTTATATCTTTGCCATACTCTCATGTTTATCACTCTTTAATTGTGTTTAAGAGTTGTGCCATTATGCCTTGTTTGTGAGCTAATACATGAGCATATCTTTCTTGCCATCTATGCTGCGAGTCTAGCATTTTTTGCCACTATTTTGACCTGCCTTAGATCTGTTTTGAATGGGTAGGGTCATTTGAGCATTGCTTAGTATGGTTGCAGTGTAAAGGGCCTTGCCTAGCTTTGGGTTTTAAGGCCTTTAACATGTTATGCATGTGATGTTTGCATGGTATGGCACCATTTGGCATGTAATTTTAGTGCATGTAGTGTAGTCACACTCTCATATACTTCAGTCCTTCATTGCTTTTGAGGGTTGTGTATCATGCCTTGCTTGTAGGCCAACATGTGTGCATGTTCTTGTAGCATTTTAAGCTTTCATGTCAACTCATTTTAGCCATTGTTTTGGCATGCATAAGGTCTATTTGGGATTGGTTTGGTCCATTGAGTATTATATTACATAGCCCTTGTATTGTGTCCTTCACTAGCTTCAATGCTTAAGGACTCTAACTTGTCATGCTCATGTTGTTTGCATGTTGTCGCATTGCATAGTGTTTGCATGTTGTTGCATTGCATTGTGTTTGGATCGGGTGTTGATCCAAACATGAGAAACGAGGGGCGTTTCATACTTGAAGTAATGAAACGCGCCTCATTTCTCAATCGCCGACCCTTTTGATCAAGCATGATAGAGGTGGAGGCCCTTATGTGTTATTTGTGCATTCATTGACATTGAATTGTGCAAACTTGGCTTCTTGACCATCATGCATTGAGATGTGTGATTGATGGCTCGAGAGCCAAGCACTACACTCCTTTGAGCTTGAGACATGATAAGGAGTGTGGTTGCACACACATTCCCTTGCAAATACACTGCCATGCCCCTATTTGTGCTCTGTTGCAACAAAAGGAGAAATTGCAGGAAGCAGTGGCCGACCGGCCATCAAAGCTATCGATCGATTATCAGAATTGGTCGATGGCCATCAACTTTTGCTGGTGGCCATTACTCTTGGTCATCTATCCCTCAGCATGTTCCTAAGGTGGGTTAGAAACATTTTGGAAGTTGGCATAATTTTCAGAAGTACAAAAGTGTGCAAACAGAGGCATCTTGAGGCAAGGCGGTGGATTTCCGGGAAGACGCAACCTAGCATGCATCCTTCATTATTCAAGGCGGAGCTGCGGCAGCCTAATTTAGATGCTTTTCATACTTAGTTGGTTTTGTAACTTAATTAATTTGATTAATTAGTTGGTTTGTAATAATTAGCTTAGCGTAGCTAGTTAGTTGATTTATTCGAACCCTCCATCGAGAGGGCAAATGTTGTAATAAGTGTGCGTGTGTGTGTGAATGTCTTCCAACCCCACGTCTTTCTCTCTTTTATTTACTAGCTTTTGATGGTTAGTTTTAGGGCATGTTTTAATTAGCATCCTTATGCTTGCATGCATGCATCATTCATTCGTATTGCATGCACCGGGCTCGACGCATCATTCAAACTGCATTGTATTTCAATTCCTATTTGAATACATGTATCAATTGTTGCATTTCATATGCCATCTTAGAATAGCCAAGCCTACTTAGTTGCATTTTGCATGCGTTGCATTAGGCATCTTAACATAGCTAGGATCATGCATGGATTTCTAACTAGCTTATGTTTTGGTTCGGAGTACTCAGTGAGTGTTTATACTTTAGCATCCTTGCATGTGTGTAAGTGATTACCATGATAGCATGCTTACCATGAGGCTATTTGCTTAACTGCTATAACTGTATGAATGCCTGTGGGTGAAGGCTTGATTGCCTGGATTGGAACAACTCGATGATTATGAGTTTTAAGCCCACTTGAAGTGGCAAAATCATGTTTTTCTAAGCCCACTTGAGGGTGGCAAATCTGCGACTTAGCCTACTTGTAAGTAGCAACTTCAAACCACTCTAAAAAACAAACATGAGTTGTTTTGTTCCAATCCGCGTGATTGAGTTTATACTTGTATGCTGTGCGTATCACATAGTAATGTTAGCTAATAAACCAGAAAAAGAACACGTGTGTTTTCAAAAATAACATATCATGTTAATAGAGGCCGATCCTTTGATTGGGCAAGCGGGGCTGCTCATTTCAGGACCTTCCCCTCTCCTACCCAAGTTCCCGAGCCGAGGCAACTTTCGTGATGACGGATACGTGGCCTTAGGCACGAGTTAGGGTTTCCTAAATTTTCCAAAACAAAATATTTAGGTAACGACTCTGAAATCTGACAAAGCAGTCCATGTTTGGCACTTTTTGATTAAAATCGATTTTCCAAAACGATTTGCCGGATTTGGTCTCTTTGGTGATTTATCAGTCTTACATTGCACTTTGTGAGACTAGATTCAGAATTGTGAGAGGAGTCCGAACTGTAGTAGCTAAGAACTATAATTCGCGCCCTCGCGCATGGAGCGGAGTTCCGGGTGGTCTACACTAGCGCCACCCATACACGTCGCTCACTCAATGCGTCGTGTGTGGTCTTTCCTAGCGCAATCTTAGCGATACTTTTTCAGAGCTCGGACCACTCAGATCTCGATTTTGTTTGCATACCTACTGGTGTCAACCGTGACTATTTAATGTCGACCAACTCAACGCGGTGTCGATTTCCCTAGTTTTTTTTAGCTTAGGAATTTTGATCTATTGGGTTTTGCAATCTTGAAATATGCTGTGGGATTTGCTTAAATATATTTTTTTGAATTGAAACTTGCCAAAGAAATTATGCGCTATGAACATTGACTTGGGGGGAACATTCTTGCAATTTTCATGACAATCTATTGAATCTTGCTACGGATGAGAAATATAAAATACTTCGGATCTTGGGTCTGAAATTTGCCATTGAACTTTACTCTATCCAAAGTTTAAGGCCTGTATAAGCTGAATTTTTAATATGAACTATTGTAATTTGAGAAAATGACCTGCTTGAATTCCATTACAAAATGGCCTATAACATTGCACTTTTGTTGATGACGGAAACTTGAAATCTAGATGTTGATGACACATACATTGGTATTGCAATTTGTTGAGCTTGAGGGTGTTGAGGATTTGCTGCCTATTTACTTATTGGACCCCCATCATTGAATCTTGAACCCATATTGTTGAATTTGGCATAAATAGGACGTCTAATACCCCACAAACGCCTTACTCGAGATAATGGCGTCATAATAACTCTTAGAGGCATGTATGGTCATTCATTGGGCTTATGGATACTAAGGGTGGTCACGGATCGGATTTGTGCTATTTGCGGTTCTGTTTTGACCTGCCCGTATCTATGCGGTTTGGGAAAAAGTCAACCCATAACCGCTCGCAGTGCGGTTTGTGCGGATAGGGTTCGCAGATGTGCAGGCGATTTGCGGTTTGGACTTTTTTCTTTAAAAAATTATTTTTGAGCTTCTTTTTTTTTCCCATTTTGTAAATATTTATTTTGGGCAATTTTTTCCCAATTTTCTAAAATGCTCTAACATTAATAATTAATGAATTATACCTTCAATCTTCATAATTCCTTTGACAAAAGCAGATTCAATTGTTCAGAATCTAAACAGATTCAATTTCAGATTCAATTAAACATAATTGGAACTTTCCGGCAGTGTCCATTGTTCAAGATTGATTTTGAATGGGTGATCATCCTCTTCATAAAACTTTAAATGACTTAAAGATGCAGGTTGGACTATGCTTGTTGGAGAAATTGTCCTGGAGTTTTGCTTAGTTTTCTGTAGTATCTTTGAAGACGAAAGAGTAAGCACTTCCCAAACAAAAATGCAACCATAAAAAAAAAAAAAAAAATTTGGCTTCACATATTCACACAAGTTTCTTTCAAAAGAATTAAGGCTTTAGATAATTTTAACAATGCCAAATATATTACCACATTCATTTCATGCAACAATAGCAAAAGTAAGCATATTGCATGTAAAATACTGGATGGTCTAGAAGAATCCTATCATGTTCAGAAGTTCAAATACAAAGTAGTTTGGAAGAAACAAAGATTAAGTATTAAAGTTGCACATAATTTCTTTCAGGTTTTCAAAAGGTTAATTACGTAGGTAAATAACCTGGCTTCACTTAATCATAGCATGCAATATAGGGAAAGACGCATTAATTAGCCAGGAAAAATTAGTAATAACTCACAAAAATTATGTGCTCACAGTCAGGTAAGAAAATAATGCCAGTAATGAATTCACCATGCCCCTCTGCTCGTGCAACAATCTTCCCAATGAAAAAGTCATACATGCAGATAGACTTGTTAGAGTAAGAACAAACCAAAAAACTACAGCTCGGGTCCATAATTACCTGTCAAAACAATTTCTTTATAGCATAAGATCATCGTGATGAAGGTGTAACCTCGCCTTGCTGACCATAATAAGATAGCTCACCTTTACTAGGTCTCTAGACTCTTCTTCTTGCTTAAATGATCTAATAACTTCTATCAAATGTTTCTGTGATAGAATCTAAACAACAGATTCAACTTCTAAACAGAATCTAAACAATAGATTCCACTTCTAAAATTTAATTAAAAATAAATCTAATTGCCTAAAAACAAATCACAGATAGGGAAGAGAGAGAGAGAGACAGAGACAGAGAGAGTCCTTACCCGAGAGTTGTCGAAGAGAGAGAGTCGATCTTGCGAAGGTCGATCGGTGCGAGCTACGTAGATGAAAAACGAGATAGAGTGAGATGAGAAGAGAGCTGCTCAGTGCTCTCAGATGTTTTTAGAGATTAGGGTTTCTCAATTGGTTTGTATGTTTGGGCAAAAATATCTACATAGATGGAATAGATTAATGGTCAAGGTTTTTCTAAAATAAATAAATAAATAAATAATTAAGTGTGGGTGGTTGTGGCGGGTGCGGGTCAAACCTGAAACCTGTCCACAAACCAAAAAATTGATATATTCCAAACTGCATCCGACCCTATTATGTTTGCGAAACTGCCCATAGGTGTGCGGGTCAGATCGAGTATGGTGGGTTGTGCAGGCTAGATAACCCTATGCCGAGCCCTAGTGGATACCCCAAGAAATACACAGTTGATGCCGAAATTCCATTTGAATTCCTTTTAATTTTTGTTGCTTTAATTCCGATATTTTGAATTTGATACGGTCGACTCCTTGTTATTATGCCTGTTATTTCAGCTATATGTTTTCTCAACAAAAATCTGTCATCCCGGGGTCATCAGAACCGGCTCACATGAAGGAGAGGGATGTGCCTCCGGTGTTCGAGTGGAGGAAATCTCCTTATTTTGGGCGAAAGGACCTATTCTGGTAAGCAGTTGCCTCCACTATTTTGCATTCATCTCCGAAGGGGGCTCCATTGTTTCTTTCTAAGGATATTGATTCTAGACATGGGGCCCTCATTTCCCCTTCTTCAGTGTTACGCTTTATGGTTGAGTAAGGGGATTTCCTTTACTATTATCCTTAGTTCAAGGCTTTCTCCAACCCTCTCTTTGGTTGGCAAGAGTGGATTAATGATGTCCTCTCAGACAGGGGCCTCTGTAAGCGGCTTCAGGAGGCCCGGTTATTGATTCCAGTGAAGATATCTCGATCTTTATCCATTTGCCATAACAATGCTAGCCTTGAAGCCATGGCTCTCTGGTGGAGTACCGAGACACACACTTTCATACTTGGCCAGCATGAGATGGAGCCCATCCTTAAGGATGTGTTCATGTTGTTGTGCCTAGAAATGACTAGCCCTGATGCTTTCTGCTCTGAGCGGATACCCTCTGAGGATGATTCTTTAATCTAATCCCTAAAACAAAATCTTCAAGCTTGTGGTCGGTGGAGCTTTGTATTTGATGGTTCAGCAAGGAGGACTAAACGAGTGAGGACAGACCGTGCCTCCTATGCAACATAGATTCGCCACTTCTTTAGAGATCTTCAGCCCCTGGCTAGAGATGCTAACCCTAGTTATCAAGAGTATGAGGTCGGCCCAATGTATGGTTCCAGGCTTTATTTTCTGGGATTTCTACCTTGCTTTCTCTTATTCTTCGTTCTTCCGAGCACACCTCCAAATTTTCTCAATCCTTTTGTCTTCCCACTAGCAGTTAGATTCTTCAAAGGGGATCGGATCCCCTTAGCCCCACTATTTCTTGGGAACCTATATTATCGATTGGATTTGCTACATCGAAACATGGTATGTTTTGTGGGTCGGTATGAGCCTGTCTCTTTTATCCACAGTCGATTTTTGCTTTGCTTCTTTTTTAAGAGTTCCCAAAGTTTGCCCCTACTCCGACTGTATTTGAGGCAGAAGTTCTTCTGAAGATAGTAGATAAAGAGGGTATCCCTGTGCTTGGAAAGGACGGGTCTCGCACATTTGAGAAGGTGAAGACTTGCTAGCCGTTGATCACATGTTGGTCACTTGTCATTTCCACCCTATCCCTGAATACTTTGGTGGATGATTCTCGGTGCTTTGTGGCACGCCCCTATGTATGCCTACCAGTGGGTGTGGTGACGCCACTTATTTATCATGGTTCCTTCCGACTAGTGTCCTTTCCCTTGCCAAAGGGCATTTCTGCGCATCTTGTTGATATGTTGATAATGGTTTGTCCCAGTTTGCTACCAGTATGGCATGAGGAAGGTCTCGATAGCACCATCTATAGACTTAACAAAGTAGCATGCCAATTTGGATTTGACCTGTGTACCCCACGGTCGACACCTTCTTTATTGTCTTTTCTGAAAAGCTACAGGCGCTTTACTCGCGGACTTGTACATGCTTTACTTCCTGTATCTGGCTCTTTGACACTGCTAGGTTTGAGTCGGGTAGGGGGTTTCATCTCCTCTTTCAAGAGATATTGGCGGAAAAACATTGATGCATTTATTCAGTTTGTCCAGAATAAATCGATTATATGTCTACCTTCGTTGATTTATAAGAAGGACTCATCTCTTAGGTTGCTTGAGAGTCAAAAATCTAATCATATGTGTGAGAGCTTCTTCGCTTCATTTGCTCCGACTGACCCTCTAGCTCGGACATTTACTACTAGCTTGGCGATTTCCATCTCAGAGCCAGTTCCTCTGAATAAGGTTTCTAGTCCTTGGATGACCTGCCTCAAGCGAATGGCCTATAAGCGGCCTTCTGATACCAGTCATTCTACTCCTTGCCTTTCTAAAAGGCTTTATCAGGTACCAGATAGACATCTTAGTTCTTCCACTGATTCGTAGTTATTTTCCGTCTTGCGGCTATATCCTCTTAAATGAATACTCTTTACTTTCTCTATTGTACAGGACCTTACTCCATCTTTTGATCCTGCGGTGGTTGATGTTCTCAGTACCGCGGATATTGGCCAAGTTACCCCTACCAGGCCAGACTCAGACTTGGATGACACTCTTCCTTTATCTGCAAGGCTCGTGAAGATTCGCACCCCTCCAGTAGCAACTATAGATGATGATGAAACTGAGTTTTTCGATCACTTTTGTGACCTTGTCCCACGTGTGCGTCATCACCGATCTATTGTGACTGAAGATGTCTCCCCATCTTTCAGATATTCCCCCATCACTCAGTTATAGGGGAGTAGTGTCGTCTTGACGACGAGGTTGTCGGGGATCACTATTCTGATGTTGAGATTATTAAGAAACACGACTCTAGTGCTGAGATTGTTGAGAAACATGGCTTCAGGGATGAGATTATTGAAGGGGCTAATGCCGAGGAACATGCTTCTAGAGGCAGTGCAGAGGTGAGGTGTGCTTTTGGTGATGTTGATGGACACACTTCCAATGATGGTATAGAAATGAGATGTGCCTCTGAGAGTAGTGTGGAGGTGGATGTGCTAGAAGTCTCTAGACTCGCTCTGGCACTTATGGTGATTCTCATCCTTCGGCTCTCCTTCCTCCCTCGGGGATGAATGCTATTCTGGCTTCATTAGATGTTGAGATCGATCAGGTGCCCTCCGTACAGCCAAGTGACTTTGTTGATGCTAGAAGCCCTCTAGTTGCCCCAACTTTGCATAATGATTCTCCTTTAGGTAATCTTGTTTTTTGAAGTTTGTTATGTACTTCTATTTGTGATGCCCCTAATAAGACTTCCTTCTCTTTTCTTCAGTGTTACCCATTACAGGGGTCTTGCCTTCATCTGCTTCGAACTTTGCTCCGACTCTCTTTGTGATTCCACATGGCTCTCCTTCTTGAGAGGACACACCTACTTTTGAGGCGATTGCTGGGGCTCTTCATTGCAAGTGTCTTCAAATGTTTTGGATCTAAATCTCAGTGATTCCACTTTGATAGTGATGTTTGTGGTCTTTTCCCTCATTGGACTGTATTCTCAGGCTCAGGACTTCTTTCAAAAGTTACCCCTTCGGGTGGTTCATCTAACCCGATAGAAATTGGGAGGTTCCTGAAACTAATACCTTCCCGGCCCTAGTTCCCCCTCCGACTTCTGGTAAAGTACTATTTCTCCACTATTGGGTAGCTCCTAAGTTTGCATCGATTCTATAGCTTGTGCATTCGAGTTACCTTGAGACCTTTGCTTCCTTTGCTTGCCAATGTTTGCTAATTCAGACTGCTTTTCTCGAGTCTTTTGCCATTATCCTATATAGTTTGGATAGGCAACGATTGTATGACCTTAACGGGAAATTAGTCAAGACAGCATATCAGGGGATCTCTGACATAGAATGTCACCAAGTGGATTTATTGTGGCTTCGGAAGCGCCTGGATATAGCCTCGAACGCCAGTCACAGGGTTGAAGTTTTGTCTGTGCTTGTCTCTTATTGGACCTCTATAGATGAGACAAAGGCAACTCTTCGTGAACTTGAGTCGGGCTATGCTCGGGGCCTTGGAGGCTTTAGAGGCACACTCTGCTGCTTGTTCTTAGGATGTAGATATGACGGGTAGCTTTTTCAAAGGTGTTTTTAGAAGAGATTGAGTTTTTTTTTTTATTACTTTCTTGTGCCTTTCGATAATGACAAAGTTTTATTTTTTATTTTTTATTTTTTATCTAGGACAATGCAATGAAATGACAAAGTCTTTGGTTTTCTTGGAGATTTTCTCACTGTTTTCTCATTCTATTTGATAAAACATTTATCTCAAAAGATACAATGGAAATAACAATCACATGCACATATTCATGAAAGTTGAAAAATTCTCATTACTTTTTCAACTTTCTTGACAAAAGTCTAAAATTTTCATCACAAGTGATGGAACAAATATATACATCATAAAGGAAATTAGCCTTTTCATAACATAAGGGAAATACAACTTTTAGATAAAGCAAGAAAATGGAAAATGAGATTTAACACAAATGAGTCTATTTATGGGTAGTAACACTTGATGAACTTTGCATTGAGCGGGCTTGTTCGGAAGCCATCTTCAACTCTTACGAGCTTGTAGTACCCGCTTGAGCTTACTTGGGTCACCCTGTAAGGCCCTTCCCATTTTAGAGAAAACTTGGACAGGGTTTGTCCTCGCATGATTAGGTCTACGATCTTCTATACCAGATCACCCTCTTCGAACTTTCTTGGCACCACGGTCTGATTATAGGCTCGGGTGATGGACTTATGATACCTTTCCATGACTTTTGTAGCCATGTCTTGCTTGTCCTCTAATGCCTCCAGTCTAGTGGTTCAAGGCTCAAGTACCATTCCTGAGGCGAGAGCCATCTAGGAAAATGGTGTCTCCAACTCTACAGGTAACACTACCTTGGACCCATACACAAGGGAGTAGGGAGTTGCTTGAGTTAGTTTTCTCTTTGAGGTGCGATATGCCCACAAGGCTACTATCAACTGTTTAGACCAAGTCCCACTAAATTCATCCATTATCTTACTTAGGCCTTGTTTGGGAACAAGCTAATTTAGTAACTTTTTGGCTTTTTGGCTAAAATATGAACTAAAAAAAATTAGTATGTTTGGAATGACTTTTTGGCTTTTTATGAAAAGATGTGAAAAAAGTAGAGAGAAAAGAGAATATTTGACTTTTTGGTGTAGGTTATTGGCTTTTTGGCTTTTTTAGTAACTTTTTGACTTTTTGACTAAATCGGTTAGTCCCCAAACTAGGCCTCAGAATCCTTATCAAGGTCTTATTCGTGGCCTCCACTTGTCCGTTCCCTTTTGGGTAATAGGGTGTGGATTTGTGATGCTTCACTTGGTAAGTCTCTAGAAGGCTTTTCACATGTTTGTTTATGAAGGGTGTGCCATTGTCTGAAAAGATGGTGCTTGGTACTCCGAACCTACATATGATATTTTTCTTGATGCAAGAAGTAGTTAGGGCCTAGATTCTTAAACTTTTAGATGCAGGTATAATTTATCCAATTTGTGATAGTACCGGGGTAAGTCCTGTTCAAGTGGTACCCAAGAAATCTAGTGTTACAGTAGTAAAAAATTAGAACAATGAATTGGTTCCAACTCGTGTGCAAACGGGATGGCGTAGGAATGGCAACGGAGCGGGGCGGGGCGGGGCCGGGGATCACCCTCCCCGTCCCCGATCCCTGATGGTGGAAACTCCTCCCGTTCCTGGTCCCGACCCCGACGGGGAACCTATCGGAGTCTCCGTCCCCGCCTAGCAGGGGATCGGGTTTTCCACCGAAAGTTCCGGACCAAAAAAAAAAAAATCAAAACAGCAACAAGTTTGCAAATCTGAGACATCATCGAACAAAAAAAATCCAAAAATCCAAACATTTAGCGAAAAGTAATAATCTGTTCAACCAAAAAAATCCAAACATCATCCTAGTTCACAACACACACACAGAGACAGATCTGTTCAACCAAAAAAAAAATAATAATAATCTGTATATGGAATGAATCAACAACAACATCATCGATAATAAATCATCAACACCAACAACATCATTTTCGTCAACAACATAATCAATGACAACATCATAAAAAAAAAAAAAATAGAGACATACGGTGGCGGAGGGAGGATCTGCTCTCAGATCTGAGTAGTGGAGGGAGGATCTGTTCAGATGACGCCATCACCGACGGAGGAGGCGCTGAGCAGGAGCGACGACGCCATCGCCGACTGCGTGCGGAGAAGAGAGAGAGAGAGAGAGAGTGAGTGAGTGAGTGAGTGAGTGAGGCAACTCAGAGGAGATCTCAGTGAGGGATACAGAGATGAGAGACGCAGTGAGAAGAGAGAGATGAATCAGTGAGTGAGAGACGAGAGAGAGAGACTGTGATGAGTTGGTGTGAGACAGTGAGACTAAGAGAGAGAGAGAAGTAAAGTGAGATAAGGCTTAGGCAATCAGTATAAAATATATTATATTATAAGAGATAAGGCAAGTATAAAGTATATTATATTATATTATATAAAGCATAAAGCATATTATATTATATATATATATAAAACACGTCCGGGGATAGCCAGGCCGGGGCCGGGCCGGGGATTTGACACTTATCACCGTTCCCGGCCCGAAATTAATCGGGGAATAATTTTTTAATACCATCCCCATCCCGTTGGGGGGATTTTTCGGGGAAAAACCGTATAAATCGGGGTCGGGGAATCGGGTCCCTGTCGGGCCGGTTTCAAATTGCCATCCCTAGGGTGGCGTGTCTGTATTGACTACCGAAAGCTAAATTCAATGACACGAAAATATCATTTTCCCCTTCTATTCATAGACCAAATGCTGGAAAGGTTAGCAGGTCATGCAAACTATTGTTTTCTCGACGGATACTCTGGTTATAACCAAATTCTTATTGCTCCAGAAGACCAAGAGAAAACTATGTTCACTTGCCCTTATGGTACCTTCACCTATCGTCGCATGCCTTTTGGGTTGTGCAATACCCCAGCCACTTTCTAGCGATGCATGATTAGTATTTTCTCTGATATGGTTGAGCATTTTCTAGAAGTTTTCATGGATGATTTTTTAGTATTTGGGAATTCTTTCGATGAATGTTTGCACCATCTTATGTTAGTACTACCCTGATGTAAAGAAAAGAATCTTGTACTGAACTGGGAAAAATGTCACTGTGTGTGTCAATTTCCGACCACACTGCCAAATTAGTACTTAGCTGGAGAGCACTGGCAGAATGGATTAAGCCCGAACGACCTACAACAGAAAGAAGAGATTCCGGTGATGGTTCGTCCACCCGGGGTACTCCAACGATCAAGTCAGTTATCTCTCAAAGATATGAAAAATGCTTAACTCACTATTCAGAATATAAATTGCATACCTTAGACCCATAGGGGTGTCTTTCTTTTATAGTTAACCCAATCTTAGTCCTAATAGAAACCTAGCTTCAATGGACTTCAACTCAGTGCTTATCTTGGACTCTCTAGTAGATAAAGATAAACTCCCTAAGAGCTTTATCCTTATCCAGGATGAGGTCCTTCCTCATTCTAGGACTCTTGTCCCTTATCCGCTTATTCCGAACTTCGGTATCTTCGGAGATAACCTCGGCCTAGCCGAGATCACCTCGGCGTCATGTCCAGGACACGTGGCACCTCGGCTGACACTTCGGCGTCACCTTGACCACGTGTTGGCACCCAAAAAATATGTCCCCATAACTGCCCCCTAGGTTCTATTACCTCGGCATCCTGAGGTGATGAAACCTATATCGTCATATCGTATAGCATGTCGGCTATCTTGCTCTATCATCTATTTACTATGGTCATAATACGTCAGCTTCACACCACCAGGTCCTGTAGTCTGTCTCATCAAGGCTTTTAGAACCAATAAGTTAGTCTATTCAAGTTTCTCAGCTGAGATCGTTCTCCAAGCCAAGGTTCTACTTCGTTAAATCGGGAATTTTTAAGAGCTTCAACATGCGTATGAGCTATCATGCATGACTACTCAACCGTTCTTGCCATGCGTCTCTTTCTCTTTAGGCAGTACCAGACACGCGCCACTAAGTCGAATTGCTCTCGCGTGCATCGTCTAACACGTATGTCGTTTTAGGCACATTAATTGCCTTTTTGCCGCCATTTTGTGTTTCAACAAAATTTCTCCCTCTCTCCATCTTTTCACTTTACACCATTGTTTCTGAAGCACCCAGCTTTTTCCCTCTCTAACTTTTTCTCCCAAATCTGCCATTGTCGCTCTTTGCGAGGCTTTCTGCAACCAGCTTCGCTCTCCACCTCCGGCAAGGATTTTGCTGCACTTCTCCGGTTGCTGCCACCGTTTGATCTCGGCGACCCTAATCTTCCCTTGTAAGTCACTGTTCCTTCGTTTCAATTTTTGTTTTTCCTCAAATTGTTACATCTGTATACTGCAATTGCAACGTCATTCACATTTGTGTTTTGAATCCAACCATATATTCTGAGCATATTTATCTCATGATTTTGCTTTTTGCCTAAACCGTTCTTTAATATACACACAATACCCATATACTTGTTCATTTTTCCTCTGTTCTTGGTCTTGCACTCTTACACACACTCTGTCATAGTGTTCTTGATGATTCACCACTATTCTTGATTCTGAATCATTGCTCTTGTTTGTGTTTTCTATATTTTCTCCAGATTCTTGCCTTCAATCTTCGTTTTCTTAGACTTAGGTTTGAGTTTTGCCATAGAACACACGAATCTTAGGGAAAACTGAAACGAATTCCCCTCTGATCTTCACAAATTCTTACCCCAGCGTGAACTTACGTTTTGCCGAGGTCTTCTTTTACAGAACACTTTATTTCCAATTTATACACCTTCCCCCTAAGCCGACGTTATGGGTATGTGGAAGCATAGGGTAGACACCCCGACCAAATTAGAATATTTTAGGTGGGAGTTTTCCATTCCAGCCGATGTTCACCTTAGGTTGGCTGGGGAGGACGACTCCATCATGCCCATAACTGATTCTATGCCCTTATCTGTTGTTGCTTTTATCAAGTGTAGACTTAGGCTCCCACTCAACATCCTCTTCCGTGAGATACTCCATTACTATAAATTGAACCCAATGCAACTCGCCATCAATTCCTACCGAGTCATCAATGGTATAATAGCCTTAGCCAAACAAGAGAATGTTAGGGTTACCTTAGCCGACATCCAATACTGCTATACCATGTGTGGCCTCAAATTAGAGAAAGGCTATATTTACTACCTCAAGCCGAGGTCCACAGAGTATAAAATTGTTACCGACGTCCCAGACTCCAACAAGGGAGTCAGGGATGATTACTTCATTATCTCGGGGAACTGGGAGTTCGCTCAAGATGAGGACCTCCACCTCTACCTTCTTCCTCGAACAGTTTTTGTAGAGGGTAATGGTAAGAGCCCTGTGTTTATATTTACTTGTTTTTAAAGTCTTCAATACCTCGTTTATTCTAATGTCTGTTTTTCTTGCAGCTCTTCCCCAACCAGAAAAAAGGCTTCCGCAAGTCCTTTTTCCCCAGCAAGGGTTTGAAGAAGCTACTGGATTTGCCAGTCCACAAGCAAAGAGCCCCTTTGGTACTCAACTTCATTCCCACTTACAAGTCGGTTCTTCCTGACGTTCTAAAGAATAAGAAGAGTCAGTCTCCTCCGTTCGCCACAACTCCACCAACAACTTCATCATCTCGGCCAAATCAAGGGTCAACCTCAGATCCAGCAGAACAACCATCTACCTTAACTCCACAGCTGATCCCGTCATCCCAACACCGACGCCACTACCAAACTACAATTCCTGCCGAGATGGGTCGCAAGAAGGCAGTCGCAGAAAATCTTCTAGCCGACATCCCTAACATCGTCAACGCTCAGCCAGCACGATCCCAGCCTCAACCAACACCAAAGCCCAAAAGAATAAAGAAGGCTCAGCCAAAGGCAACGGTGACTCAGATTGACACTGAGAACACCTTGCCAATTTCAAAATTGGCTTCGAGCGAGAAGACCCCCTCCGTTCCCGAGAAGAGGCCCGCCGAGGCCAAACCATTCCAATCGACTCGGTCGAAGAGGCCGAGGTTCGAATCGGCAACAGCTTCGGGCTCCATGAAGTCTAACCCCCCTGGGCCCTCCCAATCACACTGGAGGACAGGCCAGTCAAAGCTGGTGATAATGCCGATGACGTTTGTAGACGTGCCTGAACGTCCCGGGCTCCGCGCGCAAAATGGGCGCGAAATCCGTTTTGTTCATTAGCATACTACAGTTCGGACTCAAATGTCATGATTCTAAATCTAATCCCGCCAAGTGCAATGCAAGATCGATAAATCACCAAAGAGTCCAAATCTGGCAAATCATTTTGGAAAACTAATTTTTGTAAAGAAGTGCCAAACATGGACTGCTTTGCCAGATACAAAGTCGCCACCTAAATATTTTGTTTTGGGGAAATTTAGGAACCCCTGACTCATGCCTAAGGCCACGTGTCCGTTATCACCAAAGTTGCCTTGGCTCGGGAACTTGGGTACGAGAGGGGAAGGTTATGCAATGAGCACCCCCGCTCGCCCGATCAAAGATCGGCATGTACTAAGCACGATATTTTGTTTTGAAAACATATGTGTTCTTATCCCGGTTATTAGCTAGAATTACTATGTGATGCGCACAACACACAAGTATAGACTAGATCGCCTAAGTTGGAACAAAACATTTCATGTTTGTTTAAAAATGGTTTGAAGGTGCAAGTAGGCTAAGACATGGATTTGCCACCCTCAAGTGGGCTTAAAACTCGCATTTCAATGAATTGTTCCAATTCAAGTAATCCAACCTTCACCCACAGGCATTCATGTAGTTATATCATATAAGCAGTTAGCCTCATGGCAAGCATGCTATCATGGCAACATTTACATTCATGCAAGATGCTAAAGCATAAAAGCTTACCTAGTACTCCGAGCCAAAATAATAGCTAGTTAGTAATCAATGCATGATCCTAGTTTATGTTAAGATGGCTAATGCAACACATGCAAAATGCGACTAGAAATAGGCTCGGCTATTCTAAAATGGCATATGAGATACAACTTGATAACATGCTATTTGAACACGTATTCAAGTAAATGTATTGAAATACAATGCAGTTAGTATGATGCGCCGAGCCCGGTGCATGCAAGACAGATGAATGAATGCAAACATGCAAGCATAAGGATGCTAATCAAAACATGACCTAGAACTAACCATCGTAAGCGGTTAAGTAAAAGGGAGAAAGATGTGGGGTTGGAAGACATTCACACACTCACGCACACTTATTACAAAATTCGCCCTCTCGATGGAGGGTCCGAATAAAGAATACAAATCAACTAATTAATTAACTACCCTAGCTAATTAATTATTACAAAACCCTTAACTAATTAAGCAAATTAATTAAGTTACAAAACAGTTAAAGCGGCCTCGAGAAGAGGGGCATATGCATGCTCGATCGGCTTCGCTCGGAAATCCGTTGCCATGCCTCATGTTGCCTCTGTTTGCACTGTTTTGCACCTCTGAAAACTGTACAAATCTCTTTGATGTTTCTGAACCACCCCATGGACATGCTGAAAGGCCATCGGCCAAAATATATGGCCATCAGCCAAGGAAAAAGGGTCGTCGACCACTTTTGAGTCCATCGGCCAAACATTGTTAGTCGATCGGCACTACAGATAGCCGATTGGCCATCTCTTCCTGCAGACTGCTCCTTTTGCTGCAGTAGAGTACAAACAGAGGCATGGCAATACATTTGCAAGAAAATGTTGTGCAACTACACCCCTTATCATGTTTGAAGCTCAAAGGAGCGTAGTGTTTGACTCTCGAGCCATCAATCACGCATTTCGATGCATAATGGCCAAAGAGACCAAGTTGCACAAATCAATATGGAATGAATGCACAAAAACACATGAATGCCTCACACTCTATCATGTTGGATCAAGAGTGTCGGCGACCGAGGATTGAGGCACGTTTCATCACTTCAAGTACGAAACGTCCCTTGGTCCTCATGTTTGGTTTGACACCCCAAACCAAACACAATGCAATGCATACAACATGGAAAAGCTATGCAATGCAACATAAGCATGCCAAATGCCATATGACTCAAACATGCACACAAGGCTAAGGTAACAAGCATGCCAAATGCAATGCAACCTAAACAAGCATGTGACAAAATGCAAACTAGCAAGCATGCAAAATGTAACCTAAACATACAAACATGCATGGCATGCAAAGATGGACAAGCATGCAACAACATGCAAATTAGCAAGCATGCAATAACATGCAACATGTCAAGCATGCAACAACATGCAAAGATGGACTTAAACCAAAATGGGCAGACCTCAGCCATGCCCAAATCAGTGGCCAAAGTAATGAATTGGAAGCATGAAATGCACATACAAGCATGCACATGTAATGGCCTATCACCTAGGCGTAAGAGTGCAACTCTCAAGCATGAGCAATGAGTGAACATCATGATAATGTGGCAATGAGGTAAGCTCTGAAATCATGCAAGGAGTGGTGCCAAACCACTCAGACAAGTCAAGCATAGCATGCAAGAAAGCTCAAGGCTTAAGGCTAGCCAAGGAGCTTGAACCAAGGCTACATAAAGCAAGCCCCAAAGGGCCGAGGGTAATCAAAATAGTCCCAAGGAAGGTCAAGATAAGGCCAAAAGCAAGCTTGAACCTAGCCAACACAAGCTTGAACAAGGGTCCAAAAGGCATGAGGCATACAAGGCTAAGAAGCGGTATTACACTACACCTATTACAACCAAACATGGCATGAATTAACCAATAAAAATCAGAGTTATGGCATGTCAAAATAAGTCCAAAAACCCACTTAGATGGTATCCCAAAAGCCTACGTCAGATGGCATGCACAATGATCCATTCTTGAAGCACAAAACACCAAACCTCCAAAGCATTGAAAGGATGACAAAGGCAAGTGTATGGCTACACTACATGGACTGAAATCACATATGAAATGATGCCAAATCATGAAAATGGTCTAAGCAATGTATGCTAATGACTTGGACACTCAAAGCCAACAAGCTAGATTGAACCAAGGCTATACAAAACAATGCATGCACGACCAAGACAACATGAAACAGAGCTCAAGCATGGTAAAACATGACTAAAAGCTTCTTTGAGTTGAGCCAAAACAAGCAAGAATGATGACCCAAACACATGATGCATGTTAAGGCAAATGAGAGATTGCAATACAAGTGCATGGTGCATGCAAGATGCTATCAAACCAACTTAAAACAGAGGTATAGCATGGAAAAATAACACCAAATACTTGCTGACATGGAGCCAAAACATGCTAAGCAAACATGCTACCATTATAAGCCATTTATACTAGCATATGAGACACAAGGAGAGGGGGGTGTCCCTCTCCTATTCAAGACTCCAAAACCACCTCTCCACCACTGAAAATCCTCTGGATTTCAGTGGTGAGAAGGTCAAAACAAGATGGTTCCAAAGCTCAAAAAGAAAGGCACAAAATAAGGCCAAACAAGGCCTAAGAGGGGGTAGACAAACCCCAACACAAAAATGACCTTAAACAAACATCGCAAGCATAAAAAATCAGAACTTATTGTAGTTTAGAGTTAATCTTAAAACAGCATGCAAGTATAGCCAAAAGCTTAAGCAAGAATGAGGTATCAAAAGCTAGAAACTCACCCTTGAAGAACACCTTCAAGAACATAACTCCAGCACTCTTCCCTGAACAAAACCAGCTCAAAAACACTAAAACCAACTTCCTAGTACCTTAGCAACAAAAGGATGGTGTTCTAGTAGGTGTTTGTGTGCAATAGTGTAAAGATATTACACTTTTGGGCACAAACAAGAGCCAAATAAGAGCCAAACAAGAAAGAGAGGTAAAATATAGAGAGAGATAGATATAGAACTTGTATATCAAGATTTCAGAACCTCTAGAAAGGGAGGGGAGGCTCCCTTCTTATAGAATTTCAATTCTCAAGCTTGTTCAACAAGCTTGAGTCTTGAATGCAATCCCTCCATACATGTGTATGGAGGATGAGAATTGTGCCCACCAGCTGTCACAGCTGGCAGAAAATATCTGCAAAAAGCAGATGGAAAGGTCTCGGCTCAAAAATATGGTCGATCGACCAAAAAGAGTGCCGATCGGCCAACACTTATGGCTGATGGCAGGGAAACATGGCCGATGGCACAAAGCCTTAGCCGTTAGGTTGCAGGGATGGCCAACAAGCCACCCTCTTCCCTCAGAAGCAAAATCACAGGTCCTTGGTCCACAACCAAGCACAAAACAGACAAGTTGAGAGATCCTGAGGCAAGGCGCGTAGCCGAGACTTCCGAGAACTCAACACAAACACGCACATGGATAATCATCGAGTGTTCAAACAATGACGTCCAAGTCTTGAGGACGGTCAAAAATGGGGTGTCTACAACGTTAACGTCGGCGTAGCCCTGACTACAGCCTTGCTCCTTCCTGGAGATCTCGATCGTAACGCCGAGATGAGCCAGTATGAAAACTTCACCTTGATGCTGCAGCACTCCGTTCAAGTAAGTCTCTTCACTTGGAAATTTTCATTCTCTATTTTTCCATACTTAGAGAATTTCTACTAACTTTTGTTCTATCCATTTTCTTTCAGGCGATCCAACACGCCTACTCCTTTTCTATGCAATCTTTTGAAATGAGAAAGGAGTTGGCCGACAAAATAAGGGAGGTTGCTGGATTGCAAAAAACCCTCAAAAGGGCCGAGGCAAAAATTAAAACCTTGGCAGACTAGGCCAAGGCTGCTGTCAAAGCTAAGGATGAGGCTGAAGAAAAAGTGGATGCCGCTGAGGCCATAAAAAAGGTTCTTGAGGCCCAGAAGAAAGAGGCCAAAGAAAAGACGGCCGAGGCCCAGAAAGAACTGCAGGATGCCTTGGCCACAAAAGACATCGAGATAAAGGCCGCCGATGAGAAGGCATACAATGAGGGGGTGGCCGATGTCACGACGGACTACAAGAGTCAGGTGAAGCAGGCATGCAACAAGGGTTTCACCCTTGGTTGGATGGCTGCCCTGAAAAGGCTTGAAGTCCCCGAGGACTCCCCCCTCAGGAACGCTGACGTCCTCGCCCTGCCATTCCCTTCTACTCCAAGCCAATCCAAAGACGGTTCTGAGTTTGAGGAGGAAGCTTTAGTGAGGAAGTCGAAGGAAGCTGCTGGGGCCAAGTCCCCTACTCCAAATGAGCAAGTCCTGGACTTGACTCAGGATGAGGAGGGTGAGGAGGTCCCCAAAGATGCTACTCCTGAGAAGGCAACATCGGACGCACCTATTGCCGACAAGAACCTCAACCAAACCCTCCAAGAAATAGATGCCGAGCTCGCGGCTGAGAAGGTCGCCGAGATGTCTTCTCAATAGTCTTCTGAACTCCAGACCCAACCAACCAGAAGCGCCGAAGAGTCTTAGTTTGATGTTTTTCTCCTTTTTTTAGTACCTTGTATTTTCTCCTTTCTTTGAAACAATGTAAGCTCTCGATGTGGCGGATGTGCTTTCTTTTGAATGTAAATACAACTTCCTCTTTTGAATGCTTGTATGTTTGTCTTTCTTTTACCGCTCTTGTATGACTCTTATACTTAGAATATTTTGCATATCTTCAATGAACACCTTAACTGTGTAATCTTCTCAGGGTGAAATACCTCGGTTATATCCACCAACGGTTTACATCAGCAAGTACATAAGTACTTATTGAATATAACCTTGGCTTTAACTTGTAAATTTTTTCACAAATTTCAACAAGTGTTCGGTTCAACTTCAACTTGTAAATTTTTTCCAAATTTCAACAAGTGTTAAACATGACCTCAGTTTAACTTTAACTTGTGAATTTTTCACAAATTTCAACAAGTGTTAAACATGGCCTTGGTTTAACTTTATCTTGTAAACTCAAGTTTCAACAAGCATTAAACATGATCTCGGTTTAACTTCAACTTATAAACTTAAATTTCAACAAGTGTTAAACATGACCTCAATTTAACTTCAACTTGTAAATTTTTCACAAATTTCAACAAGTGTTAAACATAGCCTTGGTTTAACTTCAACTTGTAAATTTTTTACAAATTTCAACAAGTGTTAAACATAGCCTTGGTTTAACTTCAACTTGTAAATTTTTTACAAATTTCAACAAGTGTTAAACATGACCCCGGTTTAACTTCAACTTGTAAACTTAAATTTCAACAAGTGTTAAACATGACCTCGGTTTAACTTCAACTTGTAAATTTTTCACAAATTTCAACAAACGTTAAACTAATTTTAGCTTGTAAATTCTTCCTTTCCATGAACCATTTTCCAACTCTCTGGCCCCTAATGTGAACTTAAGTTCCACTTGGGTTCTCATTATGCATGTATTCCAGAAACATCATCAAGTATCTTATCAGTCACAAGTGTAAAAAATCAAGCTAAAATTTTATTTATTACTTCGGCTAATAACAAAGAACAAGATAGTTTAATGATAGAAAAATTTCAGATTGCAAGTATTCCAAGGCCTTGGCAACTCTTTGCCTTCATTATCTTTAAGCCGATGTGCCCCATTGCCCAATACCGAGATGATTCTATAGGGTCCCTCCCAATTCGGGCCAAGCTTGCCCTCTCTAGGATCCTTCTTGTTGCCGATGAATTTTCTCAAGACCAAGTCACCGACTTGAAACTCCCTTGGGTTGACCTTCTTATTATAAGCCCTAGCAAGCTGCTGCTGGTATGTCGCCAGCTGAATTACAGCTCTCTTCCTTCTTTCTTCTAGCAGATCCAGATCTCGGGCTAAGAGTACATCATTAATTCCATTCTCCACTGCCTGGGTTTTGATTCCTGGGATGCCAACCTCCAGCGGAATGACTGCATCTGTGCCATAAGCCATGGAAAATGGGGATTACCCAGTTGATCTTCTCGGCGTAGTCCGATATGCCCAGAGTACACTGGGCAACTCATCCACCCACTTTCTTTTTGCTGCATGCAACCTCTTCTTTATCCCGTCCAAGATAACTTTGTTGGATGCTTCTGTTTGTCCATTGCTTTGAGGAAAACTTGGGGTCGAAAAATAGTTCTTGATTTTGAATTTTGCACAGAAGCTCTTGATTAGTTACTGTCAAATTGTGTTCCATTCTCTGCAATTATTGCTCTTGGGATTCCAAACCTAGTGATGATGTTTTTTCATATGAAGCTCTTCACATCCACGTCTCTAATCTTGGCAAGGGGTTTAGCTTCTATCCACTTGGTGAAGTAATCTGTTGCTACCAGCAGGTACTTCCTTTGCCCAATTGCTTGGGGCAGTTTTCCCACAAGATCCATGCCCCATTGGGCAAACGGCCAAGGACTGGATACTGGGTTTAGGTCTGCTACTGGTTGGTGTATCAGAGATGCAAACCTTTGGCACTTTTCACACTTCTTGACATAGGCTTCTGTATCTTTCTGCATGTAGGGCCACCGATTCCCCTCGGTAATGACCCTATGAGCATGTGATCTGCCCCCAGCGTGGCTTCTACATACTCCTTCATGTATTTCGTACAAAAAATCTTTGACTTGTGAAGGATGTACACACCTCAAAAGGGGTCTAGTGAAGGATCTTCTGTAGAGATATCCCTCTGCTGTCAGACTGAATCTTGCCGACTTCAATCTAATCTTGTGTGCCTCCTTATGATCATCTGGAAGTTTTCCTTCTTTCAAGAATGCTATTATTACGTCCATCCAGCTTGGTCCCATGTCCACACACATTGCTTCACGCTCTGTGGTCAATGGTTCGATGCTTGGGCCCGACAAGTAGTCAACCATTATCATCCTTGCCTTTCCAGGTTGTATTGCACTAGCCAGGTTGGCTAGGGCATCAGCGTGACTGTTATCATCTCGGCTAATCTGCTGTAGTCGGCAATTCTGAAACAGGGCCACCAATCTGCCGACCTCCTTTACATAGGCCGACATCCTCTTGTCTCGGGCTGGGAACTCGCCTATTGTCTAGTTGACTATAAGCTAAGAGTCACAGAAGACTATCACCTCATTTGCTTCTACGGCTACTGCCAGTTTCAGTCCTGTAATCAGTGCTTCATACTCTGCTTCATCGTTTGAGACCTTGAACCCTAAACGAATGGACTGTTCTAATATCTGTCCATCTAGAGATACCAGTACTACTCCTGCCCTCGCTCCTTGTCGGTTTGAACTCCCATCAACAAACAGTCGAAAGGAGTCGCCGATGTAAATGCTGCAGGGTCTGAGTTTTTCTTCCTTCCTTTGTTCCGTTGCCTTGGGCTGCACTTCTCTTTGCTCGCTTGGACATTGTACACCTCGGCTCAACAGAGCCAGATGTACGATAGCTCCTGGTGTGAACTTGGCCCCGAAGTCGGCCAAAACTTGGCCTTTGATTGCTGTTCTAAGTCTATTCCAAGTCATACTGGCCCAAGGCCATTGCCCATCTGGCTATTCTGCCTGTCAGATCTCCCTGCTGCAACAGGGACTTTAAAGGATGTTCAGTTAGTACCACAATTTTGTGGGCTTGAAAGTAGTGGTTCAGCTTCTTTGAAGCCATTCCTAGAGCCAGCGTTAACTTCTCCAAGGGTAAATACTTGGTTTCTGCATTAACTAGGGTTTTACTTACATATTAAACAGCCTTTTGTTCCCCTTTTTCTTCTCGGATTACTACTGCACTTACCGCATGTTCTGAAACTGCTAAGTACAGGGACAGCTCCTCTCCAAGTTCTGGATTTGAGAGAACTGGAGTCGTGGTCAAATACTTCTTCAAGTCAGCCAAGGCGACTTCGCACTTTTCTGTCCATAAGAAGTCTGTGGCCTTCTTTACCAAGTTGAAGAAAAGTTTGCACTTGTCTGAGCTTTTGCTTATGAACCTAATCAGGACTGCAGCCCTTCCAGTCAGCATCTGCACCTATTTTGCCGACGTCGGGCTCTTCAGCTCTAGGATGGCCTTGATCTGATTTGAGCTGGCCTCAATGCCCCTTCTGGTCACCAAATATCCCAAGAACTTACCAGATCCAACCCCAAATGCACACTTCAATGCATTGAATCGGAGCCGATATGTTTTTAGGATGTCAAAGACTGCCCTTAAGTCTTCCAGATGGTCCTTAGGTTCCCTGGTCTTCACGACCATGTCATCGATGTATACCTCCACTGTTCGGCCAATTAGGTGTCAGAACATCTTGGTTACTAGTCTCTGGTAAGTTGCTCTTACATTTTTCAACCCAAAAGGCATCACTCTGCAGCAATATAGCCCCTTTAGGGTGATAAACGTAGTCTTCTCCTCGTCTGGGGGGTACATGGCTATTTGATGGTACCCCCTATAGGCATCCAGGAAGCTCATCCTTCCATGCCCTGAAGTGGTATCCACCAGTTGGTCAATCTTAGGTAGAGGAAAACTATCTTTGGGACAGGCCTTGTTTAGGCTGGTAAAGTCCACGCAGACTCTCCATTTACCATTATTTTTCTTCACCACCACTGTATTCGATAGCCATGTTAGGTAATTTACCTCTCGAATGGCTCTGGCCTCCAAAAGTCTGTCTACTTCCTCTTCCACTGCCTCAACATGCATCAACATCGGTCTTCTTGCCAGTTGGATTACAGGTTTGGCCGACCTGTCTATGTTCAGTTTATGGCAAGTGACCTTAGGGTCAATACCTGGCATTTCGTAAAGCGTCCAGGCAAACACTTCAATGTTTGCTCTCAAGAAAGCCTCCAGTTCTTTTTCCTCTTCTTCGGCTAAGCCAGAGCCGAGAAGGAAGAAGCGTTCTTCATCCCCCTGTTGGATGAGGATTTTTTTAGGGCTTCTTCACTCTTCTCGGTTGGATCCTTGCCGACGTCCTCTAGGACTTCCACGTCTTCGTCTTCGATCTCTGCCCTTTCTGGTTCTCGTATGCTGCAGGTGGATTTCATTGCTTCCATGGAGCAATTCTTTGCCTGTAGCTGATCCCCTCTGGCCTCCTCTATCCCATGCTCTATTGGGAACCGCAATAGCTGATGTAATGTTGATGGAACATCCCCCATTGCATGCAACCATGGCCTTCCTAGGATAGCATTGTAAGGAGAGGGTGTGTCGATTATAGTGAACTCTGTCTTTATCTTCTTGGTGCCAACCTGCACCTCCAAGCTTGCTGCTCCTAGTGGCCACGTCGGCGTTCTATTGAACCAAACCATTGGGCCATTGGATTACTCCATATCGTCTGGGTGAAGGCCAAGCTCCTTGTAACACCTGACATACATGATGTCACAAGAGCTACCTTAGTCAATTAGGATGCGCTTCACTTGGCATTCTCCAACCTGGAGAGATACTACCAAGGCATCGTTGTGCGGATGTTGTACTATCTCTAGGTTGGCTTTAGTAAAGGACACTACTGGTCCCTGGCACTCCTCGGCCTGAGGTCTTTTTCTGCCGGACCTGGTACACATGCTACAAGTGCTTTACCTTCTGGGTCTCCCCCCGTATTTCGTTTTCGTTGACCTTCGAGTGAATTACATTAATTACTTGAGGTCCGCCTGTCTGCGGTTGCTGTGCTAGGGGAGGTGGAGCTGCTGGTGCCTGAGGCTGTCTTGCCTGCTCTTCCCGTGTCCTGGTTTCATCTACAAGGTCCCTTAAATGACCTTGCCTTACCAAGTCTTCCAGGTGTGCCTTCAGGGCTCTACAACCCTGAGTTAGATGCCCATCTTCATCGTGGTAAGCACAATGCTTACCAAGGCTTCTTCCCATAAACTCTCCAGGTACCCTTGCTGGTGCTCTGAAATAGGGTTGGGTTCAGATTTTATCTAGGACTTTGTGAATTGGGATTCAGAATATAGTTGTGGCTGCCTGTGCAGCCCTCAGTCCTATCTCTTATTTGTTGGATCCATTGTTACCTCGACCTCGCTTCGGCGAGCCGTTTCCTTTCTCTTGCTTTGCCGCTTTGGTCCCTGGCGTGTCTTCCTCGGCTCTGGCATATTTCTCAATTCTGGCCATGTGCTCCTCCATGCTTTTTGGTAATGTCTTTGCCAAAGACTTTCATAGTGAACAGTCATCTTTTAGGTCGTTCTTGAAAGACACGACCGCCACCTCTTGGTTGCAATCAGGTATTCGGTTGAACACCTCATAATACCTTTTAGCGTAGGCCCTAAGGCCTTCATCCTCACTGATTCTCAGAGCCATCAGGGCGTCTACCCTTAATAGCTGTAGTTTGTTTGTTACGAACCTGGCCACGAACATCTCGGTCAGGCCTTCCCAGGTCTTCACACTTCTCTTCAGCAATTTGTGAAACCAATCCGATGCAACCTTGCAGAGCAACGGCTCGTTCCTAGTGTACAATGCCATCGAGTTCAGGTATAATCCGACGTGAAAGTTGGGGTCCGACTTACTATCATATATCTGGAACCTTGGCATACTAAATCTTTTCGGGGCCTCAAATTTGTCCAACTCCACCGAGAATGGTGTTCTCGGCTTAACAGGGGAAGTTACCTCGGCATTTTGTTGCTTTCTCGTGAGGTAATCTCTCAAGTCCTCTTTGGTCCGCCCAGGAGCTCAGCTATCTCCTAATTTCAGTCTTTTAGGTGCACTACTCTCAGCTTCATTGTGAGCCTTTTTCAACCTTTCTCCATTAGTTGCGTCGAAGCACAACTCTTGCCTTTGAATATGCCGATGTTCTTTGGGGTCTGCTTCCTTGGTGCGATGTGTCCTTCGAGATTCTTTCCTTCTCGACTCGCCTGACCTCCCTTGAAGGCCGGTGAGAGTGTTTTTCGCTCCTGGTGTGCTGGGGGGCTACAGGGATTGTTTTCTACCCTCCCTTCTAGGCATTGGCCGTTGGAATCGGCGTATCCTGCAGTGGGAACGGTGGTTGCATGATGTTGTTTTGCATCATGAAATTGACGATCGATTGTAGATCTGCCAATTTGTTCACCATTCTCTTCATCTCTTCGTCCCTCCGTAGGCATTTATCTTTCCATACCTGGAGGTTATCCTTGTTATAGTACTCGTTTCGATCTGATTTTTTTTGTATGTCGCCCTCCTGGCCGACGTCTTTTCCTTCGTGATTCTTATTACGAGTATCTTTGTTGCAGTCATCTTCTTCGACGTCAAGGTCAATAGGTTTTCCACTCCCAGTAGGAGTGTTGTCCCCTACCTTCTCTTTATGTCCGTCGTTGGCCATCTATTCTCCTTTCTTTCCCATAAATGGCGCCAAATTGTGTGTGTCAATTTCTGACCACACTACCAAATTAGTACTTAGCTGGAGAGCACTGGCATAATAAATTAAGCTCGAACGACCTGGAACAAAAAGAAGAGATTTCGATGGTGGTTCGTCCACTCAGGGGCACTCCAACGATCAAGTCAGTTATCTCTCAAAGATATCAAAAATGCTTAACTCACTATTCAGAATATAAATTGCGTACCTTAGACCCATGAGAGTGCCTCTTTTTTATAGTTAACCCAATCTTAGTCCCAATAGAAGCCTAGCTTCAATGGACTTCAGCTCAGTGCTTATCTTGGACTCTCCAGTAGATAAAGATAAACTCTCTAAGAGCTTTATCCTTATCCAGGCTGAGGTCCTTTCCCATTCTAGGACTCTTGTCCCTTATCCGCTTATTCCGGACTCCGGTGTCTTCGGAGTTAACCTCGGCCTAGCCGAGATCACCTCGGCGTCATGGCCAGGACACGTGGCACCTCAGCTGACACTTCGGCGTCACCTTGACCACGTGTTGGCACCCAGAAAATATGACCCCATAGTCACTTTATGGTAAAAAGAGGAATTGTTCTTGGACATGTAGTTTCAGATAAGGGTATTGAGGTTGACAAAGCTAAAATTGATTTAATTTCCAACCTTACACCTCCCAAAACTGTAAAAGAAATTAGAACTTTCTTAGGGCATGCAGGATTTTATAAACGATTCATCAAGGATTTTAGCAACATTTCTTGTCCTTTGTGTAGCTAGCTGGTCAAAGATGCACCATTTGTATTTGACGACACCTTCAGGCTTTTGAAAAATTGAAATCTAAGCTAACTTTTGCACCTATAATTCGACAACCTAATTGGAGTCAACCTTTTGAAATTATGTGTGATGCGTCTGACTATGCAATTAGTGCTATTTTAGGGCAACGAATTGATAAAGTCCCTCATGTAATATATTATGCCAGTAAGACACTAAATGATGCGCAACTTAACTATTCCACTACAGAAAAAGAGTTGCTGGCTATTGTATTCGCCCCAGAAAAATTTCGCTCTTATATACTAGGCTCTAAGGTCATAGTCTACTCAGACCATGCGGCGTTAAAATACTTAATGTCTAAGAAAGATGCCAAATCTTGCCTTATTTGTTGGATATTACTCTTACAAGAATTTGCCATTGAAATTCGAGATAAAAAGGGATCTGAGAATATTGTAGCTGATCACTTATTGCGACTAGTTGTTGATTTTTCAATAAACTCTAATCCCATTATTGAAAGCTTCCCTGATGAGCAATTAATGCCTATGACCCAATTATCTTCACCTTGGTTTGCAGACATTATGAATTACCTTGTTACTAGCCAAATGCCAACACATTGGACTAAACAAGATAAGTCAAAAATTTTAGATGGAGCCAAGCATTTTTTCTAGGATGATCCATATTCATTCAAATATTGTCCTGACCAAATTATTCGGCGATGTATTCCTAAAAATGATCAACAAAGTGTAATATCTTTTTGTCATGATCACACGTGTAGAGACCATTTTAGTGCTAAAAAGACAACTGCCAAGATTTTGCAATGTGGATTTTATTGGTCTACTATTTTTCGTGATTCATTTAGCTACTGCTCAGCCTGTGAGCAATGCCAACAATTAGGAAGTCCCTATGCAGCGAACACATCCCACATCATGTTGATGGTTCAATGGGGCATGTGCCTCGATCCTCGGACCACCAATCGCGCATTCCCTGCCCTTCCAAGGCAAAACACAAGTGTTTGGTGCAAAACCAAACACAAACGGTCGAGTTCGGAGGTCCTGAGGCAATCTAAACAGGCTCGGCTAACCCTAAACATGGCACATGAGATGCAACAACTATCACGTATTCAATTTGGAAAGGAGAGGGCCACCCCCTCTCCTTGATGTCCTTGAAAAGGGCAAGTTCAATTTTAATAGTCTAAATATTTGATGTGTGGGGCATTGATTTTATGGACCATTTCCTAACTCTTTTAGTAATTTGTACATCCTTATTGCAGTTGATTACGTGTCTAAGTGGGTGGAAGCCATTGCATGTAAAATGATCATTGAGTTGTAGTCCGATTTCTATGGAATAATATTTTTGCACGTTTTGGTACGCCTCATGCCATTATTAGCAATGATGGGAAACATTTTTGCAATAGGATTTTTGAACATTTAAGGAAGAAATATTGCATAACTCATAAAGTTGGAACAACCTACCATCCACAGACTAGTGGACAAGTAGAAATTTCAAATCAGGAGATCAAACAAATATTAGAAAAAAATGGTAAATCCTAATAGAAAAGATTGGTCTTTAAGATTGAACGACACATTGTGGACTTATCGTACTGCATTTAAAACTCCCATAGGAATGTCTCCTTTTCGACTGGTTTATGGCAAGGCTTGTCACCTCCCTGTTGAATTAGAGCATAGAGCTTACTAGGCTATAAAGCAACTTAACCTTGATTTGGATAAAGCAAGTGCCAATCGCAAGCTCCAAATTAATGGGTTAGAGGAAATAAGGAATGATGCGTATGAGTGTGCCAAGTCATATAAGGATCAGATGAAAAAAATGCATGATCAGAATATTCTAAGAAAATCCTTTATACCTAGTCAAAAAGTCCTCTATAATTCACGTTTGCATTTATTCCCAGGGAAACTTCAGTCTCGGTAGACTGGTCCTTTCTTAGGCCGCGTGGTATACCCATATGGAGTTGTTGAAATTGAAAATCCTAGAAATGGTGAGGTGTTTAAGGTAAATTGGCAACATTTGAAACCATTTCTAGAATTGAAGAGTGCAGCCATTGAGGAAATTCTTTTAGAAGATCCTGTTTATCAGGATTAAACCCACATTTCCTTATTTAAAAAAAAAAAAACAAAAACAAAAAAAAAAAATCAGATAGATTAATAATAATAATGATAATAATAATATTCTTCATAATTTTGAACTTCATGTTTTTCCATCAAATGAGTCACTTTAATAAATATTTTTCTCAATTTTACTGTTAGGTCTTCATCCCTTCATATATACAGTACGATACGATGTATATTTCTGTAGCACGCCAGGTGGCCTACGCCATTTTGGAACTAGACCCTCCATTTGCCTATCTTGACAGTGATAGCTGGTTTGAACACATATACCATGCCACTCTTTGGACTTATGACATTGATGATTCTATTTTATTGTAGGGTGATTAGATACCACTTGATCCTCAACTCGAAGATAACCTTCGATGTTTTCTTTTGAATAATCCAATTATTAGCATTGAGATTAATCATTTTTATGCTCACCTAGTTATCTTTTTCTTTCATATTCTTTACAATTATTATTGGCGAAATCCCCAATTGTTCCGTTTGCTCATTATGAAGCATTTGGAACAATTTGGCACTATGAGATAGAATATGCATGAATGGTAGGCTGTTTGAATGCTAACAAACTTGTAGGTGCTCTACATCATTTGAGGCATTCTTATTTCCAGGTGATCTCGTGTTCATCCCTTCTTCTTTGTGTTTATTGTTGTCATTGAGGACACTGTCATATTCAAGTTGAGGGGGAGTACTATTTTTGTTATTCCCTACAATTATTTTTGTTATTCCCTAAAAAAATAAAATAAAATAAAAATTCTATACTCGTGTTTATCTTTTATTCTTTACAGTAAATAATTGTGCTAGTTGTGATATGCTGTTTTAACATGGAAAATGGTTTTAGTTTATTTTACTATCCTCTTTGTTAAAGCATTTGATATATTCATATCTGGAAAATTATTTGCACTGCACTTTAGCCACATAAACTCAATTTTTAATTGATGAGTGGATATGACTTGAAAATCTTGAAAAATAAAAGTGGAGACTCTTAACCCTTGTGAGTTTTGTGTCATTATTTCTTTGGAGGGTTATTATACATTTACTCTTGATTCTTTTTGTTGAAAGCGCATTATATTGTTGATTAGTCTCATTAATCGTTGTTTTGGTTGAATACTGAGAATACATTAATTTATTACCACACTTTTACTTATTTGAGATCATGAAAATTGGAAAAATCATACCAATTGTTGAGAGATGATTTTAGGCCATCTTTGAGTTTTTTTTTTTTTTTAAGCCTTTTATTTAACCTTTCTTTGTTAAACACAAGACCCAATGTATTAGAGAGTTATTGGAATTATTATGTTGTGAAATAGGGCAAACAAGTCTGAACTCAAAAAATAAAATAAAATAAAAAAACAAACAAACAAACAAAACAAAACAAAAAAACAGAAGAAAAAAAAAATTTGAAAAGTGATTCATTTCAATAATGCCCTAGATTATTTATTCTTATTCCAATAAATACTCCACAAGTCATTTTGTCTTTTTTTTAACCTTCACATTTTATCATATTACCTTAACCTTTACATTACAACATAACAAAAGTCCTATTTAATCTTGGGATGGTATGATTTGTATGTGGACATGATTTAAAAAGCATAATAGTGTGGTAATTTTAAATTCTTAGTATTTGGCATTCCATTCATGACACTATATTTATTCTTTCCTATTAGCGTTTTTCTTCAAAAACTTATTAATACGCAAGATACTTTGATTTTGATTTACATTACTTCACTTGCATATATATATATATATATTGAGAGTAAACTTTGCACATGATCAGAGTGATTTATTTGTGGAGTTACTACAACAAATTATATTTTTGGCGACTAAAAAAATTTTTGTAGCTAAAAGTTGTGGAATTGGCAATCAAAAACTATATTAGTCAGCAAAAATACAATATTTAGCTAACTTTTTTTTTTTGTAGGGGTATATTGATTATTGGCGACTAAAACAAAATTTAGTCGATAAAATTGCCGCAATTGGTGACTGAAAAATGTTTTAGTTGTTGTAAAGTTAGTTTTGGCTACTAAAATTTTTTTTTCACCAAATGAAAAATAAAAATTTACTTTTTATCTTTGGCGACAAAAGGTTTGGTGGTCAAAAATTTATTTTTAGCAACTAAAAATGATTTTAGTTGCCGTATACTCAATTTTTTCTAACAAAAAAACAATTAGTCGTCAAATAGTTAACTTATGTCGACAAAAAAATATTTTAGTCGCTAAAAGATTTATAAAATTTTGGAAGGAATATTTTTATGATTTGCGCCCAGATTTACATCACTTTCCTGGATTTTTTTTTAATATTCTAAAAAAAATTATTTAGAGAATTAATTCACTTTTCAAACTATTTGAATAATTAATTTACTTTTAAAATTATATTTTAAAAATGTGATTTTAAAATTGAAATTACATTTTTAATATACAATTTCATCATGTCATCATAAATTAAATTTTTTCCCAAATAATTTAAGAAGAGCGTCAAATTTTTTTTTTTTTTTAGAATATTAAAAAAGAAAAAACTCTACTTTCCTGTGTCTCCCTCACCACCATTCCTCACGTTCGTCGGACATCGCCACCGCCACCGCTGCCTCCGCAATACGAACAGGTTCTTTCTCTTTCTCCCCTCTCGCTCGTCTCTGTCTCTGTCTCTGTCTCTCTCTCCCCATTTCTCACTCTTTCTGTAGGGTTTTACCTGATTTATTGAGTTTAATTTCGTGTGGATTTCTGAAATGGGTTTGGTTTAACTGGTTTAATTTCTACAGTTTAATGGGTTTGATGTCGTAAATGGGTTTGCTTTTTCTGTGGTTTTATACCTTTCCCCTTCTTAGCCCTTCTCTCTCATTAGGTTCAAAGCCCGAAACCGGCTCATTGTGTATGTATTTGCATGTATGGCTGCTCATTAGTTTCAAAGCCCTAATCCATTCATTGTGTGTGTGAATGTGATTTTGATTTTGATTTTGATTATGAATGTGATTTTGATTTCATATCCTATTTGGATTTCCAAAATTTTCTTCTGCAATTTTTTCAGTGTGTGAACTACCTCACAATTTGCCCTCTCTCTCTCTCTCTCTCTCTCTCTCTCTCATATAAAAGAGGCACTGTTTGCAAGCCTCAGCCTAAAGGACTCATAGCTTGGAAAACCCAAATGAAACTTTTTTTCATCTAGGTTAACTTTGGCTCAAAAAGAGATAAAGCTCATCTAGCATGGTATGCAAAGATTAAAGTTGTTACAGTTTCTCTATTTTGGGCTAATTTTGTTTCTCTGTCATACACATCATTTTTTGATACATTTTTTTTATTCCATTGGCTACTATTTTTTCTTAATTTATTCATATTAAAATCCTAGGTTCTAGAATGCAGGTAGAGTTGAGAGCTGTAAAATGGGTAGTAAATGAGATTTAATTGGAGCAAATCAATTTCATAGGCTGTTAGTTGTTTGCCTTTCTAGTTAGTCCTTCTTCTATGTCTCTATGGGCTAGTTTGGCATGTACTAAGGCCAAGTTTGGCATGATTGAAAAAAGACAAAAAGTCACTATTCTATTTAAGTCACATCATCTTATTTAAGTCACATCACCTCTTTAACACATCACTTCAAACCCAACCCAAACCCAACCCATATTTCATAAAAGTCAAAAAGTACACTTATTTAGTCTTCCCAAACTAGGCCTAAATAAGCCAAAAAGTCAAAAAGTCACTATCTTATTTAAGTCACATCATCTTATTTAAATCACATCACCTCTCTAACACATCACATCAAACCCAACTCAAACCCACCAATAAGTCAAAAAGTGCACTTTTTTAGGACATCCCAAACCAACATTTCTACTTTTTGTGAATGCTTTTGTGCATTTGATCTATGGTTTCTTTTCATGTGTTGTGTTCTACATCTTAGGGTTTCTTTTTTTATTTTGCATTTTTTGTCATAACTTTATGATTCTATTTATCATGCAATTTTTTTCTACTTTTCTTTTCTTCCTTGGTGGAAATGCATAGTTCCATTATTTGGATGAGGAATTTGTTGTTTGGTGATAGGGAAAAAGCATATTGGTTTGTCTGGCCTTTCTACTATTCATATTGACATTGTCAATAAATTGGTGTAAAATTGCTTATGGAAAGTGACAATACTACACATTTAATTTTTATTTTTATGTAAAGTGGGTTTTTTTGGTGAGGTTGAAGCATCATGGACTTCATTAAAATAGATCTACCATATGTAGAATGATGTGTTTTGTTCTTTAGTTGTGGGTTAGGCAGCTTCTTTAAATTAAAAAAATGATATGGCTAATGAAATGTTATTGTTTTAAGAATCGTTATTTGGTATGCCAAACAATCTACAGTCCCTTTGTTTTAAGTTTTGCAGTCTTTGCTGTAGAAAGGTATCTTAGGCTTCTAAAACAATTTAAGGTGCTTCTAAATTGTGGTTGCAATGAAAGTTTAGCTTGTTACTGAGTAGGAAGCAGATAAGTATCTTATACCTTAATAGGGACGAGACTTTTATTTATCATTCAATATTACAAGAGAATCTTTTTCTGGATTGTACATTGGATTATTCAATTATGGCTAAACTTTCTAAGGGAGTAGCAACGGTCAAGAAAAAAACTAGACGTACAGAAGATGCATTTGGCCATTGTTTGTTCCACACAACAACTAATATGCTTTTGTCACTTTAATTTTCATCCTCCCTTCTTTGAGGACAGCACGGTCATAGGTCTCATCATCGTTGAGGTGTTTTTTCATATTGGTATTATAGTTGGTTTCTTTACACATAATCTGTGAAATATTGTGTCTTTAGGCAATGCTGGTGCATAGGTCTAGGAATTGTTAAAATGTACCTTGTGTTTTGTCCTAACAGTAGAAGGAGATTAATGTTAAACCTAATCGAAATTATTGTAGGTGCCACCGTCCATGTTATGTAGTGCACTACATAAATAATGCTATCATCAAACAGCTGTGAAGAACAGTGATAAATTTTCTAGGACCATTTCCTCAATGCTGCCTTTCTGAATTCCCAAACAAGCTGTATCGCCCTCAAAATAATAACATTAAAGATACTCATATGCGGAATAAATATAAGTTCATATATCAGAGTTCACAGTTTAGCAGACAATTAAATGCCATATAGGCTTACATCTTTCCAAGACCTTGCTTGGTTACACAAATAAAGTCTCGCTCATTACATATTAAGCCCTTGGCTTTACAAACAACACTCATGCACACATAAAGCAAAATAAGGGAACTCTTGCTTCCCAATGATCCACCCTTGCTATTGCCTTGGTGGTAACATCCCCTCTGTACCTGAAAATGATGTTCCCGTATAGGGTGAGCTAACAGCCCAGTAGAAATACACTAAACCAGCTATGAACAATGACTAAAAGATTAACAGTTTGATAGATGGTCAACACTTTTACATTCATTCATAACACATTACAGTTTCATTTTCCATTCCTTTTCAATTCTCAATTCATAACCATAGTCCAGAACCTGACTAAATAACCGATATGAGATAGTAACTCATATTAAACATTTCCTCATTTCACAATAGATAAGCATACTAGCTATATCAATACATCAACAGATAAGCATATGAGCAATATCAACACTTCTACTGATATATCACACTTCCCAAGATAAGCATACAAGCTGTATCTACGGAGTCCATCACCTCTCTTCTCCCACACAACACCCGGTTTAGAGGTCCATCACCGCTCTTCCCCTAAACCGTCGAGTACATCACCTCTCTCCTCCAACACAACACAATGCATAAAAACAATTTATTATACACATCATCAGTCAATACATAAAGTTAATGTATTCTTTTAAACGTCATACTCAATGACACATTCTAGTGATTAGTTTTAGTTTGCCTAATCATCATGCATTGTCTACAACATTCAAGACTATCCTCCACCGATAGCCCAAAGCAGTTATTTCTAAACAGAAAATAAATGCACAAAATGAATATAAAATCAACATTTCAACTAGGTGAGCAATAAATAATTCAACTACACCCTTTAATCCCATATATTCCCAATTCTAACATTTCTCTATGCTAAACATGCATATAGGTTTATTATAAATAAAACCCCAACTTTTGTAAAATTGCACAAAAGTCCCTAAACTTTCCCCAAAATTACCCAACAACCCCCAACATATCAAAATGCTAAAATTTAAAGACAAAGCTCATAAAGAGGAGTAGGTTATCCCTACCTCAAGCCAAGAAGATAATATTTAATTCTTGAATCACCAACAAAAAGAGATATGGAGACAATGGATCCCCTTGTTGTAGCCCACATCTTGGCTGAAACCACTCTGTTCTGACTTCCTTTTCCAAATAAATTCCAACACCTCATGAGCTAACTAAATATTATCTGAAATTAATCGCCTGACAACAAACGCATTTTGCTGAGCTGAGATTAAAAAGGAATGTGATGAAGCCTATTGGCCATCACTTAACTTGTAACCTTCAAACCAAAACATGTGTGCCAACTTATTTCAGCACGCAAGTGTTGAATGTCATCATATGTGTCGGCATATTCACGAATGCCAGTGATATCAACCCCAAAATATTCAAGATCTGAATCTTGTTGCAAGCAAAAAAAACAATAGTTTTCACTCCTATACTTCGGAGCTTGTCAACATCATCAGGAGTCTGTAGGCATGACCCCATAATCAGATCTGGACGAATGAAGTTGTAGTTCATTCCCAGTTCCTGCTTATATGTCAAGACAGCACCCATAGCTTCAGTTTTCTCTTTGGCCTCCAACCCAAATCTCCATGGAAACAACTTCTTACTGTCCTTGTGATGCTTAATCAACCCATCGTAAATCCCAACAAACAACCACCCATGTTCTTCCGATACAACCACATGTACCCGATCCTCACCTGCCTTCCCTAAAGCCCACTGAACATTACTCTCTCTCATAATAAAAAAAAGAAATGCACAACACTTGAGCAGTTTGGTCATCACAAAGTTGATTCCAGCTTCTTCGCAAGCTTTTCTTTTAGATGGGCCACACCACCTTTTCTCTACCATCTCTCTTATCATTTTCCCACCGAAAGTGAGTAGCCCAGCTGTAATGTAATTCTTGATATATTATATATATAAAGAAAATATATACATAATCTTCCCACTCAAATAATTTTCCAGCAACTTTTATTTTTATTTATTATTATTATTTTTTTTTGAATCATTACACAAGCCCTGAGCTCTGTTTTGATTGTTTGTTAATTGGGGAAAAAAAAAAGTAGAAAAAAGAATGTCTTGAGCATTTGTCATGGTACAAAAGGCGCGCTTTAGTATTCTGAAATTGCAGAGAAGCTACCATTTGGTTTCACAATTTAAGGCCATTTCATTACACACTTTACTTCATCAATCACTTCTTTGTGAAAAGATAATTTTCTTTTTCTTTCTTTCTCTTTATCATTCTATCCTTCTAAGTTATTTACATATTGACATTAAAACAATTCATACAGGTTTGAAGAATTTGAATCTCACTTTTCATTCTTTGAATAGCTAAAGCCAACACTTCCGAGTAGCTGATCACCATTTTGCTTATCACCTCGTCTCCAAACATCTTTGCCCTCTATTTTCTGCTATTGGAGACATAAATAAAATTCAGATTGATCTTAAGATAGTCAAAATACCAAGTCAACGTTTAATATCCATCAACATATTATGAGCCAAAACAATTGACTAGAACTTCCTATATTGATTGATAATGGAGGTTAAATAGGCACAAAGGATAGTTATAGCTAAACCGATTCCTTCAAGGCCTTCTTGCTCCACTTTTAGGTCCTTTTTCGAGCTCCTAGCCAGTGCTATTGATTCCTCACCCTCTAATGCATGTCCTGCGATCGCAAGTGCCATTAGACCAAAAACTGTGAGGTTCAAGCCAATGGTGAACCATCCTCCTAAACTTTCTTCCCAGGTAATCACCCCCTCCCCTTTTCTTCTGTTTTTGGCCTTCTGATCTCATATTTCAAGGACTTCTTTTTTGGATGTTCTTTTTGATCTTTGTGTTGTCCAACAATTTGAATTCAGATGGAAAATCCACTGTGGTTTTTTTTGGTCTTCGCTTTTTTGTCGTTCTGTAGCTTCTTGTCCATACAAGAAGGTGGCTAAGGGTTTGAAATCAGATGGAAAATCCACTGTGGTTTACAAACCGTTGGCGAAGGTTATATGAAAGACAACATTGTCTCTCTTGGCAAATCTGGTTAGTATCGATCCCTAGCATGTGAATGATTAGATATTGTTTCTAATTTTCCTCATAATCAAATGCTTTTGTATTATTTTTTTACATTTGGATGATATGCTAGAGGAAACAATAATATTAGATCTCTATACTCATTTTTTTATTTAATCTACATTTCTTAATATAATTTTTCTTTTACATTTCAAATGTGTTTCTATATATACATAGGTTCAGTTTCTTCAAAACAGAAATGTCGGTGTTGTGATCCACAATGAACGAAACTTCAATGCCCTTTGTGTTCGTGGGGTAAGCTCACTAATCAAATTTATTTGTTTATCATATTTTTACAATGTGTGAAGTTTTTTGCTTATTTTTCGAAAGGCAGAGGCACATGCAAATGATTTTCTGTAAGGTTTTTGAAAGATTGAAAGGTTTTTGAAGCTAGATTAAGCTGATTTTTGAGTATTTGACCTTTCCAAAGTCAAAATGGACCTGTGTTGTGCATTTATTTATTTATTTTTCTTTTCCTCATCTATTATTTTCTATATGCCATGGGTTTGATCTTGGCTCTTCCATATGCTTATTTTTTTTGCTATTTCCTACCCTTTTGTTTTCTGTGCAATGGTGTAAGGCCTTTTGGAGTTTCACTGCTAGTTGCTGGCCAACCGTATCAGGTATGTCATTTGGGTCCTCATTCGGTATTGCCCTTAATTGTGTTGGATTTCAGTTTTTCTTTATTTGTTTATCCATATTACTTCTCCATTTGACCCAATGTGCTTGCGTGCCTTGTTCAATGGTCTGTGATTTTAGAGTTGAACTATTTGTGTAACATCTTTAGCTGAAGCTATTACTTTTGTACTCTTTTATCTTCTACTTAGAAGATTCATGGAATATATTCACTTTGTGGCCTGAACATTAATAAAATGATTTGATCACGTTGATAAATCCCTAGCCAATATCACTACCTCAGCTCATCATCTGCAAGAAAGAAAGTCAAAGAAAATAAAGTATAAAAAGAGAGCTTAATGACTTCAAAATGCAATTCAATTTCCTTCCAACTTGTTTTGAGACTAGGACCTATATACATTCATTTAAGTTAATTGACAAAAAAATTTAAAATAATCAGACTTAAATAAATGCCTTTTTACCTATAAAGAGCACATTCAATTTTAGTTGTTGAAAAAGTACTGATATAATGTGCTATTATAAAACAAGAAGACAAAGAAGGAAGCCACTAAATTGACTTGCAGTGAAAGTTGCCTAAAATTAGAAGACACTGCACCATGACAGAGGCTCAGGAATTTATTTGATATAGTTTCTCATAATACATAATAAATTCTAATGATTGCCTAACTTTTATGTTGAGACACAACTTGTGGATAACTGGATGAGAACTGTTTTTACAAGTGTTTTAGGAGGGAAAAACCAAAGCAAGGAAACTCAAATAGAAAATGACATTATTATTAGGATTAAATAATGTCTCACATTATTTAAAAGTTAAACTTTTAATGAACATAAATTTAACTCCCTATTGAAGATGAGTACACAAGTTCAGTGAAATGCCCTTTGTGAGAGTTATTTATTAATCTCCCATGATTTTGTAGAATGATGAACCAGTTCATGAGACACGCTTGTAGTTCTGTTACGACTCTAGTCTTTGAATATCCAAACAAGGAAATCATAATGCACAACTCTATAGCATTTATATGAATCAAACACTGCAAGGTAGTTCATAGATAGCTGGAAGTCAGTAATCAACCGATATTTCATTTTGTTACAAGCAGAGAAACCATAATAGGAGACTCAATAGTAAAAACATATACAAAAATTAAGGAAATGCATGAATCACATTTCAAATCAATTGGTAACCCTGATGCAGGTTGGGAATTGGAGTAAAAAACGCCTTACACATAGTTGAAAAAGGCCGTTTGGGGGACAAAAATATAAAACAGCCCCTGAACCACTCTATGGATATCGCCGGTAGCTTCCTCGTGACAAATAGGACCTGTGGGGACAGATGGGATGTAATTAGCATACGTAGGTTGGGAGTTGGACTCAAAAATGCCTTAAACTTAGTCGAAAAAGGCCGTTCGGAGGGCAAAAATATAAAACAGCCCTCAAACCACTCTATGGATGTCACCGGTAGCTTCCTCATGACAAATACGGCCTGTGGGGACAGACGGGATGTAATTAGCACATGTAAGTTAGGAGTTGGAGTCAAAAATACCTTAAACTTAGTTGAAAAAGGCCGTTCAAGGGGCAAAAATATAAAACAGCCCCCGAACCGCTCTATGGATATCACTAGTAGCTTCCTCATTGCAAATAGGACTTGTGGGGACAGACGGGATGTAATTAGCACATGTAGGTTGGGAGTTGAAGCCAAAAACGCCTTAAACTTAGTTGAAAAAGGCCGTTCGTGGGGCAAAAATATAAAACAGCTCCCGAACCACTTTATAGATGTCACCAGTAGCTTCCTCATGACAAATAAGACCTGTGGGGACAGACAGGATGTAATTAGTACACGTAGGTTGGACTCAAAAACGCCTTAAACTTAGTTGAAAAAGGCCGTTTCAGGGGGCAAAATATAAAACAGTCCCCAAACCATTCTATGGATGTCACCGGTAGCTTTCTCATAACAAATAGGACCTGTGGGGATAGACGGGATGTAATTAGCACACGTAGGTTGGGAGTTGGACTCAAAAATGCCTTTGTCCCACGCTCCAATTTTCTCCATTTTCAACCACTGTGAGAATCATATTTAATTGTTTTTCGCTGGCAAAAATTTTCAGTTGAACCATGGATAACAGTATTAAAAGATGAATCTAACCTATAGCATCTAGCTTCACTTCCTTTGCACGCACCAGCCCAAAGCAACCATTCAAAGAAAACTTTGAAAGCCTTCTTTTAAGCACAAAAGTTCATAAAATATAGATGTTCATTTGGAGTTGATTTTGTGTTGTCCCTACTCTACATTTTATTATGTATTCTCTTGGTGATACTTGTTTGGGATTAATCTAAGATAAGGACAGTTTGGAATGCAAAGCATTGTTAATATGTGGAGTTGCTTTAATGCTTTATTATCTTTTTCTTCATTCAAATGTCCCTCACGGGCTGTGATAATGTCATTAAATTCAGTCTAGGTGCTTGTGCATTATATTTTTCATTGGCAATCAGATGCCTTTTACATATTGATGGAATAGATTTGTAATTTGACTGTGGTCATAGAGACTATTGATTTTACTTCCACTGCCATGCCTTTATTATAGTTTTGTTGTACTACAGGTCTTTCTCTGATAATTGTAGCATCTTCTTGCGGTTGTCTACTCCATTTGATGAGACTTAAGGCTTAGTTTGGTTTAATTGTAGCATCTTCTTGTAGCTGCTTATGTTATATGTGTGGGGCTAGTTTGCTTTCCTATAGGAGTAGGAAATATGTATTTGTATCTGTATTTTTTTTTTTGGCTTGATAAGATGTCTCTGTATCTGAATTTATGTGTCTCTGAGGGTACTTTGAGGCTTATGCTATATTTGTTTTGTCCCTTTGTAGGTCGAACTTACTTAGAATGGGTAATAGACTGAGAGTATGATTGGCCTCCTAAATGCTGCCTATGTCATGCTATGATTGAAGAGGGGACTGATCCTCAAACTACTCGATTGGGTTGCTTGCGTATGTGATCATGTCGCATATTGTCAAACTTCATACATGCAAATTTTTTCTTTACATGCAAGCTAGTTGAACTTGTACTGAATAACTTCTTGCCTCTTATTTGTTTTGTATGAAATTATTATTTTAAGTTGGAATATACTTGGTTTGTATGCAATGTTGACATTAAAAGTTATTCTCTTGTTTAGATGGTTGTAAGTGAAATAAATGTAGATTGTGGAATGAGTGATAATATATATGTATTGTCTTGTTTGTATATCTGTTACGGGTTGCATGGGATACATATAGGTTGTAGATAAATCAATTAAAATAAATATAAAAAAAAACATAAAATGATGTTTTTGGCAACTAAACAATTGGTAGTAAAAAATGATGTTAAATATTTTTAGCAATTAAATAGTTAGTAGCTAAAAAAGAATTAAATGAAAACAAATCTTTTGGTAACAAAATATTTAGTAACTATTTAAAAAAGACTTTAGGCGACTAATGATTTAGCAGTCAAAAATAAAAAATAAAAAAGAAAACACTTTTGGCGTCTAAATATTTAGTCGCCAAACATAAAAATAATATGATAGGCGACTAAAATTTTAGTAGCTAAATAAAAAAATTATTAGGCGGCTAAGTTATTTAGTAGCTAAACAACAAATTGGACTTTCGGTGACTAAATATTTAGTAGCTAAAAAAAGCTATATGAACCAAAAAAGAAAATTCGCAACAAACTTTGGTTGCCTTAGATACCTCAAGTTTTGGCAACAAATTTTAGTAGTTGAAAATGTGATGTTAAATTAAATTGAAAGCTTTTGACGAATAACAGATTAGTCGCCAATTTAGCCTAATCAGCTACTAAATATTTTTTTTGTCGCCAATACATTGACTTTTGAGGACTAAAAAATTAGTCACCATTTATAGGACTTTTGATGACTAAAGATTTTTTAGTAGTCAATACCTTTCCCAACAATCTTTCCGCGACAAATTTGGCAACCAAAATATTTAGTCGGGAAAGTTTTTCGGCGACTAAAATCTTACTTTTGGCGACTAAAAGTTTAGTCGGCAAAAGTGCATTTTCTTGTAGTGAGTGCATTATCCGGTGAGATTTGGAGTTGAGGCATATTTCTAAAAGAAATTTGAGCTATGTTCCACTTTGAGATTGAAAATTGTATTTATGCTGGCTAAACTTATTTACACACTCCAGATTTTGAATATTTTGAGATATCTTTACTCTTGTTAGTATTTTAAACTATGATTGATTTGTCTATTAAGATGATGGAATTCATGACTTTGCACTTGAATTGCCTGTATGAGAATGAAAGAAAAATTGTAAGGGTAGTTTTTAAAATTTTGTGGGTATATTTACTGCAAACACTCATGAGATTATAACTCGTCCACTAGGAATAACTTAGGAGTTTAAAGGCTTGTTGCATATGCTAAATGTAATCGGGAAACCTGCGAAAGTGGATTTTATTATTATCTGTGTTATTTGTAATTTTTGTTTTGCTCGAGAACTAGCAAGGTGTAAGTTGAGGAGAGTTGATAAGTGCCATAACGTTACATATTTGGCCTACTAATATACGCTTTAATAGTCTGATAACAAGTACCATTTTATAATTTTGTGTGATTTTGAGTGTTTTTATATATTTTGAGTGTTCTATACATATTATTATAAATGATATATTTTATAATATTATAATATAATACAAAGAAAATATAATAAAAAAATGAAAAGCCACCTGTTTGTTTGTTTCTACATATATATATATATATATTAAATAAAAAAGGAGTAAAAATAAAAAAATTAACAAGAAAGAAAAGAGAAAGATTCCAACCACTCTATTGACTTAGCTATGCAATTTTGCAGGTGCAATAAAATCATTTCCTTAGACTCATGAACATAATCTCTGAACATTATCTCTGAATTGAAGACTGAACATAGTTGTGGAAGACAAGAGTCGAAGAATGGAGACATAGATGGAGGCATGCGATCTGTTAATGGAAATCGATGCATCAAATTTCAACAATTTCAGCCTCAAAATTTCAATAATACTGGCTTCTAAAGATTAGACAGTTTCAGGAATGTGTAGTGAGCTCTATAAATGAGATGAACTAAATATGAGAAAGGGGGAGTTTTTGGAGAAGGAAAAAAAAAATGGTGGAGCTCGGTCTTGTATTTTGGTGTGATTTTCTCCTTTCAGTTGTAAATTTTATTTTCATGTTTTATTTTAGTATGTATGTTAAAATAATTATGAGTAGCTAAATTATTAAGTAAGGTTAAGGATGAAGCCTCTTGTATGGTAATAATTGCATACATGATCTGATTATATTTCCTAAATTGAGGTTTTAGTGATTAATTGTTCTTGTCTCTTCTAAATTAATTCAGTAAATTTTGGATATGAATTTAATTCGGTTTCTTTCATGATTTAAAATTTTCGAGTTAATTTACTTGCCTTGATCATATCTCTGTTAAAAATCAAATATTGGATATCCATTGTGATTTGTTGCCAACACATACATTAGATGATTTAATTTTGAATAATTTGGCAAAAAAGAACATACATAATATTATTATTTTAAATGAACTAAACGACAATATCTTCCATAATAATTAAGATTGAATTCTAAATTATTGTGTTGGATATTAAGGGAATTGATCAAATTATGTTACTTGATTATTATTTATATTTGAGTGTGGATTCTGAAACCTTTAATCGCCATCAAGTACCATTGAGTAGAGATGAACATAAGCCAAGTTCAAGTCTAATCTTATCATGTAAGCCCGACCACTTAACTTGGTATATGAACTAATAAATTATTTTATTTTATTGTCTTAAAAGTAAAATTTTATCATTTTTAATTTGATTCTACAATTTGATTTTATTTTATTTATCATTTTCTTCCAATAATTCCATCTAAAATTATGATTTTAACAGCCTTCATTACGAGGGGATTATTTGCTATGATATAAAAAGTATATATTTTTTATATTTTTTGAATCAAATCACTCTTTTATTTTTTTATATATCTTTTTATAAAAAATTAAAAAATATATTTATTTAAATCAGTGACCATTCCTACCACTGGGCCGTGTTTGGCTGATTATTTGCTGATACGTGACACACACACAAAAAAATTGTTCTTGCTATTGCTTTCTTTTATAAAGAAATTACAATTCAATGCATGTTTTTAAAATAATATTAAACGCGCGGACCTGTTCAAGCGTATTTGCAATAACCAAGAAAAAGCCAAGAAGCAGAGCAAGCAGTACTACTACACAGCAGTGGACCTTCTCGCTTTCTCTGAAGAAATTCGTGGAAGTTACAAAGAAAATTTGTTGTTTGTCTGTACCAAATTGCTTGCAAATAACGCAAATTTCACATTATAAAAAAGGCCACAGAGATCCTAGTTTCTACTTGTGTTTTCAATTTTCCAATTTATATCTCTCTCTACTAATTCCTTATACCAAACAGTCAAACAATGGCTTCCTCCTCTGTTCCATCTTCATCTCGACCTCGATACACATACGATGTTTTCTTGAGCTTTAGAGGCGAAGACACTCGCGACAACTTCGTCAGTCATCTCTACACTGCGTTGGCTCACAAAGGGATTCGCACCTTCAAAGACGATGAAAAGCTTGAGAGAGGAAAATCGATTTCGCCGGAGCTCCGGAGAGCGATTGGAGGATCGAGGTTTTCGATTATAGTTTTATCGAAGAATTATGCTTCTTCGAGATGGTGTTTGGATGAACTTGTGGAGGCACTTGAATGCAGCAACACAACGGTTTGTCCGATTTTCTATCATGTGGATCCATCGGAAGTGAGAAGGCAAAGAGGGAGTTTTGGGGATGGATTTGATGAATTGGTTTCCAAACAGGGAGTATTGGGGATGGAGAATGTTCAAAGGTGGAGGAATGCTTTGGAGCAAGTTGCCAATTTATCAGGATGGCCTTACCCCAGTGATGCAATCGTCAGGTAACTGATAATTAGATAAAACTTGTGTAATGATATACATCTAATCTAACAAATTCTTTGGTAAACTGTGACAGCTTATATTCACTTTTGTATCAATATATATGTTTTAAATTTCATACCAATATTGATCTTGAAACATCTCAAAAACGTTAAATTCACATATATCAATTTTGTTAAAAATAGATTTGTAGAATTAAACTTACGATATTTAAAAAAAATTAAAACATTAGTATAAAATATACAAAGATTAAAAATATAATCTTAGTGCAACTGAAATAAATCTATAACATAATTTTATATGATGTTTAATATTATCATATTCAAGAAATAATAAGTTTGACAGTAAAAATAAAGATTTGGGAAACATTATAATATATGTGTAAAAATAATGATTTAAGAAACATTATAATATAAGTGAAATAAGCGTTTTCAAGTTTAATAACATTAAAGAAAAAGAAAATCATCACCTAATCTCTGTGTTTGGATCTAGGGTTTGTTTGGACATGAATTTATGGAGGAAAGAAAAAGATCAAAGGAAGGCTGAAAATTTTTTACTTATATTTTATTTACATGTCTTGCACTCTTTCCTTTCCCTCTACAAATCCGTACCAAACTTGTAAATTCCAAAAGCAACTTTGTCTTAAAGTTGAAGGGCTAGAAATATAGTCCAACTGATTTGATGCGGTTTCTAGCAGGCTAAAATTTAATAATCGAGATCTCTTCCCTTGCTTGTTTATTTAAACTATTTATGACTCATAAGATGTAGACAAAAGTTTCATCAAACACTCTTACACAAATTTTTGAAATAAAAAATATTATAAACAACTCTATAAATAGAAATCTTCCTAAGGGTTTCTAACAACAAATTAGAGTAGAACTAAACAAATGTAGTTCAGTAATTAGTAAAGTAGATCAATTGTGGAAAAATTTAAAAACCCAATGTGCCATTCAAATAAAGCAAATAAGGACTTTTCTTGTTTTTTTTTTTTATTTTTTATTTTTCATGATCATATCAAATAGAGGGAAACTATATTTATATGTGATATTCAATTGCAATGAGTAAAATTAATCACCATTTTACCAAACTAATGACACTTTTCCTTCTTATAGCTCTTTTGATTTTTGATGAATAAATTTATTATTGTTCTCTTAAATCTACACAGGTCTGAATCAATGTTCATCCAAGAAGTTGTCGGTGTGCTTTTTCGAAAATTAATTGATACATATTCAAGCATTGGCAAAGACCTAGTTGGGATGGTTTCTCGTACGAAGAAAGTGATTGAATTGCTAGGTTTAGGGATGGATAATGCTCGTGTTGTAGGTATTTGGGGAATGGGTGGAATAGGCAAGACTACTATTTCCAGAGCTGTTTATGACTGTATCTCTTGCCAATTTGAAGGTTACAGCTTTATTGAGAATGTTAGAGAAGTTTTAGAAAAATGCGGTTTAAAAACTTTGCAAGAACAACTCATTTCTGAAATCTTAATGGAAAAAGATTTGAAAGTAGAAAGTAACAGTCATGCAGTACATATGATAAGGAACATGGTATGTCACAAAAAGGTTCTTATCGTGCTTGATGATGTGGATGAATCGACCAAACTCGAAAAATTGGTAGGAGAGCACGATTGGTACAGTTTTGGAAGTAGAATCATTGTAACGACTCGAGATCAACATGTGTTAACTAGATATGGCATAAAACATATCTATGAGGTTGAGCAATTAAGAGAAGATGAAGCTATAGAACTCGTTGAATCGAAAGCCTTTGGGAAACACCGACAAATGGGAGGCTATGGAGAGCTTGTCCGTCATGTAGTAAAGTATGCTAACGGAGTTCCTTTAGCTCTCGAAGTTTTGGGTTCTTTCCTTTGTGGTCGAAACAAAGATCAATGGGAAAGTTCATTAAACAGATTGAAAAAAAGCCCTCTCAGTGAAGTTCTACAAGTACTTAGAATAAGTTACGATGCATTGAAATCGGAAGAGAAAGACATATTCTTAGATATTGCATGTTTTTTCAAAGGGAAGGACAAAAATGATGTAACAAAAATACTAGAAAGTTGTGGCTTCCACCCAATTATTGGAATTGATGTTCTTGTTCAAAAGTCTCTTATAACTATCTCAAGCAATAAGCTGTTGATGCATGATTTGATACAAGAACTAGGGTGGCATATTGTTTGCGAGGAATCACATAAAGAGCCTGGAAAGCGCACTAGGTTATGGTGTGATGAAGATATAAAACATGTATTGATGGACAATACGGTAAGAGGTCTTGTAGAAAAGCATGAACACTCAAAAATTGTTTAATTAACAAAAGCTAGCTTTGCATAATTTTGTCAGCCTTCTAATATTGTGTTCTTGTTATTTGCTTGTGGTTATTAGGGAACAAACAAAGTGGAAGGCATAGTTATGCAGTATAGTTACCTAAGAGGTCTAGATCCAAAGGACATTCAGTTGAGGCCTAAAGCTTTTACAAAGATGTCAAACTTGAGGATTCTCAAAATTTGTCATATGCACCTCTCAGAAGAACTCAAATATCTTTCTAACAAGTTAAGGTATCTTGACTGGTTAGGATACCCTATGAAATACATGCCTTCAAGATTTCAACCAAAGCATCTTGTTGAACTTCACTTAACCTATAGCAGCATTGAACAACTTTGGGAGGGAACAATGATATGAATATGTATTCTCTTTAATTACTTTGAATAAGATGCAACGTCCGTGACACAACATAATTTCTGTAATTTATTTATAATTTCTATAATTTATTTGTATTTATATTTTTCTTCAACAGCATCTAGGCAAGTTAAGGATCATGAATCTTAGTCACTCGACGTATCTGACGAAGAGCCCAGACTTCACAGGGGTCCCAAATCTTGAAAGATTGATTCTTTAAGGTTGTACAGGTTTGGTTAATCTTCATCCATCCATTGTAGTTGTCAGAAAGCTTATTTGTTTGAACTTGAAGGACTGCAAAAGTCTCAAGTGTCTTCCATGTGGCATTCAATTGGAATCTCTTGAAGTTTTTATTGTCTCTGGGTGTTCAAAGCTTGATAACGTTTTGATCTGCTTGGGATATATGAAATGTTTATCAGAGCTTCGTTTAGATGGGACTGATATCAGTGAACTTCCTCCTTCAGTTGGACATCTTACCAATCTTGGTTTGATTAGTCTGAGCCATTGTAAAAACTTGAGAAGTATTTCAGATAGCATTTGTCAGTTGAAAGATCTTACAACTTTAATCCTTTCTGGTTGCTCCAAACTTGACAAATTGCCGCCAGACTTGGGTGTTTTGTACCGTTTACGTCGCCTTCATGCAGATTGGACTGCAATTAGACAACTCCCATCCTCTATTGGACGTCTAAAGAAGCTTGAGTCACTATTGCTAAGAGGGTGTAAAGGAATATCATCTAATTCCATGGCTTCGAACTAGCGGCTGACTTTCTCGGGGTTGGAGTCTTTAAGGATCCTAGATCTTAGATACTGTAATTTAAATTCCATGGCTTTTGAACTAGCAGCAGCTTTGTCAGGGTTGGAGTCTTTACAGCATCTAGATCTTAGTTACTGTAATTTAAAATCTATCCCCATAGCCATTTATAGCATCTACTCGTTGCAATTTTTAGTCCTAGAAGGAAACAATATGGAAAGTTTACCTGCAAGCATAAATCAACTTTCAAGTCTGTGGGGCTTGTATTTGGCTGGTTGCAAGAGGCTTCAAGAATTGCCAGAGATTTTACCTACAACAGATTTCCTAAGTGTTGATGATTGCCCATCATTAAGAACAATATGGATTCCATCCGACTCTTTTAGAAATATCTCAGTGTCCTTCAACAACTGCTTCAAATTGGTCGAGAATAAGCAAAACGGCATCCTGACAGAAAATTTTCTTTCAAACATATTTCAGGTTCTCTCTCTCTCTCTCTCTCTCTCTCTCTCTCTGTGAAGCGGTGGCTCTACTCTTTAACTAATTAAACACCCTAAATTTTTTTTTTAAATACAAATACATATGTTCAACAAGTTCACTCATTGCAATTTTGAACACCAGTCACTCCTACTTTGAACACCTAGCAATGAGTTTTTTGAATTTTAAAAAAATATATATATATAAGAAATGCTTATCTGCTTGTTGCTCGTATGTTTTTTTTTTTTTTTTTTTTTTTTTTCAATTTTGCCCTTTGGTTTGAAATTATTTACTATTAGAAGCATGCATTTTAGTTTTTCCATTTTACCCTTTTATTATTTTTGTTATTTACCAATATTGGTGGTACTAATTTGGATGAAGGCTTTTTCATGCTCGTATTTATTTATTTTTTTTCGATTTTGCCCTCTGGTTTGGATATTTTCTAGGACAAATTACAGTAGCAGTTCCTATGGTTTGAGACTTGTATATTTTCAATTGAGACATATTTGATTCTGAATTTTGAATCTTATTCTAAATAAGGACAATTGAAAATACCATTGCTCAATTTCAATGGCAAAGTCGTCAATTTGATAAAATATAAATTAATTTGATAAAAATAAATGTCAAAAAAATATTTTTGAATTTTTAAAAATTATTTTTATCTACCAAAGATAAAATTATGTAAAATTAATAAATTTTTTACACATTTATTTATTTATTTTTATCAAATTAATTTTTATTATATGTTTGGATGATGATCATGTAATAAGTGGTTGCTTTTATTTTCATTAAATTAGTTTTCATTTTTTCAAAAGTCAAATATAACAACAACTTTGACACCATTATTAAACTAATCCATTAAATCAAAAATCCAAAACTAAAAACATTTCATATATTAAGCCTCGTTTGGGAACAGGCTAATTTAGTAACTTTTTGGCTAATTGGCTAAAAAGGTAGGTAAAAAAAACTTGTATGTTTGGGATGACTTTTTTGTGCAAAAAGTAGAGAAAAGAGAATCTTTGACTTTTTGGGATGGGTTGTTGGCTTTTTGGCTAAACCTAAATATATTGATTACTAACAACCACCAATTACATAATCAGCACCCAAACACATAATAAAAATCAATTTAGTAAAATAAATAAATAAATAAATAAATAAATGAGTAAAAGATTTATTAATTTTACATAATTTTATCTCTTGTGGGTAAAAATAATTTTTAAAAATTTAAACATATTTTGGTCAAATTAATTTATATTTTATCAAATTGACGATTTTGTCCTTGAAATTGAGCATTAGTATTTTCAATTGTCTTTATTTGGAACAAAATTCAAAATTCATGGTCAAATGTGTCAGAATTGAAAAGTCAAATGTGTCAAATCCATAGATGCTTGCATTTCAGTTTTCTCATTCTACTTTTTTATTTTGTATTATTTACCAATATTGGTGGTACTAATTTGGACGTAGACTTTTTCGTATATGTTGGTTTTGGATAAAATACAAATACACTCCCGAGGTTTGTTCAAAATATAAAATGTCCCCACAATACTAGAAATTACAACTATTCCTTATTAGAATTTTTAATTTAACCGAATAAATAGAAAAAAAAAATTGTAAAAAATATGAAAAATTTTATGAAAATTCATCTAAAAATAATTTTAAAAAATCAAACCAAACAAAATAATTTGTTATAAGATATGCATTTTGGAAATATAAATTTATAACAAGAATAGCCAGTGTCTGGCAGGGGTCTAAAAATATTTTTCTACAAACGAAACCAAATCAAAGTTTAACAGTAATACCATATGATTATTGGCGTATAATATCACCATTCGATTATTCCATCCTAAAAAAATAATAATAATAATTCACTCGTTTGAACTAAAATTTTATCTCATTTATTTATTCCATAATCATACTTTATATTAGAAATTAAAATTTCGATCATATATTTAATCATTGATTCTATTCAATTTTGTAAAAAACTAATTTTATTTTTAGAGAAAAAATTCAAGTAACGTAATGGAATAAAGTGCAATCAAATGAAATGATTATTTTTTTTCATTTTTTATGAAATAATTATTATTTTTACAATGCTTTTTATTATTATTTTTTGAATAAATCAAATATAAAATAAATATTTTCAAAAAATATCATATTATTCTATTTCATTTAATAAACTCAATAAAATATTAAAGTCAAATGTTCATAGCACTAACCTTTTTCACTAGTGTATATATATCATGTAGGAGCACTGGCATTTGAGTTCATTGTTTTCTTTTTTCTTTATATATATATATATATATATATGATAAATTATAATTATAGTCCTTAAAATTTTATATCTTTCTCATTTAAGTCCCTATAGTTTGAATTTGTCAATTAAGTCTCTAAAGTATTTAATTCGAATTAATTTAGTCCTAAAGACAATATAAAATAGAATATAAGCCTGAGGTTGTATTTGATCCTTGATTTAGAAAAGGACTTGAAAAAAAAAAGAGAAAAGGTGTGAAACGCATGTGAAATGTAATTATAATTTATTTATATTTTACCTATCTTTTATTTTTCTTTCAAAATCCCTCCTCATATCTATGAACCAAACACAGCGTAAATGTTCTAAAAAATTGTGATTATTCCTAGATTTTAATTTATTATTAACTTAATTATCATTTGCACATGTGTTTCTATAATTAGTATATTTTTCACAACTTATATAGGTCTTCTTCTATTTCTATTCGACTATTATTTATTTTTACTAATATGTAATTATCCATTTTCTCTGATTTTCGGCTATTTTTAATATTGTTTTATATTTCATTTCATTATTTTTTTTTATTGTTCTGTCATTGTTTATAATTCCTCTAGACTATAATTAATTAGATCTTTTTTTTTTTTTTTTGCTGATATTACTTCAAAGGATAAGGATAATTATATGTATTATTTTTCTATAAGACCTAACTGCTTAAATCAGTAATAATTTAAAAAAAATAATTATAAATTTATGATAAATTTATAAATATTAATAATTAAGATTTTAATTTTTTTCATGAATCTATAATTATTTTTTAAAATTTATACTAAATTATAAAATTTCAAAAAGAAATGTTTTTTAAGCTCCAGACTAGGTATGAGCAGTATAACTTATCAAAAACAATTTTACATATTTTATTTTGTTGGATTGAAACAAAAATATTAGGGATAAATACAAAAAATAATAAATATTAAAAAAATCAGAGTTTGAGTTTTGTAACAAAATAATCTTATTCACCCAAAAAACAAAATAATCTTAAATTTTTAATTTTATCAATTTAAAACCTAATCTTTTGATTTTTTTTTAATTTATACAATTTGTTTATTTTCATTAAATAAAACAGACAAAAAAAAATTTAATCATTAAACTCAATTTAAATATATATAAAATGTCTAAAATATACATTAAAATACTTATTTTTTCATTGATTTTACTTAAGAAAAATAGGCACATAGTTTAGATTGAAAACAAATCAATATTTTAAGATATAAATTGATAAAATTAAAAATTTAGGGTTAATTTTGTTATAAGGTTAAAACTCTAAGTATTATTATTATTATTATTTATTTTGTAATTGTCCCGAAATATTAATATATTTCTAAATAAAAATAACAGAAAGTATCTGTAATTTGAGAAGTTTAAAGGGTTAATCTTCTCCCATCCAAAAATATATATATAAATTTCAAGTACACCTCCTAAATTTTATTTAAAATACAGATTACTCTTTGAATTTTGAAAAATTATAAATAATCCTTTGTTAGAATTTTTTATTTAATAGAATTAACTGAAAAATAAAATTTCTAAATAGTCTTTATATAATAATTAAATTATCTAAATAATTAAATGTATTTTTAATATCACTAAAAACTATTAATTGACTTGATAATTTATTAACAAAAGAAGCCATTTATTATGAAATTAGAAATTTCAATGGGTGAAATATAATTTCCAAAACCACAAGGGTGATTTGTATTTTAAGCAAAATTCAAGGGGTGTATTTGTAATTTATCTTAAAAAATAGATTAAATTTCTCTCATGTTCACTCTCAACATAAATTTGAGGAACTCGTGGGATCCACCACGGGTCATGTCTTGATAATCCAAATGTTCATTTTGTAAAATTCTTAATGTATGTCATTCATAAAAAAATTATGTCAATATGGTAATAATAACATTTTCATTTTATCGTGTATGTCTGTAAAAAAATCAATGGTCTATTTTTAAAAATATATTTATGGTTCATTTTTTCAGAAATAAATGTGATAAAATAAAAATATTATGATTATCATATTAAACTAATCGTTTTTTTTTTATATATATAAATAATATAAATTAAAAATTTTACAAAATTAATAATTTGAATTATTGATAGGAAGGACAGACCGCTCACATTCTCCCATATTAGAGGAACCAAACCACAGTTTAAATTAATAGATTAATGGAAAGTGAATGATAGATATAGGTTTTGCGGGGTGGGACTCTCCGGCCCGGGTAGGTTTGGAGCAAGCTTTCCACATCCGTGGGGGAGTTTGGGTGTGTGCATTTTAATGAGCCACTTCTCTCTCCTGGTAAACAATTGTCCAGTGTGTGGCTTGTGGATCTTTTTGTCAAAAGAAAAAGAAAAATAAAAATAATAATAGATATAGATAAATAGAGGTTTGCGTGGGTACGATTCTGATAATTTGAGAGTAAAATTATAAATTAAATAGCGGATTAGCAAATTGTGGTTTGAGAAGATTTGGGTGAATTGGCGAATTGAAGAATATTTTAATCAATTATGAAGTCTTTGCATAATATATAAAATTAATTTGAACAAGATTTTTTTATATATATGACACAAACTAATTTTACATAATATTTTTCATATATATAACTACTAATCTGTAATAAATTTTACATATTAAATCTCTCTTATGCTCATTTTTTCGAAGGCGGATTATAAATTTTAAAGTTTAAATCGTGATTAGTAAATGAAGCGGTGCAAATTGATGCGATTTTAGCAGATTTAGAGGTATTTTGCACAGTCCTATAGATTAGTGTGAATTTTGTTTGTGTAAATTATACTTTGCCTTCTTTATATTTGATCACTTTCTCACTTTGTTTTTTTTTTTTTTTTCAGTTTGACAATTCATATTTCAAGTTTTTCTCACTTTACTCCTAAAGTTAATTTAAGTTAAAAATTAGACAAAAAATGGCATACTAGTAATCTCATAGCGTCAAAATATTTGATTATATATAACTCACACATTTGACATAGATTTAATGACTAATATAATATTATATTTTTTATGTCATGTAGCAGTTATTGTGGTATTTTTTTATTTAATTTTTAATAGAAATTAGTTTTAAGAGTAAAGTGGAAAAGATTTCAAGCATAAAGGGTTAAAGTGAGAAAAAATAAATTTTAAGGATCAAAGTGAGAAAGTGACCAAACATTAAAGGATAAAGTATCATTTATCATTTTTATTTTTATTTTGTTATTTTTATATCTATCTATTCTATTATATAAAGGGAGGTTTTAAAAATATAAAATTATATCATGAGGTGACTAAGGTTTGACGAATATTCTTACCATTTGAGCAAATATGTTTTTATGCATATTTTTCTTATCATTATTCTTATAATATTACTTAATATAAATCATAATTTAAGATTTTGGATGTGTAGCTAACTTTGGGTTGGTTTAGAATGAATTAAAAAAAGTTAATTTATTAATTTGTTTATGTCACATTGCTTGTCTACATTTTTACATTTTTTTTTTCGGAGGCGCCAGCCACTGATTGAGACCAATGTCTATTGTACAGAGAAATTTTCATGAGGGTTATCATGACATTGTTTTCCCTGGAAGAGAGATTCCAAAGTGGTCTGCGACATCTTTTCAGTTGCCTCCACATTGGTTTAACAATAGGTTCTTGGGATTTGTTTACGCCGCTGTTGGATTCAAAGAGGCTAAATCGGACTGTTGTTCAGTTGACATGTACTTCAAGTGCCCCGTTACTCAGAGGATCGTCCAAGAATGGCATAACGGCAGTTCACAAGTCAAATTTGGAAATATGGTGGTTAGGTGTATCCCACGCGGTGCATTTTGGGGAAGATGAAAACCTGGAAAGTGAGGTCTACTGGTACGTATCCAAAGTAGAAGTCGAGAAGGTCGGTGTCCATCTTGTATACAGCGAAGCTGAAGAACAAGTATTGAGTAGTGGTAGTGGTAGTGATAGTGGTAGTGGTAGTGGTAGTGGTAATAGTGGTAGTAGTAGTAGTAGTAGTAGTAGTAGTAGTGCTACTACATCAAAGAGAAAACGCAACCTCGACCTCAATGACAATTACTACGATGCAACGGCAGCAGGACCAGTGGAAGTCCTAGAATTGATGATCAAGAGGACCACCTCAACAACCTCAACAGAAAAAGGCTTAGGTAAGCATATATCTCTTACAATTCAGTTACATTTTCCTCCAAATAAAAATGTCATCAACTCACACTCCCACTGCAAATTATAAAGTAAAATAGGAAATATCATTTTGCTTCCAAATTATTACGCGTTTATCAATTTGACATCTAGTCTTAGCATTTTTTAATTTGATCCCTAAACTTCTTAAAATTTGATCAATTTAACCTCCACTGTCTGTTTTCGTCTATAATCAAACAGAACTTGCTAACGTGGTATCAAACTTCATTTGGAACTTTATTTTACCCCCAAATTATACTTTAAAAATCAATTTGCCCTCGAAATTAAAAATTTTTTTTTAAATATTTAATAAATATTTTTTTTTCTCAATAGTGAAAAAATTAAAATTTAAATGATATACATTGCAAAAAACTAATTAAAAAAATATATAAATTCTTATTTAGAAGTTGCAGTCCCTCCGTACAGCCGAGTAGCTTCTTTGATGTTTGGGTTCCTCATGCTCCACTTGATTCAGTTGCCCTGGCTCCGCCTAATGATTCTCCATCAGGTAATCTATCTCTCTGGAGCTTGTTAAGCATTTTCATTTGTGAGAGTTTCTTACTCAAATTGTCTTACTATTCCTTGCCTCTGATAGAGTTCCCTTCTTTTTTCAGTGTTAGCCCCTACCGGGGTCTTGCCTTCACTTGCCTCAGACTCTGCTCTAACTCTTTTTGTGACTCCTCATGGCTCTCCTTCCCGAGAGGGCACATCTGCCTTTGAGACGATTGCTAGGGGCGCTCCATTGCAAGTGCCCGCAAATGTTTTGGATCTGAATCTTAGCGACTTCCATTTTGATAGCGATACTTTTGGTCCTTCCCCTCATCAAACTGCATTCTCAGGCTCGAGCTTTCTCCCTGAGGTTTTCCTTCTGTGTGGTTCATCTTACCTGATAGAGACTGGAGAGGTTCCTGAAACTAACACCTTCTCGGCCCCAGTTCCATCCCCGATTTCTGGCAAAGTACCTTTTCTCCACTATTGGGTAGCTCCTGAGTTTGCCTCAGTTCTACAGCTTGTGCATTCGAGTTACCCTGAGACCTTTGCTTCCTTTGCTTGTCAATGCCCACTGATTCAAACTGCTCTTCTCGAGTCTTTTGTTACTATTCTGTATAACTTAGATCAGCAACGATTGTGTGACCTTAACGAGAAGGTAGTCGAGACAGCATATCAGGGGATCTCAGATATGGAGTGTTATCGGGTAAATCTATCATGGCTTCGAAGGCGCTTGGATATAACCTCGAATGCCAGTCGCCGAGTGGAGTTTTTGTCTATGCTTGGCTCTTATCAGACTTCTATAGATGAAACAAAGGCGACTCTTCGTGAACTTGAGGCCAAATATGCTCAAGCCTTGGCGGTTTTAGAGGAACACTCCGCTGCCTGTCCTCCGGATGTAGACGTGACATGCAGTTTTTTCGAAGGCGTCTTCAGAAGAGTTTGAGTTTTTTCAAGTATTATGTAGGTATGACTTCCTCTGAGTGCTTGTATGTTTCTTTTATTTATTTTTTGTTTGTTTGTTCCTTTCTCATTGTTTTCTTGCCCCTTTCGATAAATTTTTTTTTATCTAGGACAATGCATTGGAATAACAAAGTTTTGGAAGCTTTCTCATTGTTTTCTCATTCTACTCGATAAAACATTTATCTTGAATGATGCAAAGGAAAGAACAATCACAAGTGACGCAACAGACATATAAATTAGAATGGAAACCAACTTTCTTCATAACATAAGCAAGATAAAACTTTTAGACAAAGTAAAAGAATGAAAGTAGGCATTAACATGTCATCTGACCATGTCTCTCACTAATTATAATTCATCATATCTTTTAATATTTTTCAACTATTCAACACAAATTCATGAATCTTACCTCTTTCATAATCCATTAATCATAACTCTATTGGGCATCAACATAACTCTGTTAGAGCATCATGTGGCGCTGCCGTTGTTGGGGATTTGGATGACGCGGGAGTTCGGAGTGTTTGACTACTAGAATATTCGCGATAGTCAGTGCAAGGAGTTTGACGTGCCACATAGAAAATATTTTTTCAAAAAAATAATTTTTATATTCAATGGTAATGGTGGTGAAAGGAAGGTAGTAGCATAGTGGTGAGAGGCAGCAATAGTAAAACGATGATGTTGGGTCGCGAAGATGGTGGTGTGGTGGTGGTGGTGGAGGTGGAGGTGAGAGTGATAGTAGTAATGTGGTGATATTGATAAAATTTTAATTTGAAAAACATTTTTCATCTTTTAAAAAATGGAAAATATTTTCTGCCTATGTAGGCTTGTTTTCTGTTAATCATAAAAAATATTTTTTTGTTAACTTTCGTTTTTTATTGTACCAAACACTAAAAAATATAGAAAATATTTTTTAAAAATATTTTCTATCTAAACAAATGGAACATGAAAACAAAATGATGCAACAATGATACTATGAGGGTTTTTGGAATGATCTAAATAAATATATATTTTAACTTTTTATAAAAAAAAATATGTAAAAAAGTAGAGATGTGATATAACCTAAAAAAGATAAAATAAAATAATAAAAAAAATACTCTTTTATAGGGGATGCCATATCATTGGTACCATTATTTAATCATTTATTGTCTTTTATCTTCCATATATATGTGAATTAGAATTTGAGAAAATTATTAAACATTTTATCAGTAGTAAAAAATTAAAATACACAACAACATTATGTTTGAATTATAAATTTAGATATAAATTTAAAATAAAAAAAAGTTGAGGTAAATAGTTTGTATACTTATTCAAAGTCATGATATAAACACTGGTAAATTATTCCTTATTTTCCAAATACTTACTAAAGATTGGTTAGCATGTCACCACTCATAAGGTTTTTAACTATGTGATTTATTTAAATTAAATAATATCACATAATACTTCAGAATTAAATGAGTAATTTCCCAAGAATTTTACACACAGAGGAAGGCCAATAAAAGAAATTTGGGAGAATTAAAATAAAAAATAAAAAATAAAAAAAAATTCAAGATTTGATCTTGTTAAAAAATTAAGTCTTAAGTTTTTAGTTATTTTAATTTAAACCCTAAACTTTTAAAATAATATCAATTATAAGCATCTATTTGTATCTGGACAATTTAGACAATTTAACCACTTATTTCCCTTTCATTATTGTTGACAGCTACCTCTCACTTCTTATTGTTGTCCATCATCACACCTTATGTTTCCCAACCCATTGCCACCTCTTCATTCCTTTTTTCCTGTCCACTGCTATTTCTGCCCTTCTCCACCTCTCTACTACCCCTCTCATTCATTTCCAAGTCCATAGCCACCGCTACTATCTAGCACCATCGACTAAAAATAGTTAAATTATCTAAATTGTCCATATTTCATTAATTATGGCTAGAATTAATATCATTTTAAAAATCAAATTCTTTAGTGTGAGATCAAATCTGCAGCGTAGATGATCTGACCGTTGGCTAACGTGGCAACAGTGACATGAAGAACAATAGGCTATGTGTAGCAGTGACGCCGTAGATGATCGATCCAACGACAGTCAGATCTCACTACAACAAGTTGGGTCTTGAATGACGAAATTTTTTTGTCTCAAAAGAGCTAATTTCGTCACTATAGATATTTGTGATGAAATATTTTTGTCACCAGCTTCGTCATTGAATGTTTGTCACTAAAAACCAACATGACGAAAAATAATTTCGTCACCAATGAAATTAGTTCAGTGACGAAATTTTTTGTCACCAATAAAACAAGATTTTGTAGCCAAAAATTCTCATTTTCGTCACTAAATAATTATTCAATGCCATATTTATAATTTTAGTTGACGAATAAATTTGTCACAAATGTTGATCATTGATGAGGAAATAATTTCGTCACAGTAAGATGTAAAGGTGACGAAATTTTTCGTCTTCAAAAGTCATACATGGGTGACAAAATATATTTCGTCGGAAATATATTTATATACGTGACGAAATATATTTCGTCACCAAACAATAAAATCAATGAAAACTTCTATATATGCGCTGCAACAAATTTTGTCAAAAAAAATGTTTATTAATGACGAATAATCACTTTGTCATAATAACAAGTACAAATGACGAAACAAATTCGTCACTAAACCTGTTCCACATTTTATATTTCAATTTCAATTATTATTTTACAAATATCCCTGCTCATATCCCAATAGCCTTTTAATTGTACTAAGAAATCACTAGCTATTATACATCACTCCACAAAAAAAATCAATAAACAATTTATATTATAAATCAAAATATATCCATCAAACAACTTTAATAATATAAACCATTAAGTACAACAAAAAAACCACCAAACCAAATCCCAAAATGAACTAACGTGAAATCCACAAAAAAAAATCAACACTCAATCTTGATTTGCAACTACAACTAAGTATCAGTTCACGAAACAAAATTCAACAGTTGATCTTCATTTGCATGTATACTTCCAAACGTCATCAAAAACCAATCTGCAAAGAAAATAGACAAAGAAAACATTAATATATTATCAATTACATCTAAAGGGCTAGAGAATTTTTTTTTTTTTTCCCATACAATGAAGGCCAGAACCATATTAAAAAAATTAATAATAATAAATTCATATACAATAAAGTCCTGATCATCAACTTGTTGGTATAACAAATAGATATAAAATTCAAGTAGTCAATTGAGTATTTCTAGTAGTTAACTTTGAGTATTTCAGTTGCAAATATTTAAATGCTTACCTGTATCTGTTCCTTGTTTCCAGTAGTAATGTTTGAGATTGTTCAACAGGCTTCTTTCTTGATGCTCTTCTTATGATTGTGGGTTAACAGATTCAACAAGCAATAATTGGTCTATAATTTGAATTGAAGAAATAATAAATTTAAAATTTTGCATAGCTTGGGTTTGGGAAATAAATCGAAGAAAACAAATTGTTCTACCCAACCAAACACTTAACTTGTGAGTGAAAAAGTTGCATATCAAATTCAACATAAGCACATAAAAAGTTGAAATAGGCTCAATGCAAGACAGGAAAGGTAAGTTAGGAAGAAAGATTGAAATTGCACCTAAAAAATTAGGTTTCCATATTCAATCTCCTTCCCCTTCTAGAACACATTCACGCGCAACGTGTGTGCGTGTGAGAGAGAGGGAGAGTTGTCATTGCCTGTATGTAAAATAGACTGCTTCTTCAACACCATCACCATGCTGCACATCTATATCAATGTATAGAACACGTGGATGATATTTTAGAAGCTCCAAAATCCCCAAAACCAAGTCATTGATGTAACAAAAACCAGATGCCTCGCACTTCTTGGCATGATGTAGTCCACCAGCCCAATTTATGGCAATGTCACAAAGCCAATTGTTCAATCTACGTGTAGCATCTGCCAAAAAACTTCAATCCCTAGTCAAGGAAAACTTAATGCCACTCAAGTTTAAATTACAATACCATTTGGTCATAATTTACCTATAGTTCCACCAGCATAAATTTGACAGAACTGAAACAGGTTTTCAAAGATAGGGCAATCTTCTCCAAGATTATCTGAAAAGGTGAGGTGGACAAACAAAACTTGAAATTATTTGATAGTCAATAAAACTAAATATTAAACCAACATAGCACCAAACTCATCACTTGGTCCTATCCACCCAATTAATAGCACATTAATTCAGAGGCAGTGATGAAAGAACTAAAAATTATCATCAGAATCATAGTGAATAATTATTGCAGTCAGTCACTCAGGTATGGTAATTACACCCCAATTTAATAATTTCCACACCAGTAATTTGTTATGAAAGATTAGCTACAAGTTATCCACTCAGTCAACTTCCATTTACACCTGAACTTCACCAAGTTCTTAAAGTACATACCTTGATGCAAAATAACTAAGTCATTCTTTCACACAACTATGGAAACAATGTGTTCCCTTATAGATATTGTAACAAGGACACATATGGCAGTTCCCAACATCAAATATTCAACAAATTAACAGAATCAATTAATTTCACACAAAGATTTCACAAAATGAAAAATATATGAGAGATTAAATGTAATGCCCAACCTAATGTTTAACATGAATACTTTTCTATAAATAGAGATCACTGCTTATAGTTGTTAGATCAATAATGTTAACAGATGAGCAATACATTTAAATATGCATAGTTTATCATCGTTGATATTTGACCTTTCTCAGACCTGAATTACAGATACTGCTACAGATATGGAATCTGATTCTAGAAACAAGCTCCCTGTGCTACAAACTGCTGCAACGCTTGTAGTTTCACCAAATTATATGGAATTAAGGAAGGTGAAATCAAGCAAGCATGTGAGAGCAATGCTATATATATATATAGAGAGAGAGGTGAGAATTGGAAGGTGAAGCGATAAATAATCAGTCGTAAAAAAATAGAGGCAAAAAGTTATTTTTCTAGTAGTGACATATATATTTTTTTAACAGATGAAGCTTACCTTCCTAGAGAATTATCTCCATTTCGCTGAAGCTTCCTTAGTCACTGTCTCTAAAGTATACTCAATTTTTCACTGTTCTGAATTGGAAATTCGTCAAACACCTCTCATCTGAAATAAAAGAGAAAACACTATGCTTCTCTGAGTAATGGCTTAATGAAAAACAAAAAGCAAATAATTAATTAGTTCAAGCATCTAGAGAATGCCTAAGAAATTACTTGGAACCCCAAAGACATTTGCATTTGCAACCTGCTAATGCCGAAATAGATGTTTCTCATGGTGATCACCTGTTAGCCATTAATGCAAAATGGACAAACCTTTGAAAAGAAGTTGAGTTCTTTCACAAAAATCATAAACTAAACTATGCAGCAAGCTGAATACCTTGATGTAATGCAACTACATGCCAACTTCATTTTATTCCCTTCTCCCCACATTTTCCCCATCCCTTTATATAATATAGACTTTTTTTTCTTTTCTTTTTTGGATTATTTTTTGATTGTAAACAAAGAAAATTTCATTAAAAAGGGGAAAAAAAGAAAAGAAAAGAGGATCAAGTACAAGAGGAGGGGGACAAGAAGTACACTGAGAAAAAAGAAAAGGAAAAGAAAATAGACCTTTGCCATTATCACAATACTGATTGCTCAAAAGACAAAGGTTTTCTTCCTTTCTTCCAATATATCCCCACTTCCTCTTTCCTGAAAAATTAGTTGAAAAAGCAGTCACCGTCAGGCAAAGGTATTCAATTGATTACCGAGAATGGAATTAATCCCACTAGGCACATCTAGAAGTAAACAAAGTGCCTCCCACTCAAGCTTTTCAAGGACCACGTACTCTAGAAAATTTACTAGGAATTGTAGGAAGATGAGTTCAAGTTCTTATGACATTGGACTTATCATTCCTCATTTGTTCTTCAGTCTCATCATCCATTTTACAGCATAGATTACTTTACCTTCAAAATAAATGGGTAAAAGAAAAACTTTAAATAGTAACAAAACTTGTACATAGAATTTTGCTTGTCATCAAATTAGGAGAGTTCAGATGGAGAACATTCAATGTACTACTTACGATTACTACTATCATATTAAGTAGTTAAAATAGATGACAACAATTAGTTTATCCTTGATTGACAAATAAGATGATATAGGGACCTATTAGGAGAACACAACAATTTGTTTATCCTTGATTGACAAATGAGATGATATAGGGACCTATTAGGAGAATAATTATAGGAGGCATTAGGAATTGTGGAACACACTTCACTGGGATTGGTGAGACATGAATAATAGAGAAGAACAATAAACAAGAATTGTAAATCACACGCACACACAAGAATACAAGATTTATGTGGTTCACCTGAAAATTATGGCTATGTCTATGGTCATTTGTGGTTTCACTATGATTAGAAAGAATTACAAACCAGATATAGAGACAGCCACCACCCTCAAACTACATGTACATAGAATTAGGGTCACAAGTGTAGAGATACCAAAATATTTTGCAGTGGAGTGGTTAGTTGTTCAATACTTATCAATATCCACACTACCAATAGGAAGTAGTATAGAGAACCCTGTAATAATAGAAATCAAAGAACATGAAAGCATGCAAATAACTAGGAGTGCAATGACAAGTATTAGCTAAAAGAAATTATTATATTTTGCAACATCTAATTAAGTAGTAAATACAAAATTCATAATTTAAAAAAAGTGGTTCACGTACTAGATTTGTGTAAGTGTCTTGTACCTCCATCAATTTGAAATTATTTTCCCCATTTCCCACTTTTTGATATCCCTCTTTAAAAAATTTAGAAGATAAAATTCCACAAATGTCATATATATGATGCATATTCCTAATACTGGTTTTCTCATTATATTTGTGTTTAACTTTTGTTATATATTCTCTTATTCTATTAATAGTTGTCCACCACATATAATGTTGGCCATGTAAATGACGTATTCTTATTAGAAATATTTCAAGACATTTATAGTCTGGGAGTTGCATTTCGAAGAATTCTTAACAAGGTTCTTATTGAGATATTCACTACATAGATTGTGTTAGGGACTAGTAGAGAAGAATCCAATAAGTGGCATTGAAATATTTGAAACTATGAAATTTTATTTTAAATTCGGACAAATGTTTCTAGGCGTATCTAAGAATTGTTATTCTACTTGTGTTTCAAACACATTCCCTCCCCATAAGTATTTTTGGTACTTGTGGGTGGACTACACCATGACACCAAATCAAGCTCAAGCCACTCCCATGCACCAAGGCATATACAGGGCTAAGTTAATGAAGGAAAATAATTGTGTACCAAGTTTGCATATTGCGCATATGGGGATTGAAGAGTGTCTAGATATGTTGCCTTCAATCTCCAGGTCCAAGGTCATGGCACCATATGCATTGATCTATGATTAGGGACAAGATGGCTCAACCTAATAAAGCGGAGCCGGAGCTGGAGCAGGCGCAGAGTCATGTCCTAACATTAAAGGTCTATGTGTCGCATGAATTTGTTGATATGTGGAGGCATCTAAGTTGTGTAGAGGTGACACAAGGCAAGGTCGGACTATACACTGGCACTTCACAAAAAAGAAAGGATGTTCCAAAACCATTTTCCTCATCTAGCCAACTAATCAACTGTTTTAAAAGGTTCTATGACAAAGAAGGCCCTATGAGTGACATGGAATAATTGTCTAATAGGCAACTAAATAATCTGCTATAGCTGTTTTAAATTTTAGAGTGGAAAAAAAAAAAAAAAACAGAACTTCAGATTTCAAAAAAGAAAAACAAGATTTAGATGAATTTGCTAAACTGAAATCTTGATGACATTTAAAAAAAGACGCAATAAGGAGAGGGCTCCACTGGGATGGCAGCAACCTGAAACCACCTCCATGATTGTTAATTATTTCAGCTCCCAACCTCCCTTAGTGAACAGAAAGTTTTCCTTCACCTCCAGAATCCATGATAACCAATTTCTTTTCAGTTCCCTTACATGCTCCTTTGCCATCTGATTTCCCAGTTTCAGTAGAGTTTCCTTAATTCTCAATTTTTTTGTGTGCATCAATTGTGAATTCATGCCAGATTGTAATTCATTTCTTATAATGCTATATTTTTTTAATTAAATTTGATTTAATCATTTCTAATAGTTAGCTGAAGAAAATAAATGCAAGTAGCAGACCCAAAATAACTGACACAAAGGCTTGTTGAATTGTGTATATATATTGTTTCTAGAATTATATACAAAAAAAAAAAATTCATTTTTCTTGTACTAGAATATTCAAGACAGAGGCACTTCAGATGAGAAGCCCGAGCGCATGGCATTGACATCACATTCCCCCTAACACTATGGAGCCACTAGCCCAGTAAGCCTCAAAATTTCAGTGTTAAAAACCTTTGAGCTACAAGATCAAATATAAGACTATTTTAATTCACACCAAGAATTTTGTTATAGTTTGTGAACACAAAGGCGCCGAGGTAAAAAAGAAACAAGTAAGTTCATATAAGATTAAAAGTTAATTTGGTAAGAAATAACATAAGTGAACTTTAAGTCAGCTTGTGCCCGTGCTTCAAAGGAAGACTGAAAATCTTATGTTGTTAGGACTTTTTCTTGAGAATAATCATCCTATGTTGATACAAGAAATAGATGAGAAAGAATATCTATGCCTTCGCTTCAAATAGTACTTAGGACTGATAAGAATTCACAAAACAAAATACCTCCCAGAGATCTTCTTTCCAGGAAACTCTGTAACATTAATGCCCTTCTATAGTAAATCATGCCAAACACTGTAATTCCAGCCATGATAATGGACACTATTAGAATATGAAGTAAATATCTATGTCGTGTAAACTATCCAAAGGATGCTGAAAATGAAAATAAACAAAGTTTTCACATAAGATTGAGGGAGTAAAATGAATAAGCATCAACTGAATCTAACTTGTCCTAGCTAAAGTCTGGCCTCAATACGATGCCCAAAACCGAAGCTCCAAGGAAGCAAACACAAACCCACTTATCCTGAGCCCAATGCCTACAGCCAACATCGCATTTTTTTAAGAAAAAAATTAAGGATTCAAATGTTCTTCCTTCAAGACAAAAAGGAATAACGTAGTCTAATTATCTATATTCATTAGAAATACATAAAATTATGTTCTACCAATATACAAACATAGATTGAAAAAATTGAAAATAGTGAGATTGAAAAACAAAAGATCAAAGTGAATGAGATTCTATTGAAAAGAAAGCAGACCAATCGTTATTTGGAAGAAAATAAAGATAAATGTTGATAAGATAATCATTGATTTAGATAAATACAATTTCATCCAGAATGTAAGCCATGCCAGGTCATTAAGCATAGAACAGGTAAAGGTTAACCCATGTAGTAATTCACATACTTTAACATAAGAAAATGATAAGGAAGAAATTGAATATGGAGAATGGTCAACAGGGCACAAAAATGTGATGAACTTTAATATCTTCCTTGCATATTGAGAAGAACAAAGCCAATTGGAAATTAACATAATCAAACCTACTTGAGTTTCTACATTAAGTGAGAGGGCATTCACACCAGAAATGCTGATCTTAATTCAAGACAGTAATAAATTTTTTAAAAATGTCTAAGGCAGGCCTTTAATTTTCGTAATTCAGACTTCAAGTAGGACAAACTATTGTTTATGTCAAGAAATTGGATGGATAAGCAGAAGATGGGAAAAAACAAAACAATCAACAGATCTACCTAAAAAACTTACCAATTTCAAGCTTTCCATTGTTTCATTAAAAGAAGAAGAAGAAGAAGAAGAAGAAGAAGATGGACCCAAAACAATTATCAAACATCAAAACAACCATAACCTTTCAATTTGGATGCAGAGAAAAGCAATAACAAGATGGAAAAATTCAAAAAAATTATTTTCCTTCACCAAGAACCTAATTTCACATTTAGGTTTTAATTTTTTTTAATTCAGATTCAAACATTTTCCCCAACTCACATTCAAGAAAAAAATAAATAAATAAATAAAAATTCACAACCTAAAACATAATTGTAATTTTTGATTTGCTCAATCAAAACCCTAATTTTTCAATGTGTGTGAGAGAGAGAGAGAGAGAGAGAGAGAGAGAGAGAGAGAGAGACCTGAAACAGAGTGATAGCATAAATAATTTAGTTCCTCATCCTCCCCTGAGTGGTTATACCAATCTCATTATCGTTAATCGGCGTCTCTGGCCTCGGTTTCTCTACCCTCTGATACTGATCTATCTAAACACAAAAAACCTAAAGTCAAAAACACAATTTTTTCTCCAAAAAATCAAAAACCCAACAAGAAAACAGCAAAAGAGTACATAGAAATTAGATTTGAAGAAGGGAATAGGAAGAGGGTTAACCATGGTGAGTGTTGAGCGAGTTCGGAACGGGTAAAAGGTAATGGAAGTCTCTAAAAACCCGCTCTTGCCTTTTGCTAGTCTCCACGACAGCTCTAGATCGATGAATTCGGTGAGAGAAGAGCCATAGCCATTGTGGGTTGTAGAGAGAGAAATTGGAGCAGAGAGAGAGAGAGAGAGAGAGAGAGAAATCGGTGAGAATATGATTTAGGGTTTGAAATGGAAGGGTGTGGTAGAGGAGCTTCTGCAGATCACTAGTTGAGTTTTTAGCATTTGCAGAGAGAGAGAGAGAGAGAGAGGGGCGGGGAGAACTATGCCCAATTTGAAGAGTATTTCATTTTAGTATTTGGTGTGAGTATTTTGTTTTGGCGCTTACTGTTATTTTGGTTATATTATTTATGATAAAAATTGTATGTCGTGAAAAGTAAAATATTTTTAATGATTAGCATATGTGTGTTATGAAAAGTTTATTTTTTAATGATTGACTTTTTATGCGTCGTAAAAAGTGTAATATTTTTAATGATTGACTTTTTATGCGCCGTGAAATATTTAATATTTTTAACGATTGGTGTACGCGTGTCGTGTATAATTGATATATTAACGACATGTCATATGCACGTTCTAGAAAATTTTATTATTTACGGCTAACATTGTAAGTCGTAAAAAAATCTTCAGTATTAGCATTTACGGCCTACGCAATAGACACGCCATCGTTGGGAAATTATTTACGACATGCAAAAAAAATAAATCGTAAAAATGAGAAATCACGCCTTGCATTTATTGTATGTCGTTAATGTAGAACCGTAAAAACTCAGTTTTGTTGTAATGGAGAAAGAGAGAGAGAGAGAGAGAGGCCACACCTTTGTGTGTTTTGCAAGAGAGGGATGAGAGGAAAATTGGAGCACCAAAAAAAAGGAAAAAAAGGGTGGGGGAGAATTAGTAGGGTTCCTTTTTTTCATTACCGCCAAATCTCAAAGTTTCCCTTTAAGATTGGTTGGTGATAAAATAATTTTGTCGTTAAAAATTTTAAAATATTAAAATTATTGACGATAAAAATATATTTCTCATTAAATAGTTTTAAAATATTTAAATATAATTTTTTTTAAAAATATTTAAAATTATTGGTGAAAAAAATATATTCCTCACTAATAATTTTATAATTGGTGACAAATTTTTTTCTCACTAAAAGTCTCAAAATTTTGGCGTCACCCAAAAAAAATTAAAGGAAAAATCTTTGGTGACGAAATTTAATTTTTCCTCACCTAAAAATAAGTATTTATTGACGAAAATAAATTTCGTCACCTATTATTTTTACTTTTTATTATATGTGACAAAATTTTATAATTCGTCACGAATTATTCTTATTTAGTGACAAAATATTTTCTTCATTACTTTTCGTCACCATAAGTTTAGAGAGTTAATTAACTTGTGTTTTGTTTTGAGAGAGAGAGAGAGAGAGAGAGAGAGAGAGAGAGAGAGAGAGAGAGAAATTGATAAACAAAAATAAAAAGGAAAAAAAAGTTAGTTGTCTATTTTTTCCATTACCGCCGAATATGTCAAAAATTTTCCTCCAAAATTGGTGACAAAATAATTTCTTCACTAAAAAGTCTCAAAACATTAAAAATTATTAGTGACAAAAATATATTTCTCACCAAATGGTCTTTAAAATATTTAAAATCAAGTTTCTCAAAAAATATATATACAAAATTATTGGTGATGAAAATATATTCCTCACTAATAATTTTATATTTGTTGACAAAAAAAGTTTCTCATCAAAAGTCTCAAATTTTGGCGCCAACAAAAAAAAAAAATTAGCGGGAAAACCTTCGGTGACAAAACTTAATTTTTCCTCACCTAAAAAGAAGTATTTGTTGACGAAAACAAATTTCGTCACCTATTATTTTTATTTTTTATTATACGTGACAAAATTTAATAATTCGTCACGGATTGTTCTTATTTAGCAACAAAATTTATTTTCTTCACTACTTTTCGTCACCATAGAATACTTTTGTTGTAGTGTCTAGCCATTCCAAACCATCAATGAATTCTGCAATTTAATCTCTCCCTCTTGATTTTGATTTGTCAATAGGTTAAAATAATTAAAATGTCAAAAAATCACTCTATGTTGTCACATCACTCTCTCTCATTTTCTACACATCTTTACATAAAAAGTCAATTATCAAATGAGCCCTTTCAATCAAGAATTTTCTAATTGGTAAATAAGGGGAATTTACTATAAACTCGATGATGTACATTATCAAGTGGAGGCAAATATTATACTCAGGAAAATGGACTTTATCAAGAAAACAGGAAAATCAGTTTCATTATCATGTGCTTAGAACAAAAGATCAATCATTGGAAAAAATATCATAGCCTTGTACAAATGGACTTATCACCAATAAACCTTAAGGAAAATTATACAATAGTCACGGAGTATCACGTAGTCATACTCCATCACCAATCACCATTCATTATGTCTCTTATGTTCCTCAATCATCCGACACAAATAGGTAATACTCCACCTTCTCCACCAATTCTAGCCAAAAATTATTTTGAATGTGGTTCTCTGCCATTTTTATTTTTATTTTTTATTTATTTATTTATTTTTTTGTTTGTTTGTTATGACCGGATGTCCGAATCAATTTATGTGCACCTCAACTAATCACGAGACCCACGCAAAAGTGGCCCCCTCCACATAGAACAGACAAATCTCAGACAGACCTCGCGAGCATAACCTAGAATGAACGTGAGCCACACATCACTTTTTTTTTTTTGCAAATTTTTCTATAATTTTTTTTCCCTGTGCTTATGTAGCATTACTACATTGATCAATAGACACTTTCATAAAAAGTAAAAAATAAATGTGACTTGAACCGCTAAATTGTAAATCACGCCCTCAACCCTCGTTAAGAAAATGTCATCATGGCATATTATTTATTTTGAGTTAAGATTCTTAAGGATTTTCATTGTTTAATAAATTAGCAAAACAGATTGGAATGAAAACATCATTCTAATGAATAGAGTTGCAACATATTATTAAAAACCAATATTAATTGTCTATAAATTTTAAATGAATTTGAATTCTATAATTTTTTCTTAATTATTTTTTAATTTTAAATAAAGATAAATTAAGGGTGACTATTTGTAACAGACATACCCATTCTATAACAAAACCAGAATACATAAATCTTGTCAACCAACAAATAGACCATGTTAACAGCAAGTTTAAGAACACAAAAGACTAGAAAAGAATTTTTATGACTCTTTGCTGATAACCTTATTTGTAAAGGAATCTTGAAAATTTTATAATTTTTTTACTAGAAAAGCATTTTTATAACTTAAAAGATTTATTCAAAAAAAATTCAAGGTACTAAAATTGGGAAACATGAATTTAAAGCTAAAAAAATGGCGAAGAATTTAAAGACAGTCAATTTTATTACGGCTTCATAATTTTTTTACACACCACATATTTCATTTCAAATATCGATTAGCTATAACCGTATTTTGTGCCTAAACTAAGAAAAGGGGGAAAATAAAATAAAAGAAAAAAGAGGAAAAAAGAAAAGAGAGTTCACAAATGTTTCTTACAAAAACAAACCAACTTTACAAAAGACTTACCGTATTTCTACAATTCTTGCCAACTTGAAAGCAATCACTTCAAACAGGTCTTGTTCCACTTTCAATGACGGCAGTTTCATTCAAAAACCCTCGAACCAAGGAGCATGGAGACAATTTACAATGACAGAGCTTTCATCATAGAGAGTCGATTCCTATTCAGAATTGGAAAACAGAAGTGGTCTCATTCACCAGTAACCAGATTGCCCTGCTGATTACGATAATAAAAATCAGTAGAGTCAATAGATATCAAGTAAATAATAGGGTTTTTAGAGGATGATTTTAAGCTACAATAAGAGAAATCTGATAAAAAGTGATATATGCATGAAGAGAGTAATGCCAGTTGATATCAACTTCAAGAGCGTGGTTCTTGATGAGCCGCTCACACTCAGCTGCCCGGGTTTGACGAATTCATCCTTGCTAGCAGTTATGGAGACATTTACAGACAATGAACCTGAATAAGAGAAACTCAAATAAATTATGAGAGTTCATTTTCGAAAGAAAAATAAAAAAGACGGAGTTCTGATGGACTTACAATCAAAATCAGCCCACCCAAGCCGTTGATGAGCCAAGTCATAAGCAAAAATCTTATCTTTAAGAACAAGATCTGCAAAAAGAAGCCAATGAGTTCATTAATCTCAATGTTAAAAGGTGAGCGTGAGAGGCAACTAAACTCAATGCTCTTGACAACTTGCAAGCTTCAAGGGTAAATGAAACATAAAATTGGTAGAAACCGTGTATACTCATGGACAATGTAAAAGACGTTATTTATTTCTTTATTATGTTTCTAATAGTCATGACATATGCAAAGCTGGAAAGAAGCACAAAAGAATTTAACACACACAAAGACAAGGCTCGATGTTACCTAGATGCATCAAATTTAATGAGCAAGGTTTGATAAGAAGAATTAGGCAAAAATAGATAATTTAGTAAATGATTTTCATTTAAGATTGAAAATTTGAGTCGGATTTTTGCTAATCCAAGTGCATATTTTAGAGTCAAGGGTAGTTGATCAAGTTGCAAGATGAAATCTTACATGAGGCACCAACTGCACACAAGACCATTATAGGTCTTTAAACCTCATACACTGACCCCCCAAAGCATCTTTCTAAGAATGGAAGCTTCATATGCCTTCACCTTCAAAACAATCTCTTAGCTATAGCATCAAGGTTGTTAAAAATGGGGATCTTATATGGGATCGTTGGGAGGACAATGTGGATCAGATCATATAATCAAATCGAGGATCATAAGATTCTAGTTTTAGTACAAAATAAAGTGAAAAAATATCAATAATGATATTGTATATTACATAATTTTAAAATCATTAAAGATAAATAATATACTAATCCAAATTTTTATATAACATTCACTAAACATATCTATTATTAATAAAAATTGATAAAATGGTTACTAATATTGATTTTAGAGGGAAATCAAGTTTCCAGCTCTCCCTCCAAACAATTTTATTCAAATATTAAATTGAATGAACTAACTTTGACTTAGAGAAACAAAACTTTCAATCTCTTTCCAAACATTTTAATTCAAATAATTTGAAGAAATCTTGTTCTATTAGTAAAGAGAAGTTTTCACAATCTTGAAGTTTGCAAATTCAATTCCTCATAATAGGAGACATTTGCAGAGAGAGTTTTGATTAAAATTTTGATATATATATACATACATATATACGAAACAAATAATAAGTAAAAAATTTGGTAGAATCGAATCATAGTAGAATCGGGATTGTAGTGCTTCTATACAATTTTATAATCATGGCTCCTAACACTAAAAAATTTAAGATTCTAGAGCAATTCAAATCGTGTAGCTAAATTGAGGTCGCAGGATCGTAAGATCCTACAATCTGTATCAAGAATTTGACAACCATGTACAGCGTATCACAGGGTCTTGGGATCAGGGCGTGCAAGGATTGGCCTTTTTTGTTCCATAAAAGGTTGTTTTATGTTCCTGTTCATTCAGCTCCAGTATATAGTGTTGTACTTGCTGACAGCACTTGAGAAGGAAAACACTTAAAAAAAGAGGACTTATGAAGGAAAATACTACAAATAATTCAGCCACTTTCAATGGAGAAATAATCATTAGTCATTAGAAAACTTAAAAAGGAACAATTGTGGTCAGAACCTAAAAAAGCTTCAAGTCAATGTTTTAAAAACCGGACTGGTGAGCGAACTTGAAAAGAGATTGAGTGAACGGGTCACTAGTTCAACTGTATGGTTGAACCAGGATCAAACCGCAATGTCATAATTATTTTATGAATATTTTTATAATTTAAAATAAATAAAATACATTCATTTAAAATATTTTTATAATTTAAATATTTTTATATTAATATTGTTTGTAAAAATATTAACTATACATGTGTTTGAGGGAAACTAGTTTGAATACAATTAATATTATATATTTCTTATATATTAACAAGAAACCATGATGGCAGAGTAGAAATTCATGCACTTTGGAGCTTGAAGTGTTGCATTCAAGTCCCTTTAACAATTAACTTTTTTAATATTGGACCAAACATAGCAAACCGGCCTGGGTTAACCCGGGCCGGTTCGTTCGATTTAGAGGTTTAACTGTGGTTCGCACTGGTTAAGCTTAAAATGACCGATTTTCAAGAGGGAAAGGGCTAGAGGGTATATCCAGACCGGACCATAGACCGGTTGATTTGTTCAACCGTCGAATCGCCGATCCGGTCCAATTTTCAAAACATTGCTTCAAATAATTAAAGGTGTCCTATTTATCAAAATAAATAAATAAATAATTAAAGGTGTCTTCTTTAATGATTGATCAAGCATTTCAGGTTCCATTTCAAGCCACACGTTATAATGTAGTTCCATGTCAACGAACTTTAAAGCATGCCCCCACACACACACGGATGCAAACAGAATAGAATATGTGCAATAAAGAGGAATTGCTGCAGAGAAAGCTTCTTGATACCAAGAATGCTCACAGACCAAAGAGAAGAAAGATAAAATGCAATATTGCGCAAACTGGAGTGCAATGCAGTCTTTCAATTAAGCAAACTTGGCAGCCAAAAGGTTTACAATGAGTGAAGAAATAAAAACCATAAACTTACCTGAAATAACTGTACACCTGCAACCAACCCTACATGTATAATCTATGATTTGGTTTTGCTAACCTAACCTGTGTTATATGGACTCTTCTACTTGCCAGTGTATTCATATCCACTGGATATGACAAGGGTATGGGTGTGGGATATGTGTCCAACACTCGTACCCAATTTAGAAACTTCGATTGTCTAATGTTATAATGACATTCCCTAAGGTAACTTTTTTTTTCACATGACAAATCTACGTGAGTCAAAAAAAAAAAAAAAAACCTGTTCTGTATCATTTTTGTTTCCTTAATTTATTATTGTTTTGTGTTTCCGGACACACAAACAATCAAAAGTTCAAATACATCCATTGTTCTGATTTTTTGTGCAAAAATCACTTTTGGGGGTTTCATTAAAGTGGGTTGTTTTCAGAATTTTTTTATATACACTTTTCGGAAACGGATAGCTAAACAAGTTTTCTGTGTTTTCCAGAAAATGAAAATAAAAACAGAAAACAAAAACAATACCAAACATGCAATAAACTCATGTGCACAATTATCCCCCATGCTATTGAATATTGATACTCATAATATATATGACCATCTAAATATATGCATACATAGATATGATAATTAAATAAAAAGATTAGGAATACTAAATAAATACACAAAAACAAAATAGGAAAAGCAAAAGAGAAACTTATTGCAGCACAAGTTTACTTGAAAAAACAAAAAAACAAAAAAGAAGGCCTGATGAGCAGCAAGCAACTAGCTGTGATCCCAATCCAATTTGACAAAATGCCTAGTCGCATTATATTTATCACCAAAAAAATAAAAAATAAAAAAATGCGTAGTAGCATTTAGAACAGGTTTTGTCATCCCATGTGCTATATGGAGACTTTTGAGTTGCTAAATAGCCTTACACTAAAATGGAATGACTAAAAACCTGCTAAATACTGCTTGCCAAAGATTGGGGGGGTTGGTAGGAGCAAGTTATCTTATGCTTAAGCCACTACACTATGGCAGTGTTTGGCAACAATTTTTTTTGAGTTTTTTTTTTTTATTTTTTTCACTAAAAGACAAAGTTTTTGCAAAACCAAAAAAACAAATCCAAACAAAATATCACATCAAACCCCATAATTATTTCACCATTTCTCTCACAAACATCATATCCAACCACAAAAAAAAAACCCAACTATCTTCCCAAACACAAAAAAAAATTTCTCCAATAATATCCTACAACTAAAAAAACCTACATAAAAACCTACTTCCCAAACACCCACTATGCCAACATATCTGTCCAGTAAAATATATCTTTTAGGGCTGGAACCAACCTCCTAAAATAGTTACCGCTTGATCCTGAGTTTTCTGAAAGCCAATGCACCACGTTGCAGCACCATCCTGTCACAATGAATTGTCCAATTCAAGATTAACATATGAAGCTTGATACGTTTCATCACTGTAAAAAAATGAAATTAGTCATGTCTATTTCAAAGTATGGAGAAATAAGGAATTCAATTAATGATGTAATTTTGAGAACTCACAACTAAACCATCATGTACAAGGTATACTGGTCTTAAAACCATGGATGCACCACCAGCAAAGTTAAAAGCAACCGAAGGAAATATCTCAGTTATACTGCATATGAACAAATATGGATCCTTTCAGGTGTCTAAACAATCATGTAATACCATTTATTCGTATAAATGAGTTCCAAACAAATATCAGAAAAATCATCTGTGGGATGAACCTGATGGGTACTCAATAACACCGGTTTCCTTTTGAAATGATGGGTGTTGCGAATTGTGAAACAGCGGCAGTTATCTGCACAGTCAATAAGCAAATAAGCTTCAAATTAGATTGGCACAAAATTTCTAAAAGATAAAAACAAATAATCTTGGCACAAAAGTTCTATTGTTGTCAACTTACTGAAACAACCAATATAGAACTGTTTGGATACTTGGGTAATAGCAACTAGCTCAGGAATTAGAAGTACAGCAGATATAGGCTCTTTCCCAATTTACAAAAGCCTCATTATGGACCAGGGAACAGAGTTACACTATCAAAATGATCCATCCAGAAAACCCTCTGACAGATTTGTAATCAACTTTTCGTAACCAGAACCCATGTTACGGTAAAAATCAAGCTTGCAAAGCCAAATATGAATGCCCTGTTCTTGTTCTCAGGTTTTTAGCCTTTGTTTGGTTAGAAAGTGTGAATATTAGGTATGAGAGGTGGTCCATTGTGGTTGTGGACTTCTGGGAAGATGGTGGGCACTTCAATGGCCAGAGACCTCTAGATGGAGAAGGCGGCGAAGGAGAAAGCAGTGAGAGACCTCAATCACCTCAGCAATGGAAATATATGATCATTTTGTGTTGTGTGAGTACATGCACGAATACCCCTTTTATAGATCAGAGTATTGGATCCCAAATCACATATAGACAGAGTGGAGGTACTAGGCCTATCACTACGTCTCATGATTCAGACTTAGAGAACGTTGTATCATAGGAGCTACAGAGGCAGGTATGATACCTTAAGAGGGTGTGTCATGGCATACCGCATATATAATGCTTCTCTCAAGGTGTTGGGTGCTTGCTAAGTCAATGTCTCCTCTCTCTAAGACTAGTCAAGGACGAGTTTTCTTCCCTTGGGAAGCAAATCAAGCAACCTCGACAAACCTGTGATCCCATCCTCCAATACACAATCCTCCAATGGTCCCGAGCAATGGATGCTTAGGCCCAGCTCCCAACCCAGTTGCCAAGTGATGACTATGATAGTAGTAAGCAGTACAAGCCCCTGCTTAAGCTAGGCATACAATCCCAATTAATCCGATAAGGACATTGTGGAGCCTTGGGGTCTGGCACATGGAGATGCTGACAGTGATGATGTGAAGCCCACACCACAGGGCTCGCCTTGTATCGGGCATAGTATAGATACCCACATAAAGGGGAACGAAAAGAAAAAAGTAAAGTGAATGAATGGAAAGTGAAAAGAAAAATAATCAATGTGTTCGGTTTCAATTTTTTAAATTCAATTTTCTGAAAATTGAGTTTTTTGTTTTTCGTGTTTTTTGTTTTTAGTGAATATTTTTAAAATTTTAAGTAATTTTCTTACTTTTTTAGATGAACCTTACTTAGATGTATCTACAAAAGTAAAATATTTGTGAAAAAATATTTTAACAAATTAATAATGCACAAAAATACGAAAAATATACTGAATTTTCGTTTTTTTTTTATTTTTGGTATTTAGTGAATTTTTTAAAGATTTTTTTTCACAAAAAATATAAATCAGTGAAAATAAAAAAATACGAAAAACGAAAAAGTAGAATTTTTCTGAAAAATGAATTCTGGAAACCAAAACCAAGCACAGTGAATAACTTCCAACATGCATTTGCTTGGGTAGAAAATTTATCCAGAATATTATGACAAAATTAGATTTTACTGTTTGAATATTATGGAAGTTAAAAAATAATCAGTGTGTTTGGTTTGAGTTTTTTGAATTAAGTTTTTTGAAAATTGAGTTTTTTGATTTTCGTGTTTTTTTGTTTTTAGTGAATATTTTTAAAATTTTAAATATTTTTTTTTACTTTTTTAGATGCACCTTACTTAGATGTATCTAAAAAGTAAAAAATTTGTGAAAAAATATTTTTAAAAATTAATAAATACATAAAAATACAAAAAATGTACTGAATTCTAGTATTTTTTTTTTGTATTTTTGGTATTTAGTGAATATTTAAAAGGTTTTTTTCAAATTTTTTTTACTTTTTAGGTATGTCTAAAAATTAAAAAAAGTGCTCAAAATATTAAAAAAATTCAGTAAAAACAAAAAAATACGGAAAATAAGAAAGTAGAATTTTCTGAAAAGTGTTTTTGAAAAATGATAACCAAGCAAGGTGAATATTTTTTATTTGCATTAACTAACCTTTATTCATGTCCATGGGAGAGATGTCAATTATAGGAAGAAAGCATAAAGTGGGAATCCAAATAGTAGAGATCACTTTCACGAGCAAAAAGAAAAAGGCATGCTTTTGCAGGAAATATAAGTCATGCTTTCTAGAAATTATGCAATTACGTGGTTCCTATTTTCCAGAAAACTTTTCCCTTCCTAACCAAATTCCTAAAAAATTATAAATATATTCCCTACACTTTCTATGATATTTTGCTTAACCAAAAGGGGCCTTGTACAACTATTTAGTATACCTTACACATTAATGTGTTTTTTTCCCCTAGCACCTTAGACATAAATGCTGTTTAAGGGGCTTTTTGAAAATTTGCTCCAGTTTATATGACTCAAGTTTCCCTTCATTTCGTCCCCTCCCACAAAATAGAAATTCTGAAGAAAAGAAAGGGAAAACGAACTTACAGCATTGACGAAAGGATCATAAGCTTCTTCCACCAGGTATGCCAAAGTTGTTCCAGAATCAACAATGGTTCCTCGGTTGCTTGATGTTGCAAACACTGCTGGATTAATAGGCAACAATTGGCCATTGACAGCAATGTTCTGGAGATCCAAATTATAATGAGACCTGGAAATTTTGAGACAAAGGGAAAAAAAAAAAAAATCAAACATGCCGAAGAATAAAATATTCACATTCTCCGAATTTCCACATCTTTCTCTGCATATGACTAATTAGTTAGATAGTGGACTAATCAATACTGAAAAGAAATGAGAATAGCAGTCCTGCTTCACAAAAGAAAATTCATTCAAAAGCACAAGCTTTTATTGCAGCAAAACTTTAAATTTTTCCTCTCTAAGTTGTCAACTAAAGACCTAGGACCAGGTATTGGCCACCTCCAAGCCCTGGTAGCATCCTTCAATCCCTCCATGAACTCCATTTACCAAAGATGGTTCATCCGTTTTTTTTTAAAGTGTCTTTAATTTTTATTTTTTTTTTAGCAATATGTCGATGAATCCTTCTTCTTTTTTTTAAATATTTATTGCCAAAGAAATATCCAAAACTTTGGCTTAACTGCACATTGTAAGCAACCGTCAACATGCATCAATAATATTAGTCTAGGTGGAGTGCTACCCAGAGGAAAAGAGTTTCAAGTTCAACACGCTCCACTTCATGAGATGTAGCCGCTTGCCAAAAGTTCCACCCTTTTGGTCAAGTGTCCTTTGTTTGACATTAAGGACAAATAACATGAAGTAAAAATCGCACAGCCTACAATGTGCTAACAGACCTGCAAAGCTAATAGGTTGAAATAGACAAATCCATCGCATTCTTTGGATATTAATGTTACAATAAAATAATTTTTTTTTTTGAGAACCAGCATAAAACCAGTTACAATAAAAATGGGCAAGCAAATACTAGGGTCGGTCATATGAAGTGTTACAAAACAGGGTGTGGTGGAAATGGGCCAGATGTGTAGGTCAAATCTTCTCTAAATGGGCATGATGTATCAACATTTGGATGAACTTGGAAACTACGAACTTTTGAAGCTAAAGGGACAACGTGTTAGGCTGTTAACAAATATAGTTAAAAGGAAATCTAACAAAGCATGCATAGAATAAACTAAGTGGGAAGGAGAGAAATAACAGAAATAAATAATACATGATATAGACTTTATAATGTTGTAGAAGATAGACATAGAAAGGTCATGATACAAAATTTTAAAATAATTTGCAATTATTTTGAAACTAAGCAGACGATATTATTAATAATTACTTGAAATAGGAATTTATATAATCAATGTAATTAGTGCTCATGAACCCCAAGTAAGACTTAAACACAATTTACACATAATTCAAGAAATTTGAATAAGGAGTTGCTAAAGGGACAAAAAATGTGAAAATAAAATGGTTAGAGAACTTAATGGTCATATAGAAAAGTTTGCTGAGCTTATGGAACATAAATGGGGAACATGGATTTGGAGAGAAGAATGACAACAGGAAGGCCATGGCAGAATTCACAATGACATAGGATCTTATGCATAGATGAATATCAAAAGAGAGAAGAACATCTAATCAACATTATCTTACAAAAAAGCAGCAGGTTAAGTCTCTTAAAAGTTGGACCTGAGAAGTGAGAACTAAGTTGAAGCTGTCCTAAATATCTGGATACCATCTTAAACCCCAACCATGACCTATAAATTCATCCAGACAGATATTTAAATAAACTATATATGTTTGAAATCAGATAAATCAGCATGTCTAATTGGCTTATTAAGGTGTTCAAGTAATATTACTGGAATCAAATTGCACCGGATGGTTAAATTGAAAGAGTAATTGATTTAGTAAACATATATTACATGCAAATGCTACAATTGTATTGAATCAAAACCCATGTGTGAAGCACACTTGAATTGCCCACTGCCACATATGATCACGATATCCATGAAAAGTGAACAAACAAAGAAGAAGAAAGTTTGTGCAACACAGAATACGTACTGTGATGGGACAAGGGACTATAGACAATGTTTGGATCCAGAATCTCATCAAGAACTAATAATCCGCCACCATTGCCCTCTCCTTTCAAGTAATGGGAGAAAACCTTGGGAGTAATCCCTCGGGATGACAACTGTGATATGACAGACAGATCCTGTCGACCAAACCCAAAAATCCCATCAATTGCTTTATCTGGCATAATTAAGTCCCCAGACTGATTGGTGCTACACCTGTTCACAAATTCCAAAACAGCCAATCAAATGTTCAAAATCCACCCAACAAAACTAAAGATGAACACTGATATGGGGATAAAACAACCACAACAGAAAAAAGAGGACGGAAGTTTTGAAGTGTATACACAACTCCTCAATCCTGATATGTTGCCAAACCATTGCAGATATAACTTATGAGATACATTCTGCAAAGATCATTACTTCTCTAATCCTCCTTCAGTTGACCTTCATCCTTCTTTTTACAGTTACCATTAGAAATTTTGGTCCTCATCTAGTTTATAATCCCCATCCTCTTCCCCATTTACCAATGTAGAATCTACTAAGAGAATGAACACCGCTTATTTTTTGTCATAGAACATAAGGCAACGAAGTTTTAGACAAAAAGCCACTCAAAAAGCCAATTCCCAAATGAACCCTAAGTTAACTGATTTTTTTTCAATTAGAAGATTGGTGAAATCATGTTGAAATAGCCAATGTCACGTTTGCTTATATGGTTGTTCTGTAAACTAAAATAAAAAAAGCTGCTAATTATGGAAACCACATATTAGTCTATCACGAAGGCTTTTTATTTCACTCTTTTGACCATCTACTCTCTCCATCTAATAGTTATTTTGTGTCCCACATTGACACACACAACCTTCAGAAGTCATAACAGCTTACCCGAAAACAATTGGGGCGGAAGAGTTAGTGACCAAAGACGGCCCCATAATTGTGTCAAAATACAGAAAATCAGATACATAAAAACCAGACGTCCCACTTCCATCTTTATACTGAAATGAATAACCGCACTGATTACTCTGAGCAGAGCATTCAGCAGCCGCAGTTTGAATTATAGAAGCACATATTGGATCTGAACAAGAAACTAGAGAAGCAGTTGCTGAGCAGGCAGGATCAAAGAAATCGAGCTTAATCTGCACACACACACAAAATAGTATCAGTAACTTAATTAGTCAGTCTGACAACTTGATAGATCAAAGAATAAAAGCAAAACAAGTACTTACACCAAGTTCACTTGATTTGGGGCAGTTATTGCAGGAATTGCAAGTAACCCACAAGATGTCACTTCCGGTATCAATCTGCACACTGAATTCCTTTGGTGGAGAACCCAATTTAACTCCTGTAAAATAAAGCCTACTGTAAAAGCCCAAAATGAAGAATATAGTCAATGAAAAATAAACAAGAATACAAGAGTTGAACTATATTTAGTAGGTGTTTGGGAAGTGGGTTTTTATGTAGATTTTTTTAGTCGTAAGATATTATTAAAGAAATTTTTTTTTTTGCGTTTGAGAAGATAGTTGGGTTTTTTTTTTGGTTGGATGTGAGGTTTGTGAGAGAAAAAGTGAAAGGATTATAGAGTTGGATGTGATATTTTGTTTGTATTTATTTTTTTTTAGTCTTGTAAAAACTTCGTTTTTAGTGAAAAAAATTAGAAAAAACCCACCAAACCCACTTGCCAAACAGCACCTACCAGTCAGGTTTTACCCATTAATGTTTGCATCAGAACAAAAATTAAGGAAAGTGATGACAAAAAGAGAAGAAACATGAATACCAGAAATTCATCAAAATCAAGGACCCATATCACAAATGAAAAATCAAGAACACAGAACAGCGAAAAACCCAACATTTTATGCAACAACTTAAATTTGAGCCAAATGATACAATACAATAATGAAACAAAGAAGCATAATTTACAACAAATTGAACAAACTATGAACTGCTAAGAATTCGAGAGAGAGAGAGAGAGAGAGAGAGAGAGGATTAGTGGATTTTAATAGCACTACCCGCCCAGGAATTGATCAGAGTTTCCGAGAAGTGAGAAATTGACGACGCCGCTGACCACACCTTGCAAGATTCCGGCGTGTCTTGATCGGTCCCGAGCTCTGACAACCTCAAGCTCGACATGCTGGTTCGCTGGAAAAGCCGTACACCACCGACGCGGCGGCGGCGGCGGCGGCTATGAACGCCAAGATGAAGAACTCCACCCCATGCATCGCCAGCATTCCGGCTCAACCTTCCCCACCTCCACCCCCCAAATTATATACTCCTTCCTCTCTCTCTCTCTCTCTCTCTCTCTCTATAGTATATATGATGTGTGTGTGTGTGTGTGTGTGTGTGTGTGTGTGTGTGAGTATACAGTGAGAATCATAGAGAAAGAAAGAGGGTGGACCGAGATTGACTGCTGCTGGCAGACATGATGTACGTTTCCAGATTTTTTTTAGTTATTTTAGTAAATAAATAAATAAATAAAATAAGTTATTTTAGTCATAACAAACAAAATATCACATTTAATTCATAATCATTACACTCTTCTCTTATAAAAAAAATTCAAAAATTCAAAAAGCTAAAAAGTCCTTTCCAAACCAAATTTTTTAGCCCAAGTTAAAACAATTAAAAAAGTCAAAAAGTCAAAAAGCCAACCCACTTCCCAAACAGAGGCTCTCGGATGGCTATTTTAGTCCCGTTAAAAAGTTTCATTTGGAAAGAAATTTTTTAATGTTTTGTGAAAAAAAAAATATAATGATTATAGATTGGATGTGATATTTTCTCTTATTAAAAATAAAAAAAATTATTTTATTTTATTTTATTTTTTTTTTTTTGATTATTTTAATCAAAAAAAATCCCAAATCTATACTTCCACAACATGCTCTTATACTAGCACCCAAATAATTTATTATTATTTTTTTATACAGACGTGAGATCCATATATACATGAATTTTTGATTAAGGCTTTATTTGGGGTAAATTAAAAAAAAATTAAAAAGTTAAAAAAATATTAAAATTAAGGGGTGATTTGGGATGATCTAAATAAGTGTATTTTTTGACTTTTTATGAAATATGGGTTGGGTTTGAAGTGATGTGACTTCAATAAAATGATGTGACTTAAATAAAATGATGTGACTTAAATAGGGTAGTGACTTTTTGACTTTTTTAGATCATGCCAAACAAGGCCTAAAAAGTCTATACTATTCGAGAGTATCTTGTAGGAGAAGCCACTAGGGCAAAATTATTATTTTATCCTTAGAATTCAACTAACCAAAAAGTCAAAAAATCAAAAGGGTAAAATAATCATTTTGATTTGACTACAATATTTTATTAGATATCTTTTCGTAAAAATTCAAAAAGTTATCTCCAACATATATCCTTTTTTTTCTTTATCTTTTTAACTAAAAAGTTAAAAAATGCACTTATATAATACATCTCAAACAACTATTGGGTTTCGTTTGACTAAGGAGGTTAGTTATTAAAAGATAAAATAATTTAAAAAGTTAATAAAATAAAATATTATATCCAAATTATAATTATTTTATTTTTTCTCTAACCAAAATCAAAAAATCAAGAAAGTCAAACCAAACGAATGTTTTAGTCATAAGTTAAAAAATCACAACTCAAAAAAACCAACTAAAAAAAGTTTTTGCCAAATAACAACTTAGTAAGTCTATTTTGAAATTAATTTTAATAATTTAAACTATTTTTATTTTTTTTTAGATGCGTTGAGTAGAATATTTATATAAAAAATTAATATGATTAAATATTGATAGCTATACGTTTAAATCATATTTGTTTAAAAAAAATTGACAACAAATATAATTTTAAGAATAACTATCCATTTTTTATAATGCAAATTTGATTTAAACATATACTTACCAATATTTGATCATTTTGATTTTTTTACATGAATATTCTATTCAACAAGTTTTAAAATATGAACAATTCAGATCATCAAAATAAGACTTATGGTGGTCTCCACAGACGCCTCCAGTTCTCTCATGTTGAAATCTCAATGTAAGAAAAGCCCAACTCATTCCGAGTTATATACACACCCTTAAATGAGATGTACCATATGCATACCTAATTATGTCATTTTCTTCTTTAATTATACATCATGAGATTTTTAGTTATACCTTATGTTGTGTTTAGTTATGATATTTTTTTTTTTTAGTTATGACTCAAAGAATATAAAATTATGCTATTTTCTTCTTTAATTATAAGGTGCATATGATGTTGATGTCCTACATTTTTTGAGTCTTAAGACATGCTTCCCACACTGACTTGTTTTAACTAACAAAGAGTCGCTACTTAATTTTTAAAGAAAATTAAGAAACTTTTAACAATGAAAACTAAGTCCATGACTGATCCATCATAACTAGAAAATTCTAGGTTCAGGAGCTTATGTATACAAAAGCAAGATCATTGAATGATAGCAACCATCTTTTGCCCAATCTGAAGATTGACTTCCATTAACTTTCTGATATATGATTTTAATGGTTAATTATTCATACAAATTCAATTTTAAGCCTAAAAAAGCGTTAGCTAACCTAAAACTAAATGATTTGAATAAAATGAGTATCATTTATGAGTATCAGTAAAACCATATATTTGTCAAAAAGTGATTTTCTATTGAAAGTAAACTTTTAATAATCAATGACCTTAAACATAAATTAAAATAAACAATACTCATAAAAATTAAATAAAACAAGCAATTTTGCATAGAAAGATCAACTAACTTGGATTAGTGAAAAAACAATGCGATCAAGAGCACATATACTTTGGAGATTGAGAGGACTTAGCTAGATGTCCACTTACGCGTCTTACATGTAGGACATGAAATAAATATGACCTAAAGTATAACTAATACATACAAGAATGGTCCTAGGCTAGGTTTGAGGCTACTAAAATGATGAATATGCACAAAATACACATAACAAATAAAAAGTAAAAATATAAACTAGTTATATGATGATTCAATCATGATATGATTAAAATAAATCTAAAAACATGTTGTTCTAATGGAATAAAAAAAAAATATGCAAGATAAATGCAAAAAAGCCATAAAAAAAATGAAAAAACTACATGATGCTATGAGAAGCTAACATCCTAACATGAATAAACACTAAAAAATAGAATAAAAGAGTACTTGAAATACAAGAGGTAAAGGAGTTTTATCTGCTAGTTTGATTAAACCGAAGAAAATGCGAAGAATAATGCAAGGAAAGTCAAGTTCCTTACTTGCAAGCCTTCCTCAAACTTAAGTTCTAAGTTTGGTTCAAGTTTTCCAAGTCCGTAGAGTATTTTCAGTGTTTGGGGTTATTGCTTGGTGGGTTATTTTCGGAGTTGAGGCAAGAAAGGGGAAAAAGGTAGTGGTTTTGCTCTCAAAACTCACAAGAATGGCTCAAAATTCTAACCCTTTGAAAGGAGGGATGGGCTCCTTATATAAGTTGAGGAGAAGATTATGGAGCTCCTCTTAAGATTCTATCACTTTCTCCATCCGCCCCTCTCCAAAAATGTACCAAGATATGTTACCAAAAATGTCATGCTTGGATGTGCGCACACACAACTAATGTGCACACGCATGTTCTACCTCGGTATACGTGCCATGTATGCTGTAGACACCCCATTTTGACTGGTCCTAAGACTTTAGTACTTTTTTTTAATTACCTGATGATGAAAATAAGAATGTGTTTTTCACAAAATCCTTATTAAAAAAATATGGAATTTGGGCTTTTTTTCCTAACCCTACACATGTTTTGGCTAAGTGTTTAAGACCGGCCTGAATCGAGCAAAACCGACTGAACCAAGCAAAATGGTCGAAATTTTTCTAGCGATCGACCACCCTTGCCGTCTGCCATTTGACCACTGTAGACACCCCATTTTTCACCGCCCCTAAGGCTTGGGTGCTTTATTCTGAACACCTGGTGATGAAAGTTACACTGTGCAATCTTTTAAATTCTCAGCGAAGAAATTTGGATTCAAGCTCTAATCCCAACCTTACACCCCATTTTGGCCAAACTATTTTAGACCTTAAAACCCTCATTTCAAAATATTTTTCCAAATACTTCTACGATGTTCCGAGACTCGCATTTCGTTTAAAACATTGCACTTTTCGGTAAACCGAGTAAGGACAAAGTGGAAATAAATAGAAGGAAGGTGAACTCTTTAAAAAATATTTAAAACATCTTATTTATAGTGAAAAATCTAGAAACCCCCTAGATGTTGATTTGTGATTATGTATCAATTTTAAGCAGAATATAAAAATCCCAATCAAACAATCAAGAGAAAGAGACACAAAGATTTTACGTGGAAAAATCGCAATTGGACACCTTCCAATTGTGATTAAAAAACCACGGGCCACAGCCACCAGAACAATCCACTAAGAAGATATAAAGGAATTACACAGGTATCACTCTCAATTATCTAGCGAATCCACAACGCCTAATTGAACCAACCTCTATGTGCCTCTTCCAACCCCATCTTCACCACGGAATTGTCTTTCTGATGAGCCACTCCGGATTCCACCACCGAAGCTTCAATTCTTCGTAATCCACAACCAAGAACAACTCTCTCTTGTGTAACAAACAAAACCTTTGATGTAGCCTTTTCAGATCATGAGTTGAATACTCAATAAGACATCAAAGAAAAATAAAATATCCCCAGATATAAACCTTTAAGGACCAAAAGAAGATCTGAGGAATAATTTTGTTAGTCTAGTTTTGGGAGAAAACCAACTACTTATAGAAAATCCAAAGCAATCCTAGTTGGAAAGAAAACCAACTTCTTGTTTGTAGAAAATCAACTTCTTGAGAACTCCAAAGTAATCCTTTTTGAAGGAAACCAACTTCTTGGAAACCAACTTCTTAAAGAACTCTTGTTACAACCTTGGTTTTGATCCATGGAATTTGACAACAAAAGGTCCTAACAATCTCCCCCTTTGTCAAATCTTGGATAAAACCAATCTAAAACAAATTTCCTAACAAAAACACTAAAACAATTTTCCAATCAAAACAAGAACAACACCACCAACTAGGAACCAAAGATTTATAACCAAATCTCTTTACAAACTTATTTCTCAAGGTCATGATCTCGCAAAACAACTATTAGTGCCACAATCTCCAAAACAACTATTAGTCCCACAAGAGTATATGAAAAAACAATAAACATATGACAACATTATCTTGAAGCATGAGATGAAAAACATGAATACCATGAAGATGCAACTTTGGAGATTTTAAGAACATGTAGCATGAAAACTGAACCCGACACATGGCATAAAAACATGAAATCCTATGAAAAACAACTTTCTCCTTAAACAACAAAAGCAAGATCATAAACCACACAAGCATGATATGATGTAAATATCAGATATGTAAGAATGCAAGCAACAAAAGACAATCTTCCTTATCAAACAAATCAAAGTAATCATGCGAACAAACTTTTGTAACAATAAACCAAACTCCCCCTCACTAAAAGCAACCACAAACATCGAAAACAAAGTGAACAAGAAGAAAAAGACAAAAATAATATGGTGGAGCAAGCATGAAATCTTAGATTTGTACCTTAGAACACACAAGATTATCCAAGAAGCATAATTACATGAAAACACAATGTGCACAGCCTCTAGAAGATTCCTCATAAAAGAAAGTGATGCAATATGTGAAAAGCATAGATCCCATGATAAATGTGTGTGTGTGACTCTTGGAGTTCGACAAACACAAGATTCAAATCCTAGTAGTGATATGAAAGTTGACCCTCCGACAAGAGAATCTAAGCACAACAAAGGAAAGTCATACCACTAGGAATCAAGGGGTATTTGGTGAGTAAGCGGAGGCTCCCCTCAATCAATGAATCCTTTTTTTTCTTTTTTTCTTTTTCACATTTTTCTTTTCATCTTTTGCACATTTTTTCTCTTCTTTCTTTTGCATAGTTTTTCTTCTTTTTCTTTTCTTTTGCACACTCATGACACGCTCAAGAGTATGGAAACCGAACCAGAAGCATGGATATAATAAGGATGGGGTTGGTGACTCGAGGTAACCTTTTCTCATGCATGGACTACAAAGAATAGAGGGAAAGCCGTGGAGATGCAAAAGATGGAAGATGGTTAAGAGACTCAACATCACCCATGATATGCTAGTATAGGTCAATTCCTCTAGAAAAGCAAAAGATATCATGCCAAGTCCATAGAAAAATAACCACTAAGGCAAAAGACTCCAATATTTGCTTAATCCAAGAGTGTGTACAGAATGAGACATACTAATCAAAGAACACATACTCCAAAATGAGTAATTACCACAGAAAGCACACACATAGTAACATGTAATGGATATTCTCATTAATTCCAATATGCACCAAGGACATCTCAAAAATTCAAACTTGCAAAACCATACTAAGAAAATCTTTTTGGTGTTTTTTTTTTTTTTCTTTTTCTAAACAAAGCAAGACAAAAAAACAAACATTCACACATTTTTTTATTAAAAAAAACACACAGAGACCCAAAAAAATACTAAAAAGAGTAAACACATTAACACAAGTCAAGTTTTCTCACCCAAATCTTTTTGGTCTTAACGAAATCAGGTCTAGCGGTCTTGGTAAATGTCATGGTGTTGTGAACACCCTCATGAATCTTGGTATTCCGCCTAGACAAGTAAGGTTGTCTCCTAACCCAAAAAGTATTCGAATTTCTACCCTTTTGAGACATTCTCCCATGCAACTTATAACAAAAAGGGCGAATATGACCATGCATACCACAATGATGACAAATAAAAATAGGGTGTACCTTCTTTTCTTTTACCTTACCAACTCTAGGGAGTTTGAGAAGTTTTTCCTCTTGTTGAATCTTTTGTCCTCCCTTCCCTTGAGTTCTTGCATCATGAGATGTTGATGCACTCTGTTTTTGCTCTTTCTTGCCACCAAAGCCAATGCCACTCTTGTCTGAACAGATTTGTTGAGACCCAATGATATCCTCCAAAGTCTTTGATCCTTTGTTCCAAAGACCAATGGTAACCATGGCACACTTGAGCTCTTCCTCTTTCTTGATCATCAGTTCTTCCAAAGCAACTTGAGACATCTCGAGAGATTCAGTCTTTTCTTCATACATGGCATGAGTTTCCTGTAGCTCATTCCTCTCTGTCTCACAAGTCAACAGTTTTGCACAAAGAACTTGTTGATCATCAGCTATCTTGATGGCATTGATCCTAGCCTCGGAAATCTCCTCCTTAAGTTTGACATTCTCACATTCACATGCTTTGAGTTTCTTTGTGAGTTTGTCATTCAATTTGAATAAATTAAGAGACTCCTTATACAGCTTTTCATAGGCTTGCTCAAGCTCTTCATGATCACTCTTCGAAGATTCATCATCAGAGGTATTCTCAACTGACCTCTTTAAATCCATTATCACAAATCAAATAAGATCTCGTTCTAAAAAAAAAAAAATTTTTATAAAAAAAATAGAGCGATCTAAAACAAGATTTTTTTTTTTAAAAAAAAAAATAGAACGACCCGCTCTGATACCAATTGAAAAATCTAGAAACCCCCTAGATGTTGATTTGTGATTATGTATCAATTTTAAGCAGAATATAAAAATCCCAATCAAACAATCAAGAGAAAGAGACACAAAGATTTTACGTGGAAAAATCGCAATTGGACACCTTCCAATTGTGATTAAAAAACCACGGGCCACAGCCACCAGAACAATCCACTAAGAAGATATAAAGGAATTACACAGGTATCACTCTCAATTATCTAGCGAATCCACAACGCCTAATTGAACCAACCTCTATGTGCCTCTTCCAACCCCATCTTCACCACGGAATTGTCTTTCTGATGAGCCACTCCGGATTCCACCAATTCTTCGTAATCCACAACTGAAGAACAACTCTCTCTTTGTGTAACAAACAAAACCTTTGATGTAGCCTTTTAGGATCATGAGTTGAATACTCAATAAGACATCAAGAAAAATAAAATATCCCAGATATAAACCTTTAAGGACCAAAAAGAAGATCTGGAGGAATAATTTTGTTAGTCTAGTTTTGGGAGAAAACCAACTACTTATAGAAAATCCAAAGCAATCCTAGTTGGGAAAGAAAACCAACTTCTTGTTTGTAGAAAATCAACTTCTTGCAGAACTCCAAAGTAATCCTGTTTTTGAAGGAAACCAACTTCTTGGAAACCAACTTCTTAAAGAACTCTTGTTACAACCTTGGTTTTGATCCATGGAATTTGACAACAAAAGGTCCTAACATATAGGTTTGGGGTTGAAGGAAATAAGAGGGGAGGGAAGAAAACTAGTTTAAGAAGAAGTTGGGCATAAATCCATTAAGATATAAATGAACAGCCTTCACTAAAATAGGCATATCTCTTTGCACACTTAGAATTTATATGTGAGGCCACCACCATTAGAAATTAGACTTCTGGGGCTTCAATTTAGACTCAAGAACCACCTAAAACCGAGTCCAGATGAAGGAGATATGCCTATTTGAAGTCGAGCCTGAATGTAGATTTTTGGACCTGGCTAGGTCCATTTAGAACCGGCTGTGCCTCATTGAAACCCAGCCTAGTCTCAATGAAAACTTTTTCAAAGTTTCTTTTTTGGCCCGGCCGTGTGTTTTTGGATCTGGCTGTGTGTTTTGGAACCCGACCGGGTCTCAGTGGCGAGAAATAGGACAGCTGGCGGGAATTCGCCAACTGTTGTTTTTTGAAGATATTTTTGTTCAAATTGGCTCAAATTCTATAAATAGAGCCCCTGCATTCAGAATTGAGGGTTAGCAAAATTTCCAAAAGCTTTGAAGAGCTAATAGACCTCATTCCATCTTCCTTCCTCCTTTGACCTTCAAACCTTCTTTAGCTATACATACATCATTAGGGCTTGTTCTTGAAACTTTTGTTGAAGTTCCAAACCATATTTCATAAAATTTGAGAGTGTTGGAATCAAGTTTGTTTAACTATCCTCTCTTTCAAGAGGTATAACTTTTACATCTTCTTCCTTATTTTTCTTGTACTCTTTTCCTCTCTTTTCCATGCTTTGTACGCTATTTTGGGACTGTTTTGTGGGTTGAAATTTGTGATTTAAGATCTACCAAAGGTAGAGGGGTTAACCACCATTCCTTGAATCTTATTCCAAGCTTATATCCTTGTATTTCCCACTTATTTCTCTGATTTTAGCCGTTGTTTTGGGGTTGTTTTTGGACTATTTTCAGAGGCTAAAATATGGTTTAGAAGTCCCAAAAGTGGAGGGATTAGCCACATCTCCTTAGTTTTGCTTACTAGTTTTGTATCTCTTTGTTTTTGCCTATCTTTTGTGCTCTTTTAACATGGTTTTAGCTACCATTTTTTACACTTTAAGGGCTATTTTAGGGCTGTTTTAATTTATTTAAATAGTTTATGCTTTGAATATTATGATTGTTGTGTTGTAAGTCCTCATGGCTTCGATTGTTTGGCTTTAGACACCAAGTAATTTGAGTTGATAGCTTTTTCTTACTTAATTCCATGTAAAGAGTCTCACTTGTGTAGTAAATCAACCTTGCATAATCATTTATGTAATATTCTTTCTTTCTTGGTTTTTCTTTTCTTTTTAAGAGTTGTTTTAGCCGAATGTTGTTTAAACAAGAGAAAGATACATACAATGCTAAATGGTTTAATCTCTTTGGAAGTTCATTATCAGGGCATTACATCTCTTTAATGTCAAAAACAACTTCTCGTTTGACGCTTCTCTCCTTTTAGTGGACTTAATCATCATTTTGGACAAATTGATTAAAGAATAGAAAGGTATAATAAAATGGGCTTAAAATCAATGAAACCAACCTAAAGAATATGAGTAAGGTTGCCTGGATTCGGCCGGACGTTATACCGAATCCATAGTGTCAAGAATTGTCACGCACCAATTCATGATATATTGATGAAACTTGAATCGTCTCTATCTCCTTCCTTTGAGTTCCTTCCCTGAAAGGAAAGAGTAGTGGTCATACATAGCATTATTGATTTTTTGTCCAATTGTCTCCGAAATCATCAAGCAATCAATTTGCTTATTAATGGTTTTGGGGCTTGCTTCATTCTTCTCTTGAGGCTTCCCATGACAGAGAAGTGTAAGAAGGACAAACATAGCTCAGAGCAACTCTGTTTGCACTGTTTTCACCTCAGAACACAAAACAGGGTTTTACACAAAATTAGGGCAAGGCCAGCCTTATTTGGGCCCAGTCGGGCCTCATTGGGGTCTAGTCGGCCTTCCATATTTGGTAAACAATGTGTTTTGTAGAAACAGAGGGCAGTGACTGAAGGTGAAACATGACAAATTCCAAGGAAGACAGACAGAGTTACTTTTGAAACCGCTATGTGCATGCCATCCTTGTGCTTCCATTGTAAATTTTAAATTAATGCTCTCATTATTGTTGTAATAATTATCGTTGTAATTAGTATTGTTGTAGCAATGATTCATTAGATAGTTAGTTTATTTTGTTGTAATAAATTAGCTAGTTAGTTAATTATAGCTTAGCTAGTTAGTTGCTTATTCATTCATTCTGTTTTATAATAGTTAGTTTAATTTGGACATTCAGACATTGATCCGCACCCTCTTGCATGAGGGCAAATGTATAATAAGCGTGTATGTCTTCCAACCCCATTTTTTTTTCCTTTTTATTTACTCGCTTATGATGGATAGTTTAGAGCATCATATTTCGTTTAGCATTTCTCATGATTTGCATCCATTGTCTTGCATGCATTAGGCTTGGCTCATCATTCTAACTCACATTATTATTTATTCCTTTTTTGAAAATGTGCTCAAACCGCCTGCTATCAAGTTGATTCACATGCCATGTTAGTAGCCGAGCCAATTTAAATTGCATATCGCATGTGTTGCATTAGTCATGTTGCATTAGTTAGGAACATGCATATTTTCTAACTCTTTTGTTTCTTTTGGCTTGCTTTGGAGTACGAGGTGAGCATTTTTGTGCTTTAGCATATTGCATAAGTGTGATTGTTGTCATGTCAAGTATGCTTACCATGAGGCTAAGTGCTTAAATGATATAATTGTTTGAATGACTGTGGATGAAGGCTAATTGCTAAAATTGGGACAAATTGATTAATGTACAAACTCACCCCTTTTTTAAGTTAAGCGTATTCAAAACAACTTTCAAACAAACATGAAATCAAAGCGTTCTAATTTTTGCAAATTAGTCTATACTTGTGTGCAATACATAGTAATGTTAGTCTAATAACTGGAACAAGAGCCACTACAACAAAACTGATTTTTTACAGCACCACATCAATGACATACAATAAATGCACGTCATAGTTTTTCACTTTTACGACTTGTTTTTTTTGTATGTCGTAAATACTTTTCCAACCACAACGTAGTGAATGCTAATAATGATGATTTTTTTACGACTTGCAATGTTAGTCATAAATAATAAAACTTTCTACGACGTGCATAGGTCATGCCGTTAATACATCAACTATACACGACACGGTTACACCAGCCATTAAAAATATTGAACATTTCACGGTATACAAACCCAACCCTTAAAAATATTACATTTTTTATAATGCACAAAAAATCAACCGTTAAAAAATATACTTTTCATGACGCACAAATGCTGGCCATTAAAAATATTTTACTTTTCATAAGACACAATTTCTATCATGAATAATATGACCAAAATAAAAATAGGCGGCAAAATGAAATACTCAAGCACCAAAATGAAATACTCTGGCCAAATGCTAAAATGAAATACGCTTTGCAGAAGTCACTCTCTACTCCTCCACCACACTCATCCATTTCAAACCCTAAATCATATTCTCATCAATTTCACTTTTTCTTCTTCTTCTCTTCTTTTTCTTGGTTGAGTTCTTTAATCGGCTCGGAGTATCTGATTACGAGTAGTAGTAAAAATGGTTTCGGATTCGGAGCTAGTGAATCGACTCTGGGATGTGCTCTAGACCTTCGACCTCAATACCACCACCGCTGGCTCCGTCCGGTGCACCCTGGAGTCAGAGTTTGGCGTCAACTTGTCTGATCGCAAAGCCTTCATCCGAGACCAAATTGATTCTTTCCTCGAGACCTGTGTTTAGAGGACCCATAACAACGCTGTCACTGTCGAAGAAGAAGAAGACAAATGAGCGATTCACGAGAAAGCTTCAGAGACTTTGAAACTTGAAGACAACAAGTCTAAGTCCGAAGAAGAAGAAGAAAGTGATGGACAGAGAAGCAAGAAACGAAGGTTAGGTTTTCCGTTTTTCTTACCATGTCCATTTTCCCCTGTTTGGTTGCAGAGAAAAGAAATCAAAATATTTACTAATTGAATTTTTCACAATTTTTGTTGCTAATATGATAATTTCTGGGGTGACAAATGTGGGTTTGAATATTTGTTTGGGATTTTTGGGGATAAACTCCAACAAGTTTAAATTAAATTTATTAGAGTGGTTGTGAAGAGTAAGTATTGAGTTCTTTAATCAATGTATATATAGCCAGCCAAATCTATGCATTTGGGAATTGTTCTTGTTACTACTGCATGAGTTTGTATTATGCATGATTGATTGAGAGTTTGATTCAAAATTAGGAAATTGTTTATAATAGCACAATTTGATTTCATAGGTGATATAGGTTTTTACTCTTTTGTTTTTTTTTTTTTGGCATGTTTTTAAATTCTTCTTACTTTTGGAATGTACTCTTGTTATCAAATTTTGATGTTCTGGTGTGGATATTAGCCTTAAACTTGTTACTCACATGGTTCTTTAAAATGTGTGAAGAAATAAATTTGAGGGCACCTGTCTGCATTTAAATATATCGTGTATTCTTTGAAGTGGCTACCAACCATAAAAAGATTAGAAAAGATAAAATGAAAAGAAAGAATTCATGTTTTTAGAGTTTGCCCTCATATTGTATTTCGATTACATACTCAACCAATTGTGAATTTCTTATGTTTTGGGTGTGTGGGGAAATAACCTTGGGCACATGTTGCAAGTTCTTGAATTGTAAACGCACTTTTTTGTCAGGTATCATACTCCAGAGTTGCTTTTGCTTTTTTTTTTTTTGGTTTTTATTTTTTGAAATTTTAATGCAGTGTGTTACTCACTTGTGTAATTATTATTATTCCCTATGTTTTCATTGAGGGATAATATTTTTGAAGAATAGCTGAGTAACAAACAATGAGAATCTCTTCCAAGTATACATATGTATTCTGCCTTTTTTTGGCTACCCCCTTTTCTTCAATATGGAGATCAGAAGGATCCAGATCTGGATTCTCAAGTTGGAGGTGGGTTTTGATTTTTTTTGGGTATCAACATTGTCTAATTGCACAGATCTGCCATAAATGGTTCATGGGTTTTGAATATTTTTGCTATTTTGGGTGGTTCTGTTGTTGAATTTGTATGTGAATGAGACAAAGTGTTTAAATGGGGTCTTTTTATTGGGGAAAGTGAGTTTAAAGGCAGTGTTTTTCCTTTTTGAATTAGTAAATTTTGTGAATTTGGTAGATTATCAAGCATTTAGCTCAAAAAATTAGAAATGGAATGGGTTACTCTCCTAATTTTGGTTGTCTTGAGCATGGAATTTGATGTCTTGATCATCATCATCCACTAAAATGATCATGCAATTTGCAAATTGCGTGCTGGAGAATCAAGAAAATTTCAAAATTTGTTCCTTCTCTGATATTGTAATCTTCATCTAAGAGTTTTAATTTTTTTTTCTTCTCCTGATGTAGGCTGATTTTTTTAATTTTGATCCTCTGATTTAGGATGGAAGCCATCTTTCAATTCATTTTTATTTTCTTTTTGAATTGTCAATTTATTTGATTGTCTTGTTAATAGTAAGTTGTGTATAGTTTATTAAGAACCATTTGTTAATATACTTGAGTACTCCTTTAAGTTGATGGTTCAAAGTAGAAATCAAAGTTGTTGAGTGTGCTATATTGATTGAATTTCCTTATATATCACTGCGGTTAGAATTTGGGAAATAATGAAGAGTAGTGCACTATATTCTGTGCACTTCTTGGTAAGAATGAGAATGTTTGGTTTTAATTAGCAAACAAAGATTGAACCAATTGTTACTTTTGATTTACATGAACTTTAGTTCACTAAACAATACTACAAAGAGGATAGAGCATGAGATACTGGATTTGGTTATCAAAATTTGGAACTGATGATTGAAAATTTCATCCTTCAATGCAATCTTGTTACTTTGGTTCCATTCAATTGATATATCAAAGTGTTAAATTTTGTTACTTCTATCTCTACTACTTTTCTGTCTAGTTCTTAGTGGATTAATTATAAAATTATTTCAATTCCATAATTTAAAACATATTCTGCTTTGCATGAAAATATACTTCTATGTTGAAAATGATAACTTAGTTGATTTCTTTGTGTAGCAAAGATAGATTTATTAGTATTTTTACTGTGTTTCACTCACACTTCTGAGTTTTTTTATTTATTTATTATTTTTATTTTTAAATTTATTTTAATTCTTTGCTTTTATAATGTTGAAGACAAAAGCTAGCTAAATTTGAGTCTTTGTTGCAGCTTGTTACTACCATAACGCATCAAAGCCATCTCTGTCCCCTCTCTAACTGTACAACCCATTATCTGGAATTATGATCATTGTCTCCATCTTTGCTCTTGGAAGAAATTTTAGATACAAGTGCTTCAAAATACTGGATTTTGATATCAATGAATAGACTCATTCCAGTGCTGGTTTTAGGATCTCTTGCTGCTTAGTTCAGATTTGTAAAAAAATTGTGTCTAGAATTTTGTTGAACCTCGGACTGCCTGATTTTCTCCTTAAAAACTTTCCACTTCCTCTTTGGAAAATGTCTTGAATGTCTCCAACATCTAGACTCATCTTCTTTCTAATTTGTATCAAGGTTTTCTATGCCTCTAAATTTTGATTATCCCCTTTTTCGTAGTAGTGTTGTGTCACTGCATGTTAAGTTGGACAAACTATTAACAAGTAAAGTAGTTGGACTCTTCTTGTAATTTCTTTTCTAATTAGATGCCTAACACAAGTATTTGGCTCATTTGAGTCGAGTTTTTCCTGCTATAAGAGCAGATCGAGCAAAATGAAAAAATTACCCATTTCAATATGCCCAGCCAAAAAATTTCCATATGCCCAGAAAATTACTCATTTACAGTCTGTTTAGGGAAAAAAATGCCTAAAAATTTTTGTTCTCATTACATTTCATTCTCCTCAATTCTCTATTTTACCCCTAAACCGCACTTGGGGTGGAGATAATACAAATTGCATTCCCTGCAGTGCTGACATTAGCTGCTGACGCCATTGCTTCTCTAATTAACACAGCATTCATGGGCCGCCTAGGTCTGTCTTGATGTTCTTTTTTATTTTTTGCTAAATGACCTTAATTACTTTTTACTTAAGATGATTTCTTGAGTTAATTGCACCTTGTGAATCAGGTATGCTTTTAGTTCAAATAATGAAATCTGCTCGTGAGGAAATAGCAGTAGAGTTTATATCTCACTTTGAGGGCAACTCTACTAGTTGCTACACATTGTGCAATTGCTAAAATTTAGCAAGATGGACACAAAAAGGGGGGGGGGGGGAAACAACTCTAGCAGTGTCCTATCATTGTGCCAAATTTAGTATGATGCTATCCACATCATTGTATTTTTAATATAAATTCAATAACTTAATTTAATTTTTTTTAAGATAATCGTTATATTAAATATGAGATTAAATATTTAGAATTTGAAAGAATTCCATCGGCAAATACCTATTATTAAATTTTATTTAATGCAAGTATGAATAAAGCTAAATGAATTGAAGTTTTAGATATATCAATTACTGAATTATAAGTTTAGTTTAACAATACTCGAATACATATAATTTGGTACATGTGGTAGAAATTAAATCATTCTAAAAAATAGCATTTGCACTGCTGGAGTGGGTTTCTCGAAACATAGGATTTGGTTGATATGATGCAACTTTTCACAGCCATGTAACTGGATGTTGCTATGATTGCAGAGAAAGGGTGAGGAGGTTGCTTCATATTTAAATGGTTGTTGTATATTTCTTGTTGGTGAGTTTTCTTTTGAGAATTGTCTTCCATAATTGTACTTCAAGATATTTTTGTGATTCAACTCTATGGAACATGGAATCCAGGAATGATGGGCTCCAAAAAGACTATAGTGGGCAAGGTTTTGTCTGAAGCACTAGCTTATTCTTTTGTTGACAGGTTAGTGCGTTAACTTTAATGTGCTTGTTCTGTTTTTTGATGAGTACAATATTTTATAGACCAAAAAACACCATGGTAATAGATAAAACCTATACAAACCTAAACCTCATACATGGAGATCCATTAACAAAATTATGCAAGTCCCAAGTAGGTGTTGCATTGAAGTAGATTAATTCCATCTCTTCCTCTTTTGAAATTTGATTTTTCTCTTAAGCTTTTTATGGCCTAGATTTAGTAGCAAACTATTTAGTGTGTTTGATTTGAGTTTTCTGGATTTAGTTTTTTGAAAATTGAGTATTTTGGTTTTCGTGTTTTTCTATTTTTAGTGAATATTTTTAAAATTTTAAACATTTTTTTTACTTTTTTAGATGTACTTTACTTAGATGTATCTAAAAAGTAAAAAATTTGTGAAAAACTATTTTAAAAAATTAATAAATACATAAAAATATTAAAAAAATGTACTGAATTCTTGTATTTTTTTTTGTATTTTTGGTATTTAGTGAATTTTTAAAAGATTTTTTTTTATAGTTTTTTTACTTTTTAGGTGTATTTATGTTAGGTGTGTCTAAAAAGTAAAAAAATTGCTTAAAGTATTAAAAAAATTTAGTAAAAACAAAAAAAAATGGAAAATAAGAAAGTAGAATTTTCTAAAAAGTGTTTTTGGAAAAATGGAACCAAGTAAACTGATTGAGATCTTGAATTTTTGCTATTTTTTCATAATGACATTGCTTTTATGGGGCCATTGAATTATCTTATTAATTTTGGAAATATTTTGTTGACGTTGTATAAAATTTCTTGATCATTTCTTAATACCTCAAGAAATATTTTTGTTCCTGAATCATGAGTTTTTGTACTTATCTAAAGTTTTCTTTGTCATGCAGACAAGAAATGCAACAGAGTTAGTTGCTCTAGCTATTGCCGCGGGTTTATACATTGGGCATCCTCATTCCTATGATAGGAGTAAGTGGATTTGCTACAGCTGCAACTGCTATAGGAATTGTTGTTGGTAGTTTTAGATAATCTCTTAATAGTTGTCGATAGAAAGTTAGATATGCAATGTTTTGGATGATTTAAACTTTTTGTACAATTTAGAACTTAAAGATATAGTTTTCGAATGTTTGGAATATATAGACAATTGTTGAATATTTATAATTTATGGATATAGTTTCTTTTTTATGTTTCAAACAATATTTTGGTGGTTGATTGATGTTTTGTGATGCTTGTTTGTAATATTTGTTAGATTGTACAAAATTGGTCAAATAAAACTTGCTGAATTTAAAAATAAAAAAACTGAATATTCTACAACAAGCATAATAAGTCGTTGTATTACATATTTTACGGCGCATAATCAACATCGTTATTTGTCTCACCAATTAACGGCATGCAAAAGTAGTCGTAGAAAAAGTAACAATGATGCATAAAATCTGTTGTTAAATAGTTTTTAACGGCGTACTATAGCATGTTGTAAAAAAAGTAACAACGACGCACAAAATCAGCCGTTAAATAGTTTTTAACAGCGTACGAAGCATGTCGTTGAAAGTGAATGACTTTTCATGACTGGTCATAATATGACGCGCGTTGTACATCGTAGAAGGGTTTTTACGGCGTGCATTGCGCGCCATAAAAATCTTTTTTTGCTGTAGTGAGCATATAATGTAAATAAAAATCACATCATGATTAGTAGAGGCCGATTTTTGATCGGGCGAGTGGTGTGCTCAATTCATGACCTTCCCCTTTCGTATCTAAGTTCCCAAGCTGAGACACTTTGGTGATGACGAACTAATGGCCTTTGGCATGAGTCACGGGTTTCCTAAATTTTCCAAAACAAAATATTTAGGTGGCGACTCTGAAATCTAGCAAAGCAGTTCATTTTTGGCATTTGATTCAAATATCGATTTTCTAAAAGAATTGTCGAATTTGAACTCTTTTTGTGTTTTCACTGTTTCACATTGCACTTGTGAAATCAGATTCAGAGCCACGGGAGTCCGAACTGTAGGGCTAGTCGTATCCGAAAGGAGCACGAAAAGTCAAGCTACAACCACCCAGAGATAGTTTCCACCAGTTTTTTTGTTTGCTCGGGTGGGACACTTCACAACCCCATTTTCTAACCCATTCATGCATTGAATGCATGTATACTCAGCCTCCATTGCCTAGTGCTTGATCCATTGAAGGTAATGCTTCATTTTTGTCTTCCATTAGCTCCATTTGTGTTCCATTTGCTCCATTATCTTCCTTAATGCTCCATTCATGTCTTCCACCATTGCTCCACTTGCATTACCTATGTAAGGAGAGCTCAAGTCTTAAATTTTAAGAGATGAATTTGAGGGAAGAAGTGTAGAGAGAATGATGAGTTTGAGAGGAGAAGAATGTAGTTTGAGAAAAAAAAAAAAGAAAGAAGAAAACTTTGAAAAAGAGAGAGTTGTTTTGCCAAAATAGTGAAGTTGTCTTAGCCTGCATATGTCTCATCGTCTATTGCAAAGCACCACTCAAGAAATTCATTGGAACCAAGTCCTAAAGCTTTGATAAGAATAGAGTAATCCTTGCCAAGTTCAAGAAATTAAAGAGTGATCATTTCCTATAAACATGCTTGTCCGAAGCCACCATTCTAGCTCAAATTCCAAGCTTTTGAATTGAGGATTGAGAACACAATTCACAATCTTGAGGGTAATCAAAAGGAAGTTTGGAAATCAAGAAGTTCATTCTTTCTTTGGAAGGTGAATTTTTAATTTCTTTCATTTTCTTGCATTTTTATCTTATATTTGTTTTCTTGTTTTAATTTATTATTATTTTTGTTGTAAATTAACTAGAAATGGTTAGTTGAGCCACCTACATATTCCTTGTTTGTTCTTTTCTTGGTCTTGCAACAAAATAGATTTTGCTAGGCGTAGTTAGCCGACTAGCTAATTATTTTGCTGGTTGGCTAACATCCAATAGACGGAACGAAGTAGCCTTCCGGCATTAAGCATGCTAGTTTCCGATGATCCTCAAGATCTTCATCATCTATTTTCTTTTCATTTGAGAGTTTTGTGAGGTTTTTATTTTTTTGTAATATTTTCTTCATCTTCTTCTCATTTGGTATGTAATTATTCAAGTGTTGTAATAATTTTCCGCCCCGCTTCTTTCTATTACATTCTTTTACTTGCTTTTCTTATTTGTAAGTATGCATCATATTTTCTTTTTCATCATATCTATGCTTCGCATCCATGTATCATGCATCTTGATTTGACTAAGTTTACATTTGCGAATTTGTTCAATTCCTATGTGTGATTATGTACGCTACCTTGTGTTCTTCAGATGATTCACATGTCATATATTAGAAGCTAAATCTTTAATTGCATTTCATGAGTAAATTGCATTAGGATTTTGTATATAAGACCATACATGTTTTACTAACTTTGTTTTATAGTTGTTCACGAGACGTTAGTAAATATGTAAGGTTTTATGCTTTAGCATCTCACTTTTGTGTGTTTTTCTTACTATATTTAAACATCCTACCATGTGGCTACTTGTTTACTTGATATAACTATATGAATGTTGGTGGATGGAAATTGTGTCACTTAATTTGGAATGATGTTGATTTTCATTGTTTGTAAACTCAATTTCTTTGGGTTGTACATATTTAAAACACATGAAATCAAATTGTTCCAAAATGAATGACATAGTTTATACTTGTATGCTTTACATAGTAAATTGTAAGATTTATTTAATAACCATAATATGAACATATAAAATTAATAAAACTCATATCATGGTTTAGTAGAGGCCGATCTTTGATCAGGTGAGTGGGGGTACTTAGTTAACATCTCATACCTAAGGTTCTGAGCCAAGCATCCTTGATTATTTTGAATAGTGGCCTTGGCAAGAGTCACGGGTTTCCTAAAATTTCAAAATATTAGGTGGTGACTCTAAGATCTGCTGATGTAGTCCATTTTTGGCAAAGATTTTGTAATAAAATGAATTTTCTATAAAAGTTGTCAAATCTGGACTCTCAACTATGTTTCACATTACACTGGTGAGACTAGATCAAAGAAGTCGAGGGTCTGAACTATTTGATGCGTACGGGTACCTCTCGGGCATGTTACAGTTTTTGGCGACTCTGCTGGGGATTTTATGAAACCTTTACTCAAACTCCATGATATGACTTTTATTTTCAATTATATGTTTATTGCATTACATACATTGGTACACTTAAAGTCCCTGTGCTGCCCAGATATTAGTGAGAGCACATGCAAGTCTTTTTGTGACACTATACTCATCTTTGCGTTACTTTTGAGACCCTATGTTAATACTTTTTAAGACCATTCAAAAAGGTAGCTCCGCTATCTAAGGTTATCGGACTTCGAAGAGAGGCTATATCGATTCTTCTGACTTCCTGGGATCTTAACTGGTCATTAACCAAAGGCCTCTTTCATGACGTCACCTTGACTTCACCCTGAGAGTAGAGTTGACCTTGTATATATAGTGAGCTATAGTACTCTCCAAAATTAGGACATGATGCTCTTCCATTTTTAGGATGTATGATACCGCTTGTTTGAATAATGAAATCCCAGATCGTTTCAAAGCTAGGATAGGGTAACCTTACCCCCATAGGGGTATTTGTTCTCTTTCCTACTATATGCTATGTGCAATGTATGGGATCTATATAGGGATTCTCAAATTCAAATGAGTGGTTCAGACATTTCAGTTTATGGGGTTGAGTTCAGTTTTAGCAGTGATTAGTTGAGTCGAAATGTTGCCGAAATTTTGATTGGGAGTTCGATTTTTTGTTTTGCTGGGAAGTTGTAGCACTATAGCTTTAAAACGGTCTAATATCCCTCAAGTTTTATGGACTCTCGCTGGTAGATGGATTTGGTTAAAGGACAACCAGTGTTAGTTTCTCTACTGCCAGTTACAAGAAGAATGGTTAAAACCTCACTGTTAGTACTTCTCCAGTCGAAATTTCTAAAATTTGTGATGGATCCACCTCCAACGGTGATAGATGACCAACCTCCAGTAGATATAGCAAACTTGTTTTTATTCAACGAAGCATGGATGCTTTTACCTATAGGGTTGCTACTAATAATGAGGGTCTTGCCAAATTGCAACGCCCATCTAGGGCTCTTATCCACTTCCAGTAGTTCATCCGAATCTAGAACCACCTCCACCAGTTACGGAACTTCGTCAACCTAAGCTGCAAGAAGATCTTGGAGTTCTTACACAACCAATGAGAGGACTTTCCCTGCGGATAGTAATGAAGTTGACCAAACTATGCTGAAAATATCCAAATTAGAGAAAATGTTCAAACAACCACAAGGGATCAACTCCGTTCTGGACATCAATGATGGGTTTACGAAAACAACTGTGAGGTTGCCCAAGCGGTTTAGGATGCCACATATTGATAGATTCGATGGATCTAGTGACCCTATTTTTCATACTTACCTATTCTCAAACATTCCGAAGCCTACGGGTTTATCTCGGGCTCAAAAGCTTTCCTTGTTTGGAAGAACCATGTCAGGAGTGGTTATTATCTGGTATACCAAGCTGGAGGACTCAATAAAGCAAGTTTGGGGGGAATTAGCTAAGGCTTTCATCACCCAATATTCTTATAATACCCAGATTGAGGTAACTATTCAGGAACTGGAGGCGACCCGACAAGAAACCAACGAGAGCTTCATGGCCTTCATCACCAGGTGGTGGACAAAGGTAGCCATAATGACAAATAGCCTTCTAGAGAAAGATCAAGTCCATATGGTTGTCAAAAATTTGCATAGAAGATTACTGCAGAAGATGATAGTTCTCCCACTTTTCAACTTCAAGGACCTCCATAAGATTGGGGTTCAAATTGAGGATGCTATCAAATAGGGAATCATTACAGAAGGAAATGAGCCCGTGAGAAAAATATTCACTCGTAGCTCCGATGCTATTCCTAGTAGTAGCATAGTTGCCGAATCTATACCTTTAGAAGTCAACACAGTCATTGCCACCACTACCAAAGCAACCAATCCCTTCGCCAACACTAGCCCACAAAGAGCCAAGTCAACCCAACCCCCAAATAAACCTTTTCACCCGCTCCACATGTCTCCAACTCGTGCCATGGAAATCCTAGTAGAAAAGGGGCACCTCAAGCTCCTTGATCCCCGACCTCTCCCTAATATTCTACCAGCACTTTCTTTCAAGTCTATTTCAACCATTGAACTAGAAGTTCTGAACAAAAATGCAGCAATTTTGACCTATTTCTCTGTGCCTTTAAATCATTGCATTGACCAAAAATTTTCAATTTTTTTTTTCCAAAACTCTGATGAAAACGAAGAGGATTTTTTTTTTTTTTTTTTTTTTTTTTTTTTGCGGGATTTGAAAATTTTGATCAATTGAGCAGAAGAGAGGTGTGTTAAGCCCTTGATGGATGAGATTATTTCACTACCAAAGCCATTTTACCGGTACTAACTAGAAAGGATCGGCACCTAACCATGCGGATTTCTGGATTTTCACTAAGGACACATAAGCCAACATCATAACTACAACCACACCCCCTAACCAGATTCATCAAGGTATTCACCCATTTTTTCTCAAAACCAATACATTTACAATGTTCAATGTATAATGATGCACAGTGCATAATGGATGAGAAATTAGTTTCAATTCAACATAGTCCTCATGCAACGTATACAACAAACAAGACTATCATCCACCGATAGTTCAAAACAAATATTTTTATTCAATAGATAAATTCCAATCAAAAGATACATTTCCATCAATTACAATGGGAGTGATATTACATATCCAACTCCACCATCATCATCAACATAACCATTATTCCAATTCCACAATATCCAACATCATTTTCAATTTCCCTTTTCACAATTTCAAATATCCCAAATTAGGGAAAAATCCCCTTTTCTTTCAAAATCAGTTTTGAGAAAATATTTTCACAATTTCAACACAACTTATCCATAACCATTTTCAAGAATCAATTTGGAAAACCCCCATTTTGATTTCAAACCAAACCCTGGGTTTCACCAAAAAATCCAAAATAAATAACCCTTTTCAAAGAGCAAATAATTAAGCTAAAAATCATATAAAAGAGTCAAAAAAATCGGGTTTCAAAAACACTAGATTCTTCGATTAAAATGAAGCCCTCAGCATGCTCAACATTTTTCTCTGAAGGACTAATGTGAGGAAACTCATGGATTGAGAGCATTTGGAGCTAAAATTCAAGAACTAGAGAGAGAGAGAGTAGATCAAGGGTTTTGGAATGTTTAGAGGGAGAAATACATGAAAAAGTTATTAAAAAAGGTTGTCCCTCAGACTGATATACGCACAAATCGCTCGAGCAAAGGAATGGTCGCTCAAGTGATAGACACAAAATGAAGAAACTGCTCGAGCGACCAAAACCACCGCACGAGCGACCAAAAGCACCACTCGAGTGGACCTACAAAAGTTATCTTGAGCACAAGAAAGACAGCTCGAGTTTGAAGAATTCAAACTCTCAGTAGTTTTGCAGACTACAAAAGACCGCTTGAGCATAAGAATGGTCGCTCGAGCGAACAAGGAAAATTATGGACAACGCGTTGAAAAACTAACTTCCAAACCTGTTTCAATCACAACCAAAACTTCCAGTAGCCAAACTCAACAAATAAAATATGAAAATGAGCTGAGCAATAGTTAAATACACAGGTTCATGGATCCAAAAGCAACAAATGGGTCGGGTCTAAACCAGAATCATTTTTGTTCAATAGAATGAATGAAATAGTCTATAAATGTAATTCCCTTACATTGTTGTTCAATAAATGCCAAAATTCTATTCCACTTTTGGCATCGTTTTGTCACCTTCAAATTTGACACATGGGTAGTGATAACAAAATATTAAAGTAAAAAAAAAAAAAAAAAAGAAATATGACATTTTGATTGTCAAATTTGAAGATGCCAAAATACTACCTAAATTTTCAAATAAATTTGATTTCTCTAAATTTGAAAGTCTTGTTGGAGATGCCCTAAGGTGTTTTTATGCCTAAGTGTTGCATCAAAGAAGCCCAAAACCAAAAAAAAAAAAAAAACATTTAGATGATCAATCTAAGGATGAGTATTGCCATGACTAGGCATAAGAACATTGTTAAATAAGAAATCCAAATTAATTATTGGTATTTTTTATTATCGGACAAATGCATGAACAAAATTAAGGGATAAGATCAAACCAAATCAAACCAAAAATAAATAATTTTGAAAAAAATGAAAGGAATATAAGAAAACTTCAAATTCACAATTTTTACAACAATTTTTGGTAGCGTACATTGCCAGTAATGATCCATTTCTTCTAAAGTGAAGGCCAATTTTGTCTTGTCAATAAAAAGTTGAGAACCTATTTAGGGAAAATTTTATTTTCATACACCTACTTATTTCTATGCACGCACTTAATTAAATATTTTTTTAATGACAATTGTATCTTAAAATAAAATAATCATAATAGACATCAAAATACACCATCAATTACTCCTCGCTCCTCTTCCTGAAATTTCATTCATTGCTCTCTCTCTCTCTCTCTCTCTCTCTCTCTCTCTCTCTTCTGGATTCATTCATGCCGACATCTCCGACTTTCCAACCGTTACGACAACCCTCGCCTTGGAATGAAATGAAATCAGTTACTTCTTTTGACAATGCTTCTTAAAATCAATCCACCAAATCCATAACTATTCCTTCTTATTTATGATCATATATTCTTCGTCATATTTTTTGCTGTGATTTTGTAATAATAAACACTAAATGATATATATTAGTATTATTAATACAATCAATATATCATGGAAATTGATGATTTGGCTAAGAATCTTTGCTTCTTCTTCTTCTTCAACCACCAACGTTACAATTCTAATCACCGGCACAACTCTTGCCTGAGTTGTTACTGCTGAAGCTATTCACCATTGATGGATTATAGTATCAGCGGCCATCAATGCGGAGTCAGGAAATTAAGTTAGAAGGGGCACTTATTAATTATAATTTTTTATTTTAAAAAAAATCATGAGCAACATTAAGATAATAATAATTTTATGAGATAAATTTAAAGATAAAAAATTACATATTTATTATTAATAAGAACAAATCAAAATTCTATAATAGTATGGAATAACTCGGTGTGGGATGATGATGTAACTTTGCAATTTTAGCACAAAAAATTATGGATCAAAATTCCTAATTTTAAAAAATAAAAACACATCATTTATAGCACAAATTATTATAAAGTCTATTTAATTTGTATTTGACAGAAAAATATTAAAGAGATTACATTGCTTATAAATGATGTGTTTTGAATGAAAATTATTAAACAGTCATAAAGTACCACATGGCATTGCCTATGTGATGTTCAAAGCATAGAAAATCACAAATCACACTGGTATGTCAACTATTTGAAAATAATGAGTTAATTATATCCAATTTATAATATTTTTCGCTACACTATTGATTTAAACTACTATATAAACGATATCACATACTATTCCCAAAGTATTAAATAATTATTTGTTGTGAACAATACAATAAACCTTTAGCCAAAGAACATGTTAAGAAAAAAAAAACATTTTATACATGACAATAAATAAACAAAAAAAAGTTTTCAAAACTCAGGGGGGCACGTGACCCCCCTGGCCCTGCTGTGCCTCTGCCCCTGGCGGCGGTGGCGGAGGCAGTGGTGGGTCCGACGGAGACAACCGCGATGCCTCTGATCCTCACCGAAGGAAGAAACGATACCATCGCCATACTGATTATCAGATTTAGAAGCTTGAAGCATAAGTTCACTTTACACACCAACCTCATCATCTCTCACTCTCTCTCATTCACTCTACACACATTGTTTTCTAGGTTTTGTTTTTCTTGAAGCATTAGTTTGAACGTTACGTGTAGGGAAGGAGGGTTTGAACGGAAAATGGGTACAAGTGTGTGAAAGGAGGGTTTAGGTGGTGTGTATAAGGATGCAAGTTAGGGTATAATTACAATATAAAGTGTATGGAATGAGAACAATAATTATAATCAAATTAATAAGTATGTACACTAAAAAATAATGTGCACAAAGGTAAGTAGGTGTGTGGAAATAAAATTTCCCCTCATTTAGCTATGACCACTTTTCAATATATATTTAAAAATAAAAAATAAAATAAAAAAACTGAAATTTACATAGCTCCATTAATTGCAAATGATCTTTACTAAATTGCAAATTGACCCGACTTGCTAGAGGGAAACTGGTTGGAGATGGTGTGCGCACAGCAGCAACTATTGTATGGTCACGAGGGCCTATTTTTAGATCTATTTTGATGATTTGAACTGTACACTTTTTAGGTTATGTCGAATAGAACATACTTTCAAAAAAATAAGCTCATTAGAGATCATTAACCATTTCATTGAATTGCGTTTATATCTAAAAAAATAAATGACAAATATGATTTGAAGTATAAAACTAAATATAAATACAATTCAATAAAAGGGTCAATGATTTTCAATCAATTTGATTTTCCATAAGTATATTCTACTTAACATATCCTAAAAACTGAACGGTTCGGATTATCAAAACAAGCTTCGAGATGGGTTCCAATAACTGCGCAACAGTGACTGTTATGCACTTCGCATAGTAGCCACCCCATCTCCAAGAGGCGGTTAGGGTTGCTGTAATGACCCTAATTTTTCTTAAATCATTACTTATTATTATTATTATTACTTTCTTTTAGTTTTGGCATTATTAATCCCATGGTTACATGGGAATTTAATGTGATATTTAATTAATTTAATATGATAGTTAATTGTATACAATTAATCTGTATATTTATATTATATATATATATATATAAGTGTTTTATATATTGATAAAATATATATCATCTTTATGTATGTAGTATTTAAGTTATATTTGTATAATGTAAGTATAATAGGAAATTAGGTTATAATATATTAAACTTAGGTTATAATTAGGTATGAAAGAATTTTCAAGATTAGCAGTAGAGAGAGAGAGAGAGAGAGAGAGAGAGAGAGAGAGAGATTAAATAAGAGAGAGAGAGTGCACTTTGAAAAAGGAAAGAGAGAGTGTGTGTGCAGCCAAAAGAGAAAAGAGAGATGGTGGAAGAGGAGAAGGAAAAAAGGGGTTAGGGTTTTATTTTAGTGGCTTTATTATTCTCCAAGTATTTTCTTGATCTTTAAAAAATAATAGTGAGTGCAAAACCCGCTTCTCTTGATTTATACTTAATTCGTTATTTTTATTTATTTGATGTTGGTTTGATTTTGTATTTGCATGAAGATCATGGATTGATTTCAATTGTTTTGGTTAATTATGTATGCAAGGTGTAGGGTTTATATATATATATATATATTTAATGGTTGTAATCACACTCATGGATATATAAAACTAAAATAAACTAGGAATCCATAAATAAATTCCGAATACTCTATCATGACTCCATGAATTATTGTTTTATTTGAGTACTAGTGAGAAAGAGTGTATAAAAAAATAGAGAGGATTATGAGATTTATTTGAATGACTTAGGCTCGGCATTGTTATGTTTGTTCTCGTGAGTAGATGAGATGTTATGTATATATATTGTTGTCTTGTTCTCAAGAGTAGACGAGTGCTTTGATTTACGCGCATACGTATATGCTAACCATCCGGGGAGTGTGGGTCAAACTCGGGATGATATCCCCGTGCAAGTTTGGCTTCGGAGCGGTGTTAGGTATACGAGAGGCACATGGGATATATGTGTAGGCCAAAAGTGAAGGGTCGAAGTGGTGGAGTTAAGGTACAAAGAATTAAATACGAACTTATTGGTATAGTTTGAATTGCATTGATTTGTACATTTTGGAAAATAGTTAACGACCTTGATAAATTCTGAAATTTGGGTAGAGGCATGTATACATAATTCTAGACAACTTTTGTATTTTAACTTGTTACTAAAAAATCAATTAGAACTTGTAATCAGATGATTTTTGTTATAATAGTTTTTATTCATTTAGCAATGCAGATTTTAGATGTTGTTTTAACCCATGAAACGAGCTCATTTTTATTGATTTCTAACAAACTAAAGTAAAATATCATTCTGAACACTTTTCATGTTTTGAACTTTTCCGAAAAAAATCATCTTAGGGCAATTTCTTTTCGTTTTCAACTCCAGATTTTTTTGGTGAATTCCGTCTAGGTTCTTCTATCAAGTTTTTCTCTCAACTTGTTCAGTTTCTACTAAATTCGTTCATGTTTCCTTTTAGGAAATTTGATTCTGTACAATTTTTGTTCTTTGAATTTTGGTAAATTCGAATGGTTTAAGCATGCAACGGTGCGTTTTTATATTTCTTCAGCAATTTACTTATAATTAAATTATATTAACTTTATTTTTGTAGAATGGTGGGTCTTACTAACTTTTTATGCAGAGCTGACCCACCATATTTTTAATTTGTTTATTTTATACTCAATTTATATTTAGTTGTGTACGAGTAAGAAATTAAATGCCACTGTATCTCGAGAAACTACCCCTTCGTCCCGGTGCTGGTGGAACTACTTGTCTTGTCCCGTAATAAGAATTAAATGTACTTTTGTTTGTGTCTGATGGATATGTGTGTGTCAAATCTTGTTCTCATACCAGTATACTTGTATATTGACCTGTTTTATCTCTTGGCATCTTGGTTGCATTTTTTTTTAGCGCAGCTGAACTTCCTTTGTAGGATTAGTTGGGACTACGATGGTGACAATAAATAACTACGATTATAAGACATGTCTTTCGGACTTCTTTTATTTTCTAGAGTTTAGGGTTGATATTAGTTTTATTTTATTTTATTTTATTTTTTGACTTTATTATTTTGATAGTTTGGCATTGTGAGTTATTTTCTAATTTTACATTATTTAAGTTGTTTTGACTATTTGTTGCTAGGGGTGTAAATCTGGCCCAGACCGGTGTAGACACCCCATTTTTGACCGTCCTCAAGACTTGGTTGTGCTTGTAGGTACACCCAACAACTGGTTCAATTGCTCGTCGAGCACTCAACTATCGCGGCGGAACGTCACCGGTTCGAGCTTCTCAGACCCTATATCCTTTCTGCCTCATTTTTGGACCTTGAGTAGGTCCTGTCAGAGTGGACCCTGTGGTGCACTGCCGACCATGGCATTGCACTGCCGGCCATGGCCTTGACCCAGCCGGCCCTTGGTGATGCCCTGCCGGCCAATGGTGTGGCACTGCCGGCCATTGCTAATGGCCGGCACCTCCCCTCTCTCAGCTGGTTTTCCTCCAGATCTTTTGAGCCAGCTGGATTTTTGTTATCTCCCCTCCATATGGAGGGATGGAACTCTTGCAAAGCTTCTTGAAGAAACTTTGCATTGCCTTCTTCTATATAAGAAAGAGGGCTCCCTTTGTATTGGGGGTTCAGAGTTTTTGAAGAGCAAAAACTCCCTTCTCTCTATATTGCTTGTGTTTAGTGCTTAGAAGTTGGATTTCCTTGCACTTTTACACTACAACACCTAGATATACACCACCACCATTGGATCAAGCTTCTTGGGAGGGATTCTTGAACTCTGAAAACCAGTTTCCACCCCCTGAAATTGCTGATTTCGAAGAGGGTCTTCAAGGGTGAGCATTTCCCCCTTTTTTGCATTTTTTTTTTGCACCTTGCTTTAGCCCTCTTTGCATATTGTTTTAGGCTTTGCTTATAACTTAAAAAAGTCTTGTTTTTAAGTGATTTTTAAGTTTGGTTAAGGTCATTTTGCTGTTTGGGGTGTGTAGCCCCCTTGCATGCTTTGTTTGGCTTTGTTTTAAGCCATATTTGGAGGCATCCGAGCTAGCCTTGGTTTGGCCTTCCTACCACTAAAATCTAATGGATTTTCAGTGGTAGAGGTGTGGTTTTGAGGTCCTTAATCAGAGGGGGTAGTCCCCTCTCTTTGTATTCCTCTTTGCTGCATTTTTGGCCTTCCAAAGGACCAACCCTCTATGCATTTTTGAGGCTTGGTTCAGGCCCTTTTTTGTGACTTCTAGGACTTGCTTTGGCCCTGTCCAAGGTTGGTTTGGTCATGCCTTGCTTGCATCTAGCATGTGTAATGTAACTCCATTCATAGCTCATCAAAGTAGCATGTGTGCATAGTCTTTGTTGAGTCCATTTCAGTCCATTTTGGTGATTTTTTACCATGCCATGAATTCGTTTTGGGTTGGTTTTGTTACTCCATGCTTACATGATGCACTTGTAGTGTAAATCCCCTAAACTAGCTTCATATGCTCCATGCGTTGCCATGTCATTTTAGCTTGTTTGGTTTACATTGCAGCATGTATTTGGTCATCATTTGGCATGATATGACCCTATCCATAGTTGGTTTGATCATCCTTTGCATGCTCCATATAGGTGTAGAACAAATCTTGTTTCTTAGCTCTTTGTGCATGATGTTTTGACTCATCATACTAGCATATTTTGGCTTTGCTTAAACATGATTTTATGCTTATTTTAAAGTGTTCTAGGACTATTTTGGGCTGCCATGGCCATATCACTCATGCTTTGTATAGCTATAGTGTAAATGCTTAGGCTAGTCTTGGGTTTTGAGACCCCTACCATGCCATACATGTGATGTTTGCATGCCTTGCCCTCATTCCACATGCTATTTCAATCCATGAAATGTTGTCATTCACTTGCATTTGACATGCCTTGAATGCTTTATATAGCTTGTGCTTTATGCCTTAAGAATGGACTTTTGTGCATGCCATTAAGCCTAAGCCTTTGGCTCATCATTTCAGTGCATTTTGGGTCCTATTATACCATGATGTAACTCTGGTTTTGGTTGTCTAAGTCATGCCATGTTTGATTTCAATAGGTGTAGTGCATTGCCTCATTAATGCCTTGCATGCTCCTTGTATTTAGCTTTGTGTCCTAGCCCGTGTTGGCTAGCTTTGAGCTTGGTTTTGGTCTTGTTTAGACCTGCTCTAGGACTGTTTTAGGCCCCCTTGACCCTTTGGGGCTTGCCTTGTGTGGCCATGGCTTAAGTTCCTTTGCTTACTTTGAGCTTTGAGCATCCTAACATGCTTTGCTTGCATTGTTGAGTTGATTTGGCATCACTTTACATGATATTTTAGAGCTTATCCCATTGCCATGTATCCATGTTTGTTGCTCCTTAAGTGTGCTTAAGAGTTGTCCTCTTCGTGCCTTAATACTTGAGCCATTTGGCATGCATGTTTGCCTTGCTTTTCATGCTTTTCATGCCATCAATTCATTGCCTTTGACTACTGATTTGGACCTAGTTGAGAGCTGTCCGTCTTTGGTGTAAGCCCATTTTATCATGTTGTCGCATGCTTGTTACATGTAGTATGTTGTCGCATACTTATTTAGCTTTACATGCCTTGCATGTTCACATGTTCATGTTGCATTTCGTTATGTTGTCCAAGGTTGTCACCTCACATCATGCTTATGTGCTTGTTGCATGTCATTAGCCTTGTTAGGTTGTTCGCATTGCATGTTTGCCATGCTTATGTGTTGCATTGCTTGGATTAAGTGTTAATCCGAGCACGAGGAACGAGGGGCGTTTCATATTTCAAGTGATGGAATGTGTCTCAATTCTCGGTCGCCGAAGCTCTTGATGATTCATGATAGAGTTCTAGGCTTTACTTGCTTTATTTATGCATTCATTTTCATATTGATTTGCACAAGTTGGATCTTTGGCCATCATGCATCGAGATGCGTGATTGATGGTCATGGATCCGATTTGGCCTCTCCCTTGATGTTTTGATGTGATTTGGAGTGCCATGGTGCGTACATGCCCTTGGGAGACCCTCCCTTTTCTCTATTTTGTGTTTCGTTGCAGTTTAGTGTCCTAGCACACCAGTGGCCGGTAGCCTGCCATTGATGGCTGGCAGTGTGTCACCCTTGGCTGGCAGTACTCCTCTCATGGCCGGTAGGCCATTGGTAGCTTCCCCTGCAGTGTTTTGGTAAGTTGCAGCAACAAGCACTGGAAGACACCCTGCAAACAGAGCCTCTAAAGAGCAACCGGAAGGCCTTCCAAAGCGAGGAATCGAAGCGAGCATGCATGCCTCCCTTCTTCAAACATAGCTGGAATAGCATCATTTACCACTTTCCCTATTTGCTTGTTGTCATTCATTAATTAGTTAATTGATTCGTTAATTAATTAAGTTGTGTAATAATTAGTTGTAGCTAGTTATTAAATTTTGGCTTTGTAATATTCAATTAGCTCGTGAGTTAGTTAATTAGGTGGCTTGTATTATTTATTCGGACCCTCCGAGTGAGGGCCAATGTTGTAATAAGTGTGCGTGGGTGTGTGTATGTCTTCCAACCTCACGTCTTTCTTCCCTTTTATTTAACCGCTTACAATGGTTAGATTTAGGGCATATCTCAATTAGCATTCTTATGCTTCGCATGTTTGCATTCATTCATTTGTATTGCATGCACCGGGCTCGGCGCATCATGCTAACTGCATTGTATTTCAAATTCAATTTGAATACGTGTATCAATTGTCACATTCCACATGCCATCCTAGGATTAGCCGAGCCTATTCTAGATTGCATTTTGTATGTGATGCATTAGCCACTTAACATGGACTAGGGTCATGCATGTTTTGCTAACTAGCTTCATTGTTTTGGCACGGAGTACACTGTAAGTATTTATGCTTTAGCATCTCGCATGAGTGTGAATGTTAACATGACAGCATGCTTACCATGTGGCTAAATGCTTAGTTTATATAACTGCCTGAATGCCTGTGGGTGAAGGTTGGATTATTTGAGTTGGAACAACTCGTTGAAATCCGTGTTTTAGCCTACTTGCAAGTAGCAAATCTTAAAACATTTCCAAACAAACGGATATGCAATGCTTTGTTCCAAATTAGGCGATCTAGTCTATACTTGTTTTGCTGTGCGCATCACATAGTAATTCTAGCTAATTAATCGGAATAAGAACGCATGTGTTTTCAAAAACGAGATATCATGATTAGTAGAGGCCGATCTTCGGATCGGACGAGAGGGGATGCTCATAGTTGACCTTCCCCAATCGTACCCAAGTTCCCGGGCTGAGGCAACTTTGGTGATAACGGACACGTGGCCTTTGGCACCGAGTCAGGGTTTCCAAAATTTCCCCATTATAAAATATTTAGGTGGCGACTCTGTATCTGGCAAAGCAGTCCATGTTTGGCACTTCTTTCAAAAAAATCTATTTTTCTCAAAACGATTTACCGGATTTGGACTCTTTGGTTCAAGATTAAGAACCGTGACAAATCGAGTCCGAACTGTAACACCATTGAGGTCCCTCGCGGGCTTGTTACACCCGACTCACTTGGGCTCAGGCCAGGCCAGGCCATGTCGGGCCTCACGAGCTCCTGCCAAAATTTGAGCCGAGCCGGCCCGGTCCCACGGGCCAAAAAATTAGGCCCAGGCCTAGGGGGTATTTGGGCCTTGAGCGGGCTAGTGGGCCTGGCCTCGGGCTTGACCATTTTTTTTTTGTTTTAAAAAATTTTTTTTACCAAAATTTTATTATTTTCCATTAAAAAATACACTGGGCGTCGGCGTGGGCCGGTCGGGCCTTGAGTGGGCCTTAAGCGAGCCAATGGGCTAGGCTTCAAAATGATGGCCCAGGACAAAGTCCAAGGGCTTGAGCTGGGCTCAGGCGCGGGCCCAAATGAGCCTAAACTGGCCGCCTACGGGCCGCGGGCCATTTTTACACTCCTATTTGCTGCTACTTTAATGTTGGATGTATTGGATAATCATGAATTTATGATGGATGGTTTGGTTGACGTTTGTTATTTTTTTTTATCTCTTGTATTTCTTTTTAGTATTAAAATTTACTTAAATCTTATGGAGACGAGAACATTTAATTTTTGTTTCATTCTTAGAATTTGGATAATGGAATATTGATTGGGGTTTAGTCCTACTTTCATAGTTAATTGTCCAAATTTTGGGGTGTGACAGTTTGGTATCAGAGCTTTAGGTTACCCTAGACTTCTGACAGTTTAGGTGATCTTCGAATTGTGGAAACATGGGTTAGCTAGTTTAGTTGATGGTTGAATTTATTCTAAGTATTTATGAACAAAATCTTTTTGTGTGTAACTTAAAGGTGATGGCTGGAAGGTATAATTTGAGAAATTTTGAGCCTAGTGGCATAGGGGAAGAAACAACTACTAATGCGGCGGCGACAGCGGCAACGGCTGCTACCGGGGCAACCAATACTATGCAGGTTAATGTGGGAGAGATGATGGCTCAGTTACTTCAAGTCGTGCAGAATAATAATCAAGGCCAGCAGAGAGATCCCTTCGTGAAGAGAAACAAAGACTTTAGGCCCCGTTTGTTTTGGGGTATGAGAGGGGGATTGGGATTAGGATAGCTGTGGGCCCCATTTAATGTGTTGTTTGTTTACAGAGTTGAGGAAGGGCATGCTAACAGAGAGTACATAAATTGGTAATATTCTGCAAAGGATAGGTAGCTTTTGGCTTTGAACCTTCCCTTGTGAGACACTATCGGATTTACTAGCTAACCAGTGAACATGATGTATTGAACTGTTCAGCCGTTTGTGTAAACCAAGACAATAAAACTCATACAGTATATCCCCAGACATAGTTTAGTTCTCACTATTGTGTTCATTTTGGCCCTGAACAACCTGGTCTTCATGAGTGCTCTAGAGAATTGTAGCCCTTCACAAATCTCATAAAACCAGCCCAGTTCACACTCATATAGGTGATTCTTATGAAGAGTATTCTGCCATACTCCACTAGGTTTACCTAGATATAAGAATTATTAAAATTTTACTTAACCTCAAACGCTGCAGACATCACTATTTCATCAAAGAACAGGTAGGAGTTGGACTCCCAAGTGATCCTTCTGAGTCATTCACAACTCGATTGTCCCTTTGAACCTAGATCTTGGGATCTCCAGTCAACTAGGTTGGGTTGCTGTTGTGGTAACTCTTATTTCATAGGCTTTAGTCCCATTCCCCTCGATGAATTCTCAACTAACTCTCTTGCTAACCCTTTGGTTAGTAGATCCGCTATGTTGTCTTTAGACGTAACATATTCTATGGAAACAATTCCATTAGAGAGTAGTTGTCTTACGGTGTTATGTCGACGACGAATGTGTCGTGACTTACCGTTATACATATGACTCTGTGCTCTACCTATTGCTGATTGACTATCGCAATGTATGCATATAGCAGGCACCGGTTTTGGCCAAATTAGAATATCTTCAAAGAAGTGGCGAAGCCATTCTGCTTCTTCCCCAACTTTGTCTAAAGCTATGAATTCAGATTCCATAGTAGACCTAGCAATACAAGTCTGTTTGGAAGATTTCCAAGATACAGCCGCCCCACCAAGAGTAAAGACATACCCACTGGTGGACTTTGAGTCTCTAGTATCCGATATCCAATTTGCATCACAGTATCCTTCAAGTACTGCTGGATATCTAGTATAGTTAAGCCTAATGTTACGAGTAAATTGGAGATATCTAAGAACCCTTATAATTGCTTTCCAGTGTTCTACTCCCAGATTACTCGTATATCTACTTAATTATATCTGGGCGAGTGCAGTTCATCAAGTACATTAAGCTTCCAATAATTTGGGCATACTCTAATTGAGAAATACTTTCCTGTACATTCTTAGAAAGATACAAATTAACATCTACAGGAGTTCTAGCAAGATGATCATCATCTTTGCTGAATTTATCAAGTATTTTCGCAATGTAATGAGATTGTGACAAAGCATATCCTTCTGATGTTTTGGTAATTTTCATACCAAGTATTACATCAGCAATGCCCATGTCCTTCATGTCAAAATGTTTATTCAACATTTTCTTGGTAGTTTTAATTATGTCATTATTACTACCAATGATGAGCATATCATCTACATAAAGACATACAATAACATAACCTTTATCTGTGTTTTTAATATAAACACATTTGTCACACTCATAAATTTTAAATCCATTTGACATCATTACCTTGTCAAATTTCTCATGCCATTGCTTTGGCGCTTGTTTTAAACCATATAATGATTTAACCAATTTACACACTTTCTTTTCTTTTCTTTTCCTAGAACAGAAAAACCTTCTGGTTGTTTCATGTAAATTTCTTCATTTAACTCACCATTTAAGAAAGCGATTTTCACATCCATTTGATGAATTTCTAGATTGTATAGAGATACAATGGCAATTAGCATTCTAATGGATGTTATTCTAGTAACCGGTGAGTATGTGTCAAAGTAATCAAGACCTTCTTTTTGTCTAAATCCTTTGACCACAAGTCTTGCCTTGTATTTGTCAATTGATCCATCCGTTTTCAATTTTCTTTTGAAAATCTACTTGTACCCAAGAGGTTTACAACCTGGTGGCAAGTCTACTAATTCCCAAGTGTGATTTTGCAAGATGGATTCAACTTCACTATTGACAGCTTCTTTCCATAAAGGAGCTTCAGGACTGGACATAGCCTCTTTAAAAGTTAAAGGCTTATTTTCTAACAAAAATGTTAGAAAATCTGGACCAAAAGATTTTGAGGTTCTAGCACGTTTACTATGCCTAAGTTCTTCTTCCTCATTTTGGTCTAACTCTTGCTCTTGATCATGTTCTTGATCATTACTAGTAATAGCATCAAAAGATCTCTTATTATTACTAGTCTCTTGTCCAATCTTATTTGGAAATACATGTTCAAAGAATGATGCATTCCGAGACTCAATAATAGTATTTACATGCATTTCAGAATGTTCTAATTTATGAATCAAAAACCGATATGCACTACTATTCTTGGCATAACCAATGAAAATGCAATCAATGGTCTTAGGACCTATCTTAGTCTTTTTAGGACTAGGAATAGCTACTTTAGCCAAACATCCCCACACTTTTAAATATTTGTTGGATGGTACTCTTCCATGCCATAATTCGTAAGGTGTTTGATTCACTTTCTTTCGGGGTACTTCATTAAGTATATAATTAGCAGAAAGTATTGCTTCCCCCCACAAGTTCTGAGGTAATCCAGAACTTATTAACATGGCATTCATCATTTCTTTTAAAGTCCTATTTTTCCTTTCAGCAATTCCATTTTGCTAAGGTGAGTAATGAGCAGTTGTTTGATGAATTATTCCATGTTCTTTACAAAATTCATCAAAAGGTGATTCATATTCACCACCTCTATCACTTCTAAGTTTCTTGATTTTCTTACCAAGTTGATTTTCAACTTCATTCTTATATTGAATGAAAGTTTCCAAAGCTTCATCCTTGGTTCGAATTAAATAAACATAACTATATCTAGTATAGTCGTCTATAAAAGTGATAAAATATTTTTTTCCACCTCTTGTTTGAATTGACTTAAAATCACAAATGTCACTATGAATTAATTCAAGTGGTTTCGTACTTCTTTCAATTGAATGAAAAAGAGTTTTGGATAATTTTGCCTCAACGCAAATTTCACATTTATGATTTGAATCAATGTCAAATTTAGGTAAACATTCTATATTAATTAATCTACGCAAAGATCCATAATTAACATGTCCTAGTCTACTATGCCATAAATTTGAAGACTTAAGCAAGTAAGAAGAAGATGTATTTTTATTAATGACTGAGGGTACAACGGTCATTACATTCATCTTGAAAAGGCCATCAGACATGTAACCTTTTCCTATATACATTCCGTTTTTGGTAAGTACAAACTTGTCACTTTCAAAAACTAGCCTAAACCCATTCTTACTCAACAAAGATCCGGAAACTAAATTCTTGCGAATGTCTGGTACATGCAACACATTGTTGAGAGTGAGTTCCTTTCTTGATGTCATCTTTAGTACAATCTTTCCTTGTCCTTCAACTTTGGAAGTTGAGGAGTTGCCCATAAAAAGTTGTTCACCATTGTCCACTGTAGAATAAGATGTGAACATCTTTTTGTCAGTACAAATATGGCGAGTAGCACCAGTGTCCACCAACCATTCTTTAGGATTTCCGACAAGATATGCCTCGGAAACAACTGCAGAAAGATTTATGACATCTACACTATTGGAAATTTTATCCATTTCGGTCATTTTGGTTTTAGCAACCTTCTTACTTGATCTTCCTTTGCCTTTACGTTTGTAATGGCAATCTTTGGCTCGATGTCCCTCTTTGTTACAAATGTAACACATGCCATTAAACTTGTACTTCTTAGTTTCCTCTCCTTTAGATAGCTTTCTCTTTTGCCATCTTCTAAAAATTGTTCTTAAGAACTTCTCTGATTTTCCACCATGATTCACTGGCACAGTCCCAACATAAGGAGAGGTTGGCGTAATGGCAATCACCATACCAGTACTGGTTTGAACATAAGTTTGACCAGTTTTAGTAGTCATAAATTCTAAATTATAAAATAAAATTATAATTAGAATTTTATACTACACAGAAAATTTAATCCAAAGAACACAGAATTTTAAATTCTGTAAAAATAAAAGAAACAAGAATTGTAACTTTTATTTTCAATTAATTTGAAAATAAAATAAAATTTATTTAAACAAATTAAACCAAAACTATAGAAATAAATTCTGTTAAAATAAAAGAAACAAAACAAAAAGTAACTTTTATTTTCAATTAATTTGGAAATAAAATAAAATAAAATTTTATTTAACCAAATTAATTCCACACAGAAAACTAATCCAAATTCACAGAATGAAATTTTGTAAAAATAAAAGAAATAAGAATGTAACTTTTATTTTCCAATTAATTTGAAAATAAAATAAAATTTTATTTAAACAAATTAATTCCACACAGAAAATTAAATTCTGTAAAATAAAAGAAGTAAGAATATAACTTTTATTTTTCAATTAATTTGGAAATAAAATAAAATTTTATTTAACCAAATTAATTCCACACAGGAAATTAAATTCTGTAAAATAAAAGAAATAAGAATATAACTTTTATTTTTCAATTAATTTGGAAATAAAATAAAATTTTATTTAACCAAATTAATTCCACACAGAAAATTAATTTCTGTAACACTTCAATAATTAAAATACTGAAACAGAATTTTAATTAATGAAAACTCAGAAAATAATTTCTAAAAACCAAAATTAATTTTCTGACAAAATTCCACAAAAATATATTCTAAATTGTTAATGACACCAGTATCGTGCTACTAGTTGTCAAAGAAAATAGACAGTATATTACTACTATCTGTCAAATAACATATAATCACTATTTGTGTGAAAACCCACATTTTATTATTCTTAAAAGAAAATAAATAAATAAATAAATTAATTTTATCCAGAGTCTATCTGAATACGTATTAGTGTAAAGGTTAGTTTTAAATTAACCCAATTCAATCACTGACAAGGATAAAAATAAATAAATAAATAAATAAGTAAATAAATAAACAAATAATAATAATAATACTAATTTTGTGGGTGTTTAATATTTGTTATTTATAAATTATTTTATTAAGGATTTATTTTAGAATTAGAAATTGAACGTCCAAATAGCCTAAGGAGGTGAAATTGATAAGTTAAATCAGTTTAATTTCAAGTATTGGATCCTATGAAAGTGTAATTAAATATTCGATTCAATTTAATAAAACTAAGGTTTGATGGTCCGAATTGGAGTTAATTGAGTTGTGAGGATTGAGAATTTAGAATATTATGAACTAAATTTATTTATGAGGGGCTCAATTAAATATGTAATTTATAGATGGAGATTTTGAGTCTGATAAAAAATTGAAGGCCTAAATGATTTGGGAAATTGAAATTGATAATGAAAATAAGTTTAATTAAATATTTGGAACATTTTAGGAGTTCGATTAAAAATCTGATTCGGATTGATAGAATTAAACATAATTAATTGGGCCTTAGTTGAAGTCAAATTAAATCAATTAAATTATGAGGGATTTATGATTAGTCATAATTAATTTAATGATGTGCTAATTGAAATTTATTAAGACTAAGTATTGTTTAATTAAATAAATTGTAAACATAAATTGAATCTAGGATTAAGAGTGTATGTGAAGAAATTCGGTGGGTGTGTGTGCATGTGAGAGTGATGTGCTGGAATCAAAAGAAAAGAAAGAGGGTGCACGTGTGCTGTGTAGGTGAAGAGAGGTGCAAGTGTGCACTATGTGTCAACATGATAGGAGTGATTTGTGTGTGTGTACGTGTAGTGTGAAGGCAGCTTGTGATATATACATAAATATATTATATATGGGTTCTTGTATTGATAAGAGTTGGAGAAAAAAAAAAAAAGTGTGGCTCCATATTGTTCTGTGCAAACCCGGCAGAGAGAGAGTAGAACCGAAAGAGAGAGAGTGGGAGAGAGAAGTTCACCCTTTTGCTGGAAAAAGCTTGGGTTTAGGAGATTTAAATGAAGATATAAAAGGACAGTTCAAGAGCTTGTTAAAAAAAAAAAAAATCCAGCCATGGGAGGTTAAGGTAAGGATTTTAACCTTGATTGTTGTAGAATTCTTGTGTCACACTTGAAATTAAGGATGGAATTGGACTCAAAATCATGTAATTAATAGGAATTAGCAAGAAGATGAAGAAATTTTGAATTATGTGTTAATATCATGGAAATATATTGGGAAATTAAGTAATTAGAGTTTGATTTCTATTATTCTTCACAAATTGAAATTCATCCTTGCATGCATGTGGATGATCATGGAAAATAAACTAGAAATTAATTATTTTAAGCTTAATTTGTGTTTTCATCATGAATTTGGGCTTCATCTTTACATGCATCAATGGAATTTTAGGAGATTTGAAGAATTAATTTCATGTTTGGGTATAAGAAGAACAAGTAAAGATTATTGAAGATGTTTTTGGCCCTTTAAATCTGCCAGGAAGTTGTACGAATTTTTAGACAATTTTATACTCAAAATTTGAAGACGATTTCTTCTACAAAGTTGTTGATAATGATGTCTAGTTCATCCACAAACTTTTTCAACAATTATTGAGCTTTGTACGAATTTATACAGATTTTTAACCAAATCTGGAGCTATAGACAGATTTTATTATGTGCTTGAAAAATCATTAAAAATTTTACATTAAATCAAATCTGAAAATTTCTAAGCAAAAAATGAAATTTGAGAAGTCTAGTTTCATAATAAATTTTTAGATCATGGAATTGATTTATAAATTTAAGTATGAAATTAATTTAAGAAAATGTGATAAATCTGTGTCATAAACACTCTTGGAATTTTTAAGAATTATTTATAACTTGTTTTTGGAAAATGCTTTCTGAAAAATGACAATAACATGTTTATTGAGTATTCTGTAGATTTATATGAATTTTAGAGTTGTAGAAGTAATTTATTTATAATTGTATTTGCAAGACATACATTCTGAAAATTTTGACAGATTAAGGAGGAATAAAAAATTATCTCTCAATTGTTTATTTATAACTTATTCTTGGGAAATTCTTTCTAAAAAAATGACCTAAACATATTTATTGAATATTCTGTACATTTTCACGAATTTTAGAAATGTATAAATAATTTATTTATAATTTTTATTACCTAAGGTATAATCTGAAAATTTCGGGACAGATTTAAGATTATCACTTCAATTATTTATTTGGTCTAATTCATCAAATATTGTAAATTAGTAATCCATATATGGGTATATTGTAGTTTATTTAATATAGTGCTAGTCTAATCTTGTAGATTAAAAGTCCATGCATGTGTGTAATTATAAATTATTTCTATTCTTTGGGTATCTAAATTATTATTTCATACCATGGTTTAAATAAATTGTTTATTTAAATTTTGTACAATTGTTTATTATTGTGTGACATGTGTAATATTTTATGTTCGGATTTTAATGAGTTGGTATAACATTATTGGTAATTAAATTTTGAATTATTGTGAATATCTCAACGAGTAAAGAGACACGGAATTTAACCAATGATACATTAAAATGTAAAAGTGATGGGGTGAGCCCGGTTTAGAATCTTGCGCAAGTGAGTTGCGAACCCTAACATGGCACGGGAAGGTATTTCGGCTCTTATTCGGTGCAGAGGTGATATAAGGTTGGTGGTGCAGGCGTCACAAGATAGACCGTTCCCTTGGGACAGACCGTGATGTCACGACTCGGGTATGTAACCCTGGTGCGTGGGCATCATTGGTAGTTATTGTAAGTAACATTTGAATATTTGACCAAGGAGGAGTCAGAATTGCCCGTGGCCATTGCTTAGCGGTTGAGTGGAAAAAGTGCTCCGCGGGGAGTTACTTAAACTTATCTGATAAACTAAATTTATGATAATTTGAAAGGAAAAAGTGGGCATTTTTCTCATGATGAAATATTGCCTCTGTTTGTCGTTTTTATTTATTTTTATTATCTATTGTTATTATTTCAACTGATGGCATTCTTATTAAATGCTACATGTTATTCTGTTACTACGCATTATTCATTGTGGGTATTATTATCGGGGTCGGTATTTCGGGTTATAATATCTTATTGAGCTCGTCGCTCATTGGCATCCTCGTTGCCCTGGTGTTTCATGCTAGGTACCAAAGAAACCGAAGGAAGCACCGAGGTGTTGGAAGGCAACATTCAGCCTTGTTTAGCTTGAACCGTGCCAAGGTTCCATGAGCCATTTTTCTGAGTTTTCTAGCTTCTCTCTAGTTTTTTTATTTTTATTTGTGTAATAAGACAAAGTTTTAAGTTTGACTGGAGTTGTAATTTAAGAATTTTTAGTTTTGGTGTTGTTAATTAATGGATGATAGTAAATTTGGTGGCAACATTGATGAGGTTCCTTAATTAAGAAAATTGATTTTAAGTTTTAAACCTTATTATGATGTCCCCAAATTTTGGGGCGTCACAATTTGTTTTTCCAACAAGAATATTATTTTGTAAATCCACATAAAATAATTTTCTTAAAAACGAAGAATGTAAAAGGAAAACAAACGAAAAATTTTGTAAACAGAATAATTATAATCTGTCTTAAGATTGTTGGAACAATCTTCCGAGTAAATAAAATAACTTGAAATAAATTCAAACAAAATAAATAAATAACATACCGGATTTATTTATCGAATCGAATTAAAATTAAGACCAAGTCGAGTGTGTGACACTCTGTCCTTAAAACAGATTCGCCCCGCTACAGCACTTACGGTTGAGTGGCGTCTATCTCCCAGGATACAATGATCTTCACAAATTGTAGTAGTACTCCAAACAATTTGTTCGGTGAATCAAACCTGTGTTCTAACTCTCTGAATTTTATTCTAATACTAAAATGAAGAATAATGCACCAATGCACCAAAGATAACAAACTGGACAGTAAAAAATATTTCAGACTGATTTTTGGGAGATCACCCCGGACTGTTGGAAAGAGATTTATATATATAGGCAACTACAGTGGTCCGAACAGGTGCAACCTATTTAAAACAGATGCTAACCGTTAGTTTTTGAACACATTTATTCAAACTTTTGAAAAAAGTAACCGTTGGTCAAACACAAGTTTTCAAACAATTTGAAGGCCGTTGGTGGAACAGTACCTGATGAACTTTATTAAATAAACTATTTTGAATATATGTATATATATATATATTAAACTATTTGAATAGTTTAATAAATAAAGGAAGAGGTACAAACTTTAGGTAACTACTTAGAAACCTAAAATTTGAATTTAGAATTAAATTAAATTCCTAAAATTACAAATTTTAGGAAACCACTCAGGAATCCAAAATTCGAATTTAGAATTAAATTACATTCCCACAATAATTTTTATTGAAAAAATTCAAATGAATTTTATCTAAAAAATTAATGTTAGATCCGAAAACGACGTCAACTTCCCATTCACTCATAAATGGTTTTGACGTTCCGTCTTCACCGTGTGACTTGCCACGCGGCAAAGAACACGTCACCTCTTCGGACCTACCCCAAAAGACATTTGGGGCCCACTCAAATTTGGGCTAAAAAATATGCCTATATTAAACCATTTTTCCAACAGTATGTAGCTCACCGAGGGCCAAAAATAAGACTTGGCTACATATCAGCTTGAAGGAGCATCCCTATTTTGGTGAAACTCGTAAAAGGAGGGTCTAGATTTGACGACTTTGACTTAGGCAGATTTCAAGACCCGTTTTTTCTTAGAATTAATATAGATATTGTTTTAAAATTTTTTAAAAAACAAATCTAAAAATATAAATTTTATTATAAACGAATTTACGTAGTTAAGGTTATGGCATTTAAAAAAAAATTAACGTAAAATACACATTAAATGACAAATATCTCAAGAATTATCCTTACCATCATATATTTAGATTTACCAACAAACAAAGCGTTATGCTTGTACTTATAATGCACAAAGATGTAAGAAAAAAATTCAAATTAGTGTATGTTTAAAAAAATTATAAATAAATGATAATATATATATATATATATATAAATAATTAAAGTAATAAGATTTTTCATGAATTAGTAATAATTTTGTGGTGGCACTACTGGGAAGTAATTTTCCCAATTTAAACTTTGATCTCCGTCACAAATATGTCTAGGCAGCGAACTTTTGGCCATTTTTTAAAAAAACTTACCCAATTGATGGGAAATTTGATAATACAAACACTACACTTCGGGTGTGTACTAGATGTCCTAATTATGACATTTATAATATTTGATTATGATTTATTGTAGTGTTAATTATGATTTGATTATGACTCATTGTGGTGTTAGTTATGATTATTATTTTGGTTATGATAAAAAATTGTCTTTAGTTATACTTATATAATATTTGATTGGGTCATTTTTTGATAAATCCCCTGTTTAAGTGTTTTATTTTATCTAACCCATCTTCTTTTTTAGTATTCTATTAGGTCTTGTTTAATATAATATGACCAAATTACCCTTCAAACTTTTTGTGTATATTTCCATTTTGAAACTGATACACAATAAAAAAATAATATAGTCCCTCATTCTATAGAGAAAATATCTCCATCATTCTAATGAGAGAAAATCTCTCCCCCATTCGTTCATAGAGGAAATCTCTCCCCAAAACTCTAAATTGTCTACTTTCTAAAAATCTCCCACTAATTGTTGATATAAACTTTCACATTATAAATACATGCTGGTAAACAACATCGTCTCATGAAACTATCCACACACTCAGTGGCGGAGCCAGAAAATTAAATTAGAGGGGGCACTTATTAAGTGTGTTTGGTTTGAGTTTTTTAGATTAAGTTATTTGAAAACTGAGTTTTTTGATTTTCGTGTTTTTTTGTTTTTAGTGAATATTTTTAAAATTTTAAACATTTTTTTTTACTTTTTTAGATGCACCTTACTTAGATGTATCTAAAAAGTAAAAAATTTGTAAAAAAATATTTTAAAAAATTAATAAATACATAAAAATACAAAAAAATGTATTGAATTCTTGTATTTTTTTTTGTATTTTTGGTATTTAGTAAATTTTTAAAGGGTTTTTTCACAAATGTTTTAATTTTTAGGTATATTTATGTTAGATATGTCTAAAAAGTATATATAAAAAAAAATTGTTTAAAATATTAAAAAAATTCAACAAAAAAAAACACGAAAAATAAGAAAATAGAATTTTTTGAAAAGTGTTTTTTAAAAAACCTAACCAAGCAAGGTGAAAAACCTAGTGTATTATGGACAATATAAAAAAATATAGATATAAGTCTTAAAATAAATTATATAATGATAAATTATTTTTTTATATAAAATTTGATTAAAAATTTAATATAATGGTAATATCACGTCATCATTAGTATGTGACATCACAAACTAATAGTAAATAAACATATAAAGATTGAACTTCACATGTCAAATGTAACTAACAATCCAATAAATTTCATATCTTTATAGTGAGATTCTTTATACTTACCTGTCAATAATAATGACATCACCATTACATTCAAAAATTTTCATAGATAATATGGTTTATAGTAGTCTTTTTATTTTCAATCAAAACAATTGTTCTCATAATTTTTAAAATGTCATTGACATTTCATTCTAATAATATTTTTGTAATTTTTTTATTTAAAATATTTTTTTATATTTACAAAAAAGAAAAAGAAAAAGAAAAAGAAAATCCCAAAATCCAGGGAGGGCACGTGACCCCCCTGGCCCCTTCTTACCTCCGCCACTGCACACACTCAATATTACATGAGTGTATGAACATTAACATTGTGTGTGACTACCTATTTGTATTACAAAATTAATGTGAACATTCATATTTCTATGTATACACTATGTTTGTGACCAAAATAACACATTATTGTTTATACTAGTATGACTACTTTTGAATGTGAATATTAACACATTATTGTTTGTGCTTGTATGACGATTCCTGAATGTAAATATTAACATCAATTAATAGTGTGCTGATCACAATACCAATTGCAACATATTACAATATGAGCATTCACATTGCAACGAGAAAACATGAAACAAAATTTAAAAAAAAAAGAAGTGAAAATCGATTATTTAAATTATTTAATGGTAACAAAAATGATTGTTCAACCAACAAGCATAGTAACAAAAATAATAAACATACAATTAATATTCGAAAAAATAAAACTCATACCAAAATACAATATGAATGTTCACAGCTTGCAATTAACTTGCAACTAGTCTTAAAAAAAATTAAATTCATACCACTGTGAACATTCAACCGCAACATGAAAATATAAAACAAAATTAAAAAAAGTGAAAATCGATTATTTTAATTGTTCAGTGGTAACAAAAATAAATATTCAACCAACAAGTATATTAACAAACAATATACAATAAATCATCAAACAATATATAAAAAAATTATTAAATAATTCATATATATTGACACACATGTTTAGAAAAATCTGTATATAATCAACGTCGGTATAATACCGGTGAATAAACTACATAATACCGATAATTACACAAATCGATGAAGAGATTACGGTTTATGTATAACAGTGACAAAAAAATGAATGTTCATCGTCGGTTTACCATCGTATCTATTGCTAGTCCATCATCGTCTCTATCATCGATTTACAACTAAAATTCTCTTCCAAATGTTCTTTCATGGTAGAACCTTAATGCAAAAATGGTGAAGGAAGATCCTTAATCAATTCCCCACATAGAGACAAAGAAAATACTAAGAATAATAATATTCCATATTCTATATATAATGTTTTATATATACCATAATAAAATATATTTAATAATTAATATTCTCTCTTCTAGATATATGAAATTATATATATATATATATATATTATAATAAAAGCCTATAAGGATAAAATAGTCCATATAATAATTTTAATATAGAAACAATGACCCATTAAAATATAAGTCTAAATATATATGACTTGACGAAACACTAAAAAATTTTATAGACTTATTGGGTTATAAATCCACCAAATGAGATTTATAAATAAATACATCTATTTGATTATGATTTATTTTTTTATTATAATTATAATAATTATGATAATTAACACCGCAAAAATTGTAAATTACGGAGTATAGTAGCATGATCCGGCATGTGATTCCTCAGTAAGCTTACTCTTTGGCAAATGCAAATAAATAAGTTCTATATTTCCATTTATTTTTATTTTTTTTGGTCTTTGGAAAATTAAATGGGCCCGATGTATTTTAGTAATTTTTAAAATTTTTTTTAAATCTCTATCATATATATATATATATAAATAGTTGCCAAAAAGGTCTTTCGTCTAAGATAGTTAAAAAGTTGTCATCAACAATATTTGCCAAATATTTACACTAACAAAGACGCATGATCCAACAAGATAACCAAAAAGGCGATTTTGTTTGGTTTAACTCACTTTTGGGAAATTGAATTTTTTATTTTTTATATTTTTATATTTTCAATAATTTTTTTTATTTTTTTAGTACACCTAATCTAGATACACTAAAAAAATAAAGTATTTGTGAAACAAAACTTTAAGAAATACAAAAAATAAAAAAATAAAAATTTAGTACATTTTCATATTTTGTTGTATTCAATAAAAATTTTAAAGATTTTTGTACAAATTTTATACATTTTTAGTATAATTAAGATTAAGTAGATCTAAAAGGTATAAAATAAATTTGATTAAAATATTTCAAAAATGCATTAAAAATTAGACTCACTTTTCAATGATATGGCAATCAATTAGAATATCTAAGGTAACTTTTTCTATTATATCTTCTAATCATTAGCTAATCATCTTTCTTACATATTGTATGAGAGAGTTTAAGAATGTTGTCAGAAAATTCGAAGATCTTCGAAGATCTTTGAAGAAAATTTGAATTCTTTATAATGATGAGAGACTTAGATTCTTTAACAATCACAACTAGGAACACAATAGCAAAGAGATAATGGAGATAAGAGATTTGGTGAAGAAGAAGATAAAGTAGTTAGAGAGAGAATAATAGCAAGGCTTTCCCATGGATCTCCCACTTTTACTCTCAAGATAGATAATAGAGAAGGGAAATTAGTTCTTTCCCAAGAGTTGTTTATCTAAAATCCATCCCTTATAAAGTTATGAGTGGATGCTATTTATGGAGACCTCATGATGTAGGATGGAGCCCATGTGCAAAGCACATGGGGAATATTCCCTCTAATTACCTTGTCTTTGAAAGTGACCTCTTCGAGAATAAGGAAAACCCCGAAGAGGAGATCAACCACTCAACGAACCTTTCTTCTTAGCCACACCTAACCAATGATTCCCAATCATCCCAAAGGGTCAAGGGTAGTCCAAGAGGATGCCCTATAGCAGATATTACTGAGTCTCATGGACCCCCCGGGGTCGTGTCACCTCAACCCGGGTAAAAGCTAAATTAACCGATGAGTGAATTCATCTCCACCCCTCGTCCTTGGGATTCGGATCCTTTGTTTGGGCTCTAACCTCACTCATGATTCTGGTGGGTTGATCCCAGAATGCTCCAAGCTTGCAAATGTTCTGGGACTCACCAATGGAGCAGCTTCTAGATTGCGATCGAATCTGTTCGAAGCTCGAGTGCCTCGGATCTCTAGGCTTGCTCAATACCCTTTCGAGTTCGGGCCCAAGTAAGTCTCTAAGTTCGTGGATCCAAACCCTTTGGAGGCTTAGAGCGATTCGGCCGATTTGATGACGATAAATCCGGGCCCACCAATCTTGGATTTTTCGATTGGGCCTAGCTAATTTAGTGGGCTCAAGCTAACCCCTTTTACATTTGCCCCTTGTATGTATGAAAAATTTTGAATTTCTCGGACATGCATATTGTCACTTCTTCGGCCACACTTCGTTTCATTCCCTTGGGCATGTTTTGTCTTGACATGGCCTATAGATAAAATTGATGACTCATCATATCCTATGGATAAGATTGACAATTAATAATAGAAATCTTTTATCATTATGCCATGTTTGGCAAACGCACTTTATATTTGTGCCACGATTTTCTTCAAAAATCAATCTTAATTCTTCAATTCTTTTAACAACATGCATGATTCCAAATCTTCTGATTCTTCTAGAACATTTGAAGGTTCGTTTCCTTACTCCAAATCAAAGAAAAATAAAGCATCCACTTTTTTATTCTTTGAAAATATAAGGCCCACACTTTTTTTTTTAAGAATACAGCAGGCCCACTTTATATATATATATATACGTGCTCTTATATTATTTGAGAGACCACAAGACCACACACATTTTTTTCCTTTTGCACCAAGGAAAAGGACAATCAAACCAAATCCTTATCTTTTTTTTTTTTGTTGCCAAAAACCATTCTCAGCCCATTCTCTCTCTAAACCGAGAGAACCAAAGCTCTATTTCTGGGCCACTGGTGCAACTCCGAGCACCGCTACAGACCCATCCTAGCTCGGACTACCGCAGATGTCGCGAACCAGCCACCGACTTGTCTCAGCTTCGACTGCCGCAGAAGTCGCAACCCATGTTGCTACTCACCATCGGTGCTTCACTTCAGCTTAGTGACGTAACTCCTCAGAGATCCAGACACACCGGAGCTCGGTTCTACTGACTAGCGCCGACGCTGACTTCTCTACGACGTCACTGCTACTTTTGACCTCAACTACCCAAAGGTCTTGAGCCACCTCTCCTTCTGCAACTTTGCCTCTTGCTTCGGCTGTCTAGCTGTAGACACCCCATTTTTGACCGCCCTTAAGACTTGGGTGTTATTGATTGTTTACTTGGTGATGAGGTGTGCAGTACAAAGGTTCGATTTCTTTGGCAAGGACAGCGTCAAATCCAAACCTTACACCCCTTTTTTGGACTAAAATTGTTTTGAATGGTTTTTAGACTTTAAAACCCTCTCTTTCAAAATATTTTTGAAAAGAAGTTTCTACGATGTTCTGAGGCTCGCATTTTGTCAAATGTTGCGCTTTTCAGTAAACTGAGCAAGGACAAAGTGGAAATAAATGAAAGAGAGATGAAATCTTTGGAAAATCTTTCAAAAAACCTTGTTTAGGGGTTTGGAGTTGAAGAAAATTGGAGAGGAGAGAAGAAACCAAGTTAGAGAAGAAGATGGGCAAGAACCGCTAAGAGAGAGTCGAGCGGCCCTCGTTAAATCAAGCCTATCTATTTGCACCCTTGTATTTTAGCTATGAGGCCACCACCTTTGGAAAGAAGACTTCCGAGACTTCATTTTGCACTCAAGAATCTCCTAGAGACGAGTCCGGATGTGAGAGATATGATTGGTTGAAGTTGGGCATCATTCCGATTGGACTGAAACTGAGCAGCCTTCACTAAAATAGGAATATCTCTTAGCACACTTTGAATTTTGATTCAAGGATGACACCATTGGAAATCTTACTTCGGGGGCTTCATTTTGGACACAAGAATGACATGAAAAGGAGTCCAGATGAAGGAGCTATGCCCGTTTGAAGTTGGACCTGCAGGGCAGAATGTCCTATCGACTACAAATGTTCACAGTCAGCCATGGAGATGGCCGATCGGCCATCACAAGTAGCAAGTCGGCACCAAAGATGGCCGGCCGGCCAAGAGTGACCCAAACTCAGAATTTTTGAAGATATTTTTCCTCTAGCTGTTTCCAGCTTGTGCCACCTGTCCTAATTCAGATATTTTCGACCAAATCTCTTGCTTTTTGCTATATATGAAGCTATATCTCATATATTCAAGGTTAGAACATTTTGAAGGCTTAGAGAGAATTTGAGAGCTTCTCACTCTAGAATCCTCTCTCTCTAGAAAATTTTCAGAGCTAAATCTCTTCCTCTCTCTCTATAGTTCACTCTCTCTTACTCTTTTGTGCATAGAAGTGCATAGAAGTAGAGAAATACTTCTAGTTTGCCTAGGCATCCTTCATGAAAGTTGATCAACATTGGGCTGAGGTCCCTTGGAACCTATTTTTAGGCTGTTGGAAGGTTGCATGGCTCAGAAAAGAGGCTGATTTGCTACTGTGCTTCAAAGGTAACCCCTTATCCCTTTTAAGCTCTTTGTGCACTATTGTTTTGCCATAGTTTTCAACTACTTTGGGGCTGTTTTTGTCATGCCCCAAACTCGCCCCTAAAAGTTTGGGCATGACCTGTTCAGAAACGGACATTAACCTGACATACATCACACACGAGGCCTGAATGGAAGCATTAAATATCATAAAGTAATAGTAAACCATCTCCATTGAGCTATCACTATCATGCTAGGATCACAAACATCATAACAGGTAAGTAACGTATAGAAACATGCGCCAGGGCATCGGTTATATACGTATACATGTACAGATCTAGCCCTATGATTGGGCGTATAACAAAAATAACACTATAGAACAAAGTGTTATACACATTTCAACCTTAGGCCAATAATTAGAAGTTCGTCAAAACTTCACAAAAATATGAGTGGCTTCATTTGGGGCCTGGGCTCACAGAGGTTGACAAAAGTGTACGGGTGTCATGGGTTAGGAATGACCTCCCAGTTGGTTACCTACAGAAGCAGACATAACAGAGAGTGAGCCAGGCTCCGTGAATAATAGTACATACCAATTCGATGCTCAACTTAAAACATAATACATATCAATGCGTGTATAAATACTATGATCATGTAGTTAATCTGATTCTGTATTAATTTCAGAACGGCCTTAGGCCCAACTTGTAAACATAATGGCTTTAAGCCCTTGAATAGAGTGGCGTTAAGCCCTTAAACAAATTGGCATTAAGCCCTTAAACAGATTGGCATTCAGCCCTTAAACAGATTGGCATTCAGCCCTTTTCATGTATGTATGAACTCAAGAGGTGTCTCGCACGGATTCTAGAGGTGACTCACATTGTAGCACTTAGTTCCGTACAGCACTTTGTTTCATACCAGAAAATACAGATTGGCCATAGGCCCAGATATCATCGGAGTAGGCTAGTTTCAGAGTCTTACAGAATTCGAGCGTCATATGAAAGTATCCACAATCTTTCCATTATTCATTCACATTCCTTGAATCATTCACGTAATTACAAAACTAACATGCGATAACAGAATGCTAATGGCCCTCATTAGCTGTAAAAGCGTACTATGGTAGTACTACTACTCACAGTGTTATGAAGACGTGCTAGTTCCTCCCGGAGTGTGTCCTGCACACATTCAAAACTTGCAAATTAGTTCATTTCTCTTTGTTGAATTATTTCCTGAGTCATTTTACTTCAAATGAATTTTACAAACATCCGTAGGCATAAAATGCAAATTCTAAAAATATCCGAGGATCAAGAACGCAAAACGGAGCAAACAGTTTTTCTCAGCATGGGCCGCACATGCGGCTGTGAGCCTTGCACGTGCGGCAAGGGTCCCCCCATGTGCGGCAGTGATGCCCCGCACGTGCTTTTTTAGCAGTGTTCAAAGCCCAAAATTGCACCATTTCCTGCACATGAGGCAGTGACTCCTGCACGTGCGGTGATTCTGCCAAATTCTGCCCGAAATTCAACAAAAACTCAACTCTTGGTAAGCTTTTATATGGCTTAAGGTAGGTCCTTTAATTGATGAAGTAAGGTTTAAAAATCATGTACACAAATATTACCACATATAGCAATCTTAGTACAACTTGAATCTTTAACCTCTAAAGCTCATGAACATAACCCAATTCCATATTATTCTCCTCTAAACACACCTAGATATAGACACACTTAGCCATTGTTCAACAATTGAGCTCAAGCATGCCAAGAAGAGATGGAATGAAATTCCTTTACATGGTTCACATTAACACAAACTACAACATAAAGAAAGACATTATTCAATTCTTTTGGTGCCATAAACACACACACACACAAACACACACACACACACACACACACACACACACACAAGCCTTTATTTGCATGAATACTCAAGGAATTCCTCATCCATAAGCAAGAAAGAAGTTAATTAAAGTAACCTCCATACCTTGAGCTTTACAATCCCTAACACTTTCTCTTAATTCTTCAATCTCCTCCTTGTAGAACTTCCTCCTTTCCCTAATTCCCCTTTCCTAGCCTTCTCAGGATATTTGAGTTTAAGATTCTAAGTCAAATGCCTAGGGGATCAACTATATGTATAAAAGTGAATAAGGACAAAATCCAATCAATTTAATCATTCCAAATTAAATTTCTACAACAATGCTTATTATTACACAAAAATTATATTGATTTCAAATATAAAATCAATTCCGGATTATCAAGTCTCTAAGGCCCTCAATTTCTGATTCAAACATTCTAATCGTGACAGATACTTTTCTTATTAAACCGATATGCATCCACAATCATAGGATTCACTTAATTAACCTTAATTCCTCATAAAATTCCACAGTAAGCATTTGAAAGCACAGAGTAAGGGACTAAGAATATATCAGAATCACATACGAGGGTCAGGTTATTACAGTTTTGGGGGTAGTATTGAACTACAAAAATCTCTATTTTTCCTCTATTTTTCAGTCCTAAAAGTGTTGGTTTAAGCCTTGTTTGGCTAGGGGGTGTTTCCTCCCTTTTGCTTTTTGACTTGTAAAGCCTTTTGAGCTATCTTTCAAGCTTTTCAAACAACTTCTTTTTGGCCTTAAAACCACTGAATTCCAGAAGAATTTCAGTGGTAGAAAACTTATTTTGAGGCTCAAAATAGGAGGGGGTGGTCCCCCCCTCCTCTTGTCTTGTTTGCATGTGTTGATGGCCAACTAAATGAGCATGTGTTTTTACTTCTTTGTGGCTTTATTTAGGCTCATTTTTGTGACTCTTCAGACCTACCATAATTCTGTTTTTGGCTGTCTTGGTCACTTCTTGCTTGCATTTTGTACTTGTAGTGCAAATTATGCTTACTAGTCTAACATGCTTGATGTTTTGGCCAATCATGCTAGCTTATTTTAGCTTAACTCAAGCTTGTTTTAGCTATTGTTTTAGCATGCTTTAGCTCTGTTTTGAGCCAGTTTGATCACTCGAGCTTTGCTTTGTATACTTGTAGTGCAATTGTGCTAAATTGCCTAACATGTGCTATTGTTTTGGCCTCTAAATCTAGCCATTCTTAGCTTATTTCAAGCATGTTTTAGAACTCCATTTTGGATTTTTTAGAACTATTTTGGGCTGCCTTGGTCATACGACTCATGTTTTGTATAACTATAGTGCAAATGCCTTGACTAGTCTTGAGTTTTGAGGCCCCTACCATGCTATACTTGTGATGTTTGCATGCGTTGACATCATTTGGCATGGTATTTCAGAGCTTATATCTTTTCCATACTCTCATGTTTATCACTATTTAATTGTGTTTAAGAGTTGTGCCATTATGCCTTGTTTGTGAGCTAATACATGAGCATATCTTTCTTGCCATCTATGCTGCGAGTCTAGCATGTTTTTGCCACTATTTTGACCTGCCTTAGATTTGTTTTGAATGGGTAGGGTCATTGGAGCATTGCTTAGTATGGTTGCAGTGTAAAGGGTCTTGCCTAACTTTGGGTTTTGAGGCCTTTAACATGTTATGCATGTGATGTTTGCATGGTATGGCACCATTTGGCATGTAATTTCAGTGCATGTAGTGTAGTCACACTCTCATATACTTCACTCCTTCATTGCTTTCAAGGGTTGTGTATCATGCCTTGCTTGTAGGCCAACATGTGTGCATGTTCTTGTAGCATTTTGAGCTTTCATGTCAACTCATTTTAGCCATTGTTTTGGCATGCATAAGGTCTGTTTGGGGCTGGTTTGGTCCATTAAGTATTGCATTACATAGCCCTTGTGTTGTGTCCTTCACTAGCTTCAATGCTTAAGGACTCTAACTTGCCATGCTCATGTTGTTTGCATGTTGTCGCATTGCATAGTGTTTGCATATTGTTGCATTGCATTGTGTTTGGATTGGGTGTTGATCCAAACACAAGAAACGAGGGGCGTTTCATATTTGAAGTGATGAAACGTGCCTCATTTCTCAATTGCCGACCCTTTTGATCAAGCATGATAGAGGTGGAGGCCCTTATGTGTTATTTGTGCATTCATCGACATTGAATTGTGCAAACTTGGCTTCTTGGCCATCATGCATTGAGATGTGTGATTGATGGCTTGAGAGCTGAGCACTACACTCCTTTGAGCTTGAGACATGATAAGGAGTGTGGTTGCACACACATTCCCTTGCAAATACACTGCCATGCCCCTGTTTGTACTCTGTTGCAGCAAAAGGAGAAATTGCAGGAAGCAGTGGCCGACTGGCCATCGAAGCTGCCGACCGGCCATCAAAGCTGTCGATCAGCTATCAGAATTGGCCGATGGCCATCAACTTTGGCCGGTGGCCATTACTCTTGGCCGACCATCCCTTAGCATGTTCCTAAGGTGGGTCAGAAACATTTTGGAAGTTGGCATAATTTTCAGAAGTATAAAAGTATGCAAACAAAGGCATCTTGAGGCAAGACGGTGGATTTCCGGGAGGACGCGACCGAGCATGCATCCTTCATTATTCAAGGCGGAGCTGCGGCAGCCTAATTTAGATGCTTTTCATACTTAGTTGGTTTTGTAACTTAATTAATTTGATTAATTAGTTGGTTTGTAATAATTAGCTTAGCGTAGCTAGTTAGTTGATTTATTTGGATCCTCCATCGAGAGGGCAAATGTTGTAATAAGTGTGCGTGTGTGTGTGAATGTCTTCTACCCCATGTCTTTCTCCCTTTTATTTACTAGCTTTTGATGGTTAGTTTTAGGGCATGTTTCAATTAGCATCCTTATGCTTGCATGCGTGCATCATTCATTCGTATTGCATGCACCGAGCTCGGCACATCATTCAAACTGCATTGTATTTCAATTCCTATTTGAATACATGTATCAATTGTTGCATTTCATATGCCATCTTAGAATAGCCGAGCCTACTTAGTTGCATTTTGCATGTGTTGCATTGAGCATCTTAACATAGCTAGGATCATGCATGGATTTCTAACTAGCTTATGTTTTGGCTCGGAGTACTCAGTGAGTGTTTATGCTTTAGCATCCTTGCATGTGTGTAAGTGATTACCATGATAGCATGCTTACCATGAGGCTATTTTCTTAACTGCTATAACTGTATGAATGCTTGTGGGTGAAGGCTTGATTGCCTGGATTGGAACAACTCGATGATTATGAGTTTTAAGCCCACTTGAAGTGGCAAAATCATGTTTTTGTAAGCCCACTTGAGGGTGGCAAATCCACGACTTAGCCTACTTGTGAGTAGCAACTTCAAACCACTCTAAAAAACAAACATGAGTTATTTTGTTCCAATCCGCGTGATTAAGTCTATACTTGTATGCTGTGCGCATCACATAGTAATGTTAGCTACTAAACTGGAAAAACACATGTGTTTTCAAAAACAACATATCATGTTAGTAGAGGCCGATCCTTTGATTGAGCAAGCGGGGCTGCTCATTTCAGGACCTTCCCCTCTAGTACCTAAGTTCCCGAGCCGAGGCAACTTTGGTGATGACGGATACGTGGCCTTAGGCATGAGTCAAGGTTTCCTAAATTTTCCAAAACAAAATATTTAGGTGGCGACTCTGAAATTTGATAAAGAAGTCCATGTTTGGCACTTTTTGATTAAAATCGATTTTCCAAAACGATTTGCCGAATTTGGTCTCTTTGGTGATTTATCAGTCTTACATTGCACTTTGTGAGAGTAGATTCAGAATCGTGAGAGAAGTCCGAATTGTAGTAGCTAAGAACTACAATTCGCGCCCTCGCGCACGGAGCGGAGTTCCGGGTGGTCTACACTAGCGCCACCCATACACGTCGCTCACTCAATGCGTCGTGTGTGGTCTTTCCTAGCGCAATCTTAGCGATACTTTTTCAGAGCTCAGACCACTCATATCTCGATTTTGTTTGCATACCTACTGGTTTCAGCCGTGACTATTTAATGTCGACCACGTCGCCGACTCAACGCGGTGTCGGTTTCCCTAGTTTTTTTTAGCTTAGGAATTTTGATCTATTGGGTTTTGCAATCTTGAAATATGCTGTGGGATTTGCTTAAATATATTTTTTTGAATTGAAACTTACCAAAGAAATTTTGCGCTATGAACATTGACTTGGGGGGAACATTCTTGCAATTTTCATGACAATCTATTGAATCTTGCTACGGATGAGAAATATAAAATACTTCGGATCTTGGGTCTGAAATTTGCCATTGAACTTTACTCTATCCAAAGTTTAAGCCCTGTATAAGCTGGATTTTTAATATGAACTATTGTAATTTGAGAAAATGACCCGCTTGAATTCCATAACAAAATGGCCTATAACATTGCACTTTTGTTGATGACAGAAACTTGAAATCTAGATGTTGATGACACACACATTGGTATTGCAATTTTTTGAGCTTGAGGGTGTTGAGGATTTGCTGCCTATTCACTTATTGGACCCCTATCATTGAATCTTGAACCCATATTGTTGAATTTGGCATAAATAGAACATCTAATACCCCACAGACGCCTTACTTGAGATAATGGCGTCATAATAACTCTTAGAGGCATATATGGTCATTCATTGGGCTTATGGATACTAAGGGTGGTCGCGGATCCGATTTGTGCTGCTTGTGGTTCGGTTTTGACCCGCCCGCATCTATGCGGTTTGGGAAAAAGTCAACCCGTAACCGCTCGCAGTGCGGTTTGTGCGGATAGGGTTCGCGGATGTGCAGGCGATTTGCGGTTTGGACTTTTTTCTTTAAATAATTATTTTTGAGCTTCTTTTTTTTTTTCCCATTTTGTAAATATTTATTTTGGGCAATTTTTCCCCAATTTTCTAAAATGCTCTAACATTAATAATTAATGAATTATACCTTCAATCTTCATAATTCCTTTGACAAAAATAGATTCAATTGTTCAGAATCTAAACAGATTCAATTTCAAATTCAATTAAACATAATTGGAACTTTCCGGCAGTGTCCATTGTTCAGGATTGATTTTGAATGGGTGATCATCCTCTTCATAAAACTTTAAATGACTTAAAGATGCAGGTTGGACTATGCTTGTTGGAGAAATTGTCCTGGAGTTTTGCTTAGTTTTCTGTAGTATCTTTGAAGACGAAAGAGCAAGCACTTCCCAAACAAAAATGCAACCATCAAAAAAAAAAAAAAAATTGGCTTCACATATTCACACAAGTTTCCTTCAAAAGAATTAAGGCTTTAGATAATTTTAACAATGCCAAATATATTACCACTTTCATTTCATGCAACAATAGCAAGAGCAAGCATATTGCATGTAAAATACTAGATGGTCTAGAAGAATCCTATCATGTTCAGAAGTTCAAATACAAAGTAGTTTAGAAGAAACAAAGATTAAGCATTAAAGTTGCACATAATTTCTTTTAGGTCTTCAAAAGGTTAATTTACGTAGGTAAATAACCTGGCTTCACTTAATCATAGCATGCAATATAGGGAAAGACACATTAATTAGCCAGGAAAAATTAGTAATAACTCACAAAAACTATGTGCTCACAGTCGGGTAAGAAAATAATGCCAGTAATGAATTCACCATGCCCCTCTGCTCATGCAACAATCTTCCCAATGAAAAATTCATACATGCAGATAGACTTGTTAGAGTAAGAACAAACCAAAAAACTACAGCTCGGGTCCATAATTACTTGTCAAAACAATTTCTTTATAGCATAAGATCATCGTGATGAAGGTGTAACCTTGCCTTGCTGACCATAATAAGATAGCTCACCTTTACTAGGTCTCCAGACTCTTCTTCTTACATAAATGATCTAATAACTTCTATCAAATGTTTTTGTGACAGAATCTAAACAACAAATTCAACTTCTAAACAGAATCTAAACAATAGATTCCACTTCTTAAATTTAATTAAAAATAAATCTAATTGCCTAAAAACAAATCACAGATCGGGGAGAGAGACAGAGACAGAGAGAGTCCTTAACTGAGAGTTGTCGAAGAGAGAGAGTCGATCTTGCGAAGGTCGATCGGTGCGAGCTACGCAGATGAAAAATGAGATAGAGTGAGATGAGAAGAGAGTTGCTCAGTGCTCTCAGATGTTTTTAGAGATTAGGGTTTTTCAATTGGTTTGTATGTTTGGGCAAAAATATCTACATAGATGGAATAGATTAACGGTCTAGGTTTTTCCAAAATAAATAAATAAATAAATAATTAAGTGTGGGTGGTTGTGGCGGGTGCGGGTCAAACCTGTAACCTGTCCACAAACCAAAAAATTGATATATTCCAAACTGCATCCAACCCTATTATGTTTGCGAAACCGCCCATAGGTGTGCGGGTCAGACCGGGTATGGTGGGTTGTGCGGGTTAGATAACCCAATGCCCAGCCCTAGTGGATACCCCAAGAAATAGACAGTTGATGCCAAAATTCCATTTGAATTCCTTTTAATTTTTTTTGCCTTAATTCCGATATTTTGAATTTGATACGGTCGACTCCTTGTTGTTATGCCTGTTATTTCAGCTATATGTTTTCTCAACAAAAATCTGTCATCCCGGGGTCATCAGAACCGGCTCATATGAAGGAGAGAGATGTGCCTCCGGTGTTCGAGTGGAGGAAATCTCCTTATTTTGGGCGAAAGGACCTATTCTGGCAAGCAGTTGCCTCTACTGTTTTGCATTCATCTCCGAAGGGGGCTCCATTGTTTCTTTCTAAGGATATTGATTCCAGACATGGGGCCCTCATTTACCCTTCTTCAGTGTTACGCTTTATCGTTGAATAAGGGGATTTCCTTTACTATTATCCCTAGTTCAAGGCTTTCTCCAACCCTCTCTTTGGTTGGCAGAAGTGGGTTGATGATGTCCTCTCAGACAGGGGCCTCTGTAAGCGACTTCAGGAGGCCCGGTTATTGATTCCAGTGAAGATATCTCGATCTTTATCCATTTGCCACAACAATGCTAGCCTTGAAGCCATGGCTCTCTGGCGGAGTACCGAGACACACACTTTCATACTTGGCCAGCATGAGATGGGGCCCATCCTCAAGGATGTGTTCATGTTGTTGTGCCTAGAAATGACTGGCCCTGATGCTTTCTGCTCTGAGCGGATACCCTCTGAGGATGATTCTTTAATCTAATCCCTAAAACAAAATCTTCAAGCTTGTGGTCGGTGGAGCTTTGTATTTAATGGTTCAGCGAGGAGGACTAAACGAGTGAGGACAGACCGTGCCTCTTACACCACATGGATTCCCCACTTCTTCAGAGATCTTCAGCCCCTGGCTAGAGATGCTAACCCTGGTTATCAGGAGTATGAGGTCGGCCCGATATATGGTTCCAAGCTTTATTTTCTGGGATTTCTGCCTTGCTTCCTCTTATTCTTCATTCTTCCGAGCACACCTCCAGATTTTCTCAATCCTTTTATCTTTCCACTAGCAGTTAGATTCTTCAAAGGGGATCGGATCCCCTTAGCCCCACTATTTCTTGGGAACCTATATTACCGATTGGATTTGCTACATCGAAACATGGTACGCTTTGTGGGTCGGTATGAGCCTGTCTCTTTTATCTACAGTCAATTTTTGCTTTGCTTCTTTTTTAAGAGTTCCCAAAGTTTGCACCTACTCCGACTGTATTTGAGGTAGAAGTTCTTCTGGAGATAGTAGATAAAGAGGGTATCCCTGTGCTTGGAAAGGACGGGTCTCACACATTTGAGAAGGCGAAGACTTGTTAGCCGTTGATCACATGTTGGTCACTTGACATTTCCACTCTATCCCTGAATACTTTGGTGGATGATTCTCAGTGCTTTATGGCACGCCCCTATGTATACTTACCAGTGGGTGTGGTGACGCCACTTGTTCCTTCCAACTAGTGTCCTTTCCCTTGCCAAAGGGCATTTCTGCCCATCTTGTTGATATGCTGATAATGGTTTGTCCCAGTTCGCTACCAGGAAGGTCTCGATAGCACCATCTATAGACCTAATAGAGTAGCATGCCAATTTGGATTTGACCTGTGTGCCCCACGGTCGACACCTTCTTTATTGTCTTTTCTGAAAAGCTACAGGCGCTTTACTCGCAGACTTGTACGCGCTTTACTTCCTATATCTGGCTCTTTAACACTGCCAGGTTTGAGTCGGATAGGGGGTTTCACCCCCTCTTTCAAGAGATATTGGCGGAAAAACATTGATGCATTTATTTAGTTTGTCCAGAATAAATCGATTTTATGTCTGCCTTCGTTGATTTATAAGAAGGACTCATCTCTTAGGTTGCCTGAGAGTCAAAAATCTAATCATATGTATGAGAGCTTCTTCGCTTCATTTGCTCCGACTGACCCTCTAGCTCGGACATTTACTACTAGCTTGGCAATTTCTATCTCAGAGCCAGTTCCTCTAAATAAGGTTTCTAGTCCTTGGATGACCTGCCTCAAGCGAATGGCCTATAAGTGAGCTTCTGATACCAGTCCTTCTACTCCTTGCCTTTCTAAAAGGCTCTATTAGGTACTAGATAGACATCTTAGTTCTTCCACTGATTCGTAGTTATTTTCCGTCTTGCGACTATATCCTCTTAAATGAATACTCTTTACTTTCCCTGTTGTACAGGACCTTACTCCATCTTTTGATCCTGCGGTGGTTGATGTTCTCAGTACCGCGGATATTGGCCAAGTTACCCCTACCGGGCTTGACTCAGACCTGGATGACACTCTTCCTTTATCTGCAAGGCTCGTGAAGATTTGCACCCCTCCAGTAGCAACTTTAGATGATGATGAAACTGAGTTTTTCGATCACTTTTGTGACCTTGTCCCACATGTGCGTCGTCACCGATCTATTGTGACTAAAGATGTCTCCCCATCTGTCAGACATTCCCCCCTCACTCAGTTATAGGGGAGTAGTGCCGTCTTGACGACGAGGTTGTCAGGGATCACTATTCTGATGTTGAGATTATTAAGAAACACGACTCTAGTGCTGAGATTGTTGAGAAACATGGCTTCAGTGTTGAGATTATTGAAGGGGCTGATGCTGAGGAACATGTTTCTAGAGGCAGTGCAGAGGTGAGGTGTGTTTCTGGTGATGTCGATGGACATACTTCCAATGATGGTGTAGAAATGAGGTGTGCCTCTGAGAGTAGCGTGGAGGTGGATGTGCTAGAAGTCTCTAGACTCGCTCTGGCATTTATGGTGATTCTCATCCTCTGGCTCTCCTTCCTCCCTCGGGAATGAATGCTACTGTTCTGGCTTCATTAGATGTTGAGATCGATCAGGTGCCCTCCGTACAGCCAAGTGACTTTGTTAATGCTAGAAGCCCTCCAGTTGCCCCAACTTTGCGTAATGATTCTCCTTTAGGTAATCTTGTTTTTTGAAGTTTGTTATGTACTTCTATTTGTGATGCCCCTAATAGGACTTCCTTCTCTTTTCTTCAGTGTTAGCCATTACAAGGGTCTTGCCTTCATCTGCCTCGAACTTTGCTCCGACTCTCTTTGTGATTCCGCATGGCTCTCCTTCTTGAGGGGACACACCTGCTTTTGAGGCGATTGCTGGGGCTCTTCATTGCAAGTGTCTTCAAATGTTTTGGATCTAAATCTCAGTGATTCCACTTTGATAGTGATGTTTTTGGTCTTTCCCCTCATTGACTGTATTCTCAGGCTCAGGACTTCTTTCAAAAGTTACCCCTCCGGGTGGTTCATCTAACCCAATAGAAATTGAGAGGTTCCTGAAACTAATACCTTCCCAGCCTTAGTTCCCCCTCCGGCTTTTGGTAAAGTACTATTTCTCCACTATTGGGTAGCTCCTGAGTTTGCATCGATTCTATAGCTTGTGCATTCGAGTTACCTTGAGACCTTTGCTTCCTTTGCTTGCCAATGTTTGCTAATTCAGACTGCTTTTCTCGAGTCTTTTGCCATTATCCTATATAAGCTTGGATAGGCAACGATTGTGTGACCTTAACAGGAAATTAGTCAAGACAGCATATCAGGGGATCTCTGACATAGAATGTCACCAAGTGGATTTATTGTGGCTTCGGAAGCGCCTGGATATAGCCTCGAACGCCAGTCACAGGGTTGAAGTTTTGTTTGTGCTTGCCTCTTATTGGACCTCTATAGATGAGACAAAGGCAACTCTTCGTGAACTTGAGTCGGGCTATGCTCGGGGCCTTGGAGGCTTTAGAGGTACACTCTGCTGCTTGTTCTCAGGGTGTAGATATGACGGGTAGCTTTTTCAAAGGTGTTTTTAGAAGAGATTGAGTTTTTTTTTAAAATTACTTTCTTGCGCCTTTCGATAATGACAAAGTTTTATTTTTTATTTTTTATCTAGGACAATGCAATGAAATGACAAAGTCTTTGGTTTTCTTGGAGATTTTCTCACTGTTTTCTCATTCTATTTGATAAAACATTTATCTCGAAAGATACAATGGAAATAACAATCACATGCACATATTCATAAAAGCTGAAAAATTCTCATTACTTTTTCAACTTTCTTGACAAAAGTCTAAAATTTTCATCACAAGTGATGGAACAAATATATACATCATAAAGGAAATTAGCCTTTTCATAACATAAGGGAAATACAACTTTTAGATAAAGCAAGAAAATGGAAAATGAGATTTAACACAAATGAGTCTATTTATGGGTAGTAACACTTGATGAACTTTGCATTGAGCGGGCTTGTTCGGAAGCCATCTTCAACTCTTACAAGCCTGTAGTACCCGCTTGAGCTTTCTTGGATCACCCTATAAGGCCCTTCCCATTTCAGAGAAAACTTGGATAGGGGTAGTCCTCGCATGATTAGGTCTACGATCTTCTATACCAAATCATCCTCTTCAAACTTTCTTGGCACCACGGTCTGATTATAGGCTCCGGCGATGGACTTATGATACATTTCCATGACTTTTGTAGCCATGTCTTGCTTGTCCTCTAATGCCTCCAGTCCAGTGGTTCAAGGCTCAAGTACCATTCCTGAGGTGAGAGCCATCTAGGAAAATGGTGTCTCCAACTCTACAGGTAACTCTGCTTCGAACCCATACACAAGGGAGTAGGGAGTTGCTTGAGTGGGTTTTCTCTTTGAGGTGCGATATGCCCACAAGGCTACTATCAACTGTTTAGACCAAGTCCCACCAAATTCATCCATTATCTTACTCAGAATCCTTACCAAGGTCTTATTCGTGGCCTCCACTTGTCCGTTCCCTTTTGGGTAATAGGGTGTGGATTTGTGATGCTTCACTTGGTAAGTCTCTAAGGAGGCTTTTCACATGTTTGTTTATGAAGGGTGTGCCATTGTCCAAAAAGATGGTGCTTGGTACTCCGAACCTACATATGATATTTTTCTTGATGCAAGAAGTAGTTAGGGCCTAGATTCTTAAACTTTTAGATGCAGGTATAATTTATACAAGGGTAAGTCCTATTCAAGTGGTACCCAAGAAATTTGGTATTACAGTAGTAAAAAATGAGAACAATGAATTGGTTCCAACTCGTGTGCAAACGGGGTGGCGTGTCTGTATTGACTACCGAAAGCTAAATTCAATGACACGAAAAGATCATTTTCCCCTTTTATTCATAGACCAAATGTTGGAAAGGTTAGCAGGTCATGCAAACTATTGTTTTCTCAACGGATACTCTGGTTATAACCAAATTCTTATTGCTCCAAAAGACCAAGAGAAAACTATGTTCACTTGCCCTTATGGTACCTTCACCTATCGTCGCATGCCTTTTGGGTTGTGCAATACCCCAGCCACTTTCCAGCGATGCATGATTAGTATTTTCTCTGATATGGTTGAGCGTTTTCTAGAAGTTTTCATGGATGATTTTTCAGTAGTTGGGAATTCTTTCGATGAATGTTTGCACCAGCTTATGTTAGTACTACCCTAATGTAAAGAAAAGAATCTTGTACTGAACTGGGAAAAATGTCACTGTGTGTGTTAATTTCCGACCACACTGCCAAATTAGTACTTAGCTGGAGAGCACTGGCAGAATAGATTAAGCCCGAACGACCTACAACAGAAAGAAGAGATTCTGGTGGTGGTTCGTCCACCCGGGGGCACTCCAACGATCAAGTCAGTTATCTCTCAAAAATATCAAAAATGCTTAACTCACTATTCAGAATATAAATTACATACCTTAGACCCATGGGGGTGCCTCTCTTTTATAGTTAACCCAATCTTAGTCCCAATAGAAACCTAGCTTCAATGGACTTCAGCTCAGTGCTTATCTTGGACTCTCTAGTAGATAAAGATAAACTCCCTAAGAGCTTTATCCTTATCCAGGATGAGGTCCTTCCTCATTCTAGGACTCTTATCCCTTATCCGCTTATTCCGGACTCCGATATCTTTGGAGATAACCTCGGCCTAGCCGAGATCACCTTGGCGTCATGTCCAGGACACGTGGCACCTCGGTTGACACTTCGGCGTCACCTTGACCACGTGTTGGCACCCAAAAAATATGTCCCCACAACTGCCCCCTCGGTTCTATTACCTCGGCATCCTGAGATGATGGAACCTATATCGTTATATCATATAGCATGTCGGCTATCTTGCTCTATCATCCATTTACTGCGGTCATAATACATCGGCTTCACATTACTAGGTCCTGTAGTCTGTCTCATCAAGGCTTTTAGAACCAATAACCTAGTCTGTTCAAGTTTCTCAGCTGAGATCGTTCTCCAAGCCAAGGTTCTACTCCGTTAAATTGGGAATTTTTAAGAGCTTCAACACGCGTATGAGCTGTCACGCATGACTACTCAACCGTTCTTGCCATGCGTCTCTTTCTCTTTGGGTAGTATCGGACACGCGCCACTAAGTCGAATTGCTCTCGTGTGCGCCATCTGACACGTACGTCGTTTTAGGCACATTAATTACCTTTTTGCCGCCGTTTTGTGTTTCAACAAAATTTCTCCCTCTCTCCATCTTTTCACTTTACACCATTGTCTCTGAAGCACCCAGCTTTTTCCCTCTCTAACTTTTTCTCCCAAATCTGCCATTGTCGCTCTTAGCCAGGCTTTCTGCAACCAGCTTCGCTCTCCCCCTCCGGCGAGGATTTTGTTGCACTTCTCCGGTTGCTGCCACCGTTTGATCTCGGCATCCCTAATCTTCCCTTGTAAGTCACTGTTCCTTCGTTTCAATTTTTGTTTTTCCTCAAACTGTTACATCTGTATACTGCAATTGCAACGTCATTCACATTTGTGTTTTGAATCCAACCATGTATTCTGAGCATATTTATCTCATGATTTTGCTTTTTGCCTAAACCGTTCTTTAATATACACACAATACCCATATACTTGTTCATTCTGTCTTTGTTCTTGGTCTTGCACTCTTACACACACTTTGTCACAGTGTTCTTCATGATTCACTACTATTCTTGATTCTGAATCATTGCTCTTGTTTGTGTTTTCTATATTTTCTCCAGATTCTTGCCTTCAATCTCCGTTTGCTTAGACTTAGGTTTGAGTTTTGCCATAGAACACACGAATCTTAGGGAAAACTGAAACGAATCCCCCTCTGATCTTCACAAATTCTTACCCCAGCGTGAACTTACGTTTTGCCGAGGTCTTCTTTTACAGAACACTTTATTTCTAATTTATACACATTCCCCCTAAGCCGACGTCATGGGTATGTGGAAGCATAGGGTAGACACCTCGACCAAATTAGAATACTTTAGGTGGGAGTTTTCCATTCCAACCAATGTTCACCTTAGGTTGGCTGGGGAGGACGACTCCATCATGCCCACAACTAATTCTATGCCCTTTCCTGTTGTTACTTTTATCGAGTGCAGACTTAGGCTCCCACTCAACATCTTCTTCTGGGAGATACTCCATTACTATAAATTGAACTCAATGTAGCTCGCCATCAATTCCTACTGAGTCATCAATGGTATAATAGCCTTAGCCAAACAAGAGAATGCTAGGGTTACCTTAGCCGACATCCAATACTGCTACACCATGTGTGGCCTCAAATTAGAGAAAGCCTATATTTACTACCTCAAGCCGAGGTCCACAGAGTATAAAATCGTTGTCGACCTCCCAGACTCCAACAAGGGAGTCGGGGATGATTACTTCATTATCTCAGGGAACTGGGAGTTCGCTCCAGATGAGGACCTCCACCTTTACCCTCTTCCTCGAATAGTTTTTGTAGAGGGTAATGGTAAGAGCCCTATGTTTATATTTACTTGTTTTTAAAGTCTTCAATACCTCGTTTATTCTAATGTCTGTTTTTCTTGCAGCTCTTTCCCAACCAAAAAAAGGCTTCTGCAAGTCCTTTTTCCCTAGCAAAGGTTTGAAGAAGGTACTGGATTTGCCAGTCCACAAGCGAAGAGCCCCTTTGGTACTCAACTTCATTCCCACTTACAAGTCGGTTCTTCCCGACATTCCAAAGAAGAAGAAGAGTCAGTCTCCTCCGTCTGCCACAACTCCACCAACAACTTCATCATCTCGGCCAAATCAAGGGTCAACCTCAGATCCAGCAAAACAGCCATCTATCTCGGCTCCACAGCTGATCTCGCCATCCCAAAGCCGACGCCACCGTCGAACTGCAATTCCTGCTGAGATGGGTCGCAAGAAGGCAGTCGCGGAAAATCTTCTAGCCGATATCCCTGACACCGTCAACGCTCAGCCAGCACGATCCCAGCCTCAACCAACACCAAAGCCCAAAAGAATAAAGAAGGCTCAGCCAAAGGCAATGGTGACTCAGATTGACACTGAGGACACCTTGCCAATTTCAAAATTGGCTTCGAGCGAGAAGACCCCCTCCGTTCCCGAGAAGAGGCCCGCCGAGGCCGAACCATCCTAATCAACTCGGTCGAAGAGGCCGAGGTCCGAATTGGCAACAGCTTCGGGCTCCATGAAGTCTGACTCCCCCTGGGCCCCCCCAATCACACTGGAGAACAGGCCGGTCAAAGTTGGTGATAGTGCCGATGACGTTTGTAGACGTGCCCGAACGCCCCGGGCTCTGCGCGCGAAATGGGCGCGAAATCCGTTTTGTTCATTAGCATACTGCAGTTCGGACTCAAATGTCACGGTTCTGAATCTAATTCCGCAAAGTGCAATGCAAGGCCGATAAATCACCAAAGAGTCCAAATCTGGCAAATCGTTTTGGAAAACTGTTTTTTGTAAAGAATTGCCGAACATGGACTACTTTGCCAGATACAGAGTCGCCAACTAAATATTTTGTTTTGGGGGAATTTAGGAAACCTTGACTCGTGCCTAAGGCCACGTGTCCGTCATCACCAAAGTTGCCTCGGCTCAAGAACTTGGGTACGAGAGGGGAAGGTCATGCAATGAGCACCCCCGCTCGCCCGATCAAAGATCGGCATGTACTAAGCATGATATTTTGTTTTGAAAACATATGTGTTCTTATCCCAGTTATTAGCTAGAATTACTATGTGATGCGCACAATACACAAGTATAGACTAGATCGCCTAAGTTGGAACAAAACATTTCATGTTTGTTAAATGGTTTGAAGGTGCAAGTAGGCTAAGACATGGATTTACCACCCTCAAGTGGGCTTAAAACTCGCATTTCAATGAATTGTTCCAATTCAAGTAATCCAACCTTCACCCACAGGCATTCATGCAGTTATATCATATAAGCAGTTAGCCTCATGGCAAGCATGCTATCATGGCAACATTCACATTCATGCAAGATGCTAAAGCATAAAAGTTTACCTAGTACTCCGGACCAAAACAATAGCTAGTTAGTAATCAATGCATGATCCTAGTTTATGTTAAGATGGCTAATGCAACACATGCAAAATACGACTAGAAATAGGCTTGGCTATTCTAAAATGGCATATGAGGTGCAACTTGATAACATGCTATTTGAACACGTATTCAAGTAAATGTATTGAAATACAATGCAGTTAGTATGATGTGCCGAGCCCGGTGCATGCAAGACAGATGAATGAATGCAAACATGCAAGCATAAGGATGCTAATCAAAACATGACCTAGAACTAACCATCGTAAGCGGTTAAGTAAAAGGGAGAAAGACGTGGGGTTGGAAGGCATTCACACACTCACGCACACTTATTACAAAATTCGCCCTCTCGACGGAGGGTCCGAATAAAGAATACAAACCAACTAATTAATTAACTACCCTAGCTAATTAATTATTACAAAACCCTTAACTAATTAAGCAAATTAATTAAGTTACAAAACAGTTAAAGCAGCCTCGAGAAGAGGGGCATATGCATGCTCGATCGGCTTCGCTCGGAAATCCGTTGCCATGCCTCATGTTGCCTTTGTTTGCACTGTTTTGCACCTCTAAAAACTGTACAAATCTCTGTGATGTTTCTGAACCACCCCATGGACATGCTGAAAGGCCATCGGCCAAAATATATGGCCATCGACCAAGGAAAAAGGGTCATCGACCACTTTTGAGTCCATCGGCCAAACATTGTTAGTCGATCGGCACTACAGATAGCCGATCGGTCATCTCTTCCTACAGACTACTCCTTTTGCTGCAGCAGAGTACAAACAGAGGCATGGCAATACATTTGCAAGAAAATGTTGTGCAACTACACCCCTTATCATGTTTGAAGCTCAAAGGAGCATAGTGTTCGACTCTCGAGCCATCAATCACGCATTTCGATGCATGATGGCCAAAGAGACCGAGTTGCACAAATCAATGTGGAATGAATGCACAAAAACACATGAATGCCTTACACTCTATCATGTTGGATCAAGAGTGCCGGCGACCAAGGATTGAGGCACGTTTCATCACTTTAAGTACGAAACGTCCCTCGGTCCTCGTGTTTGGTTTGACACCCCAAACCAAACACAATGTAATGCATGCAACATGGAAAAGCTATGCAATGCAACATAAGCATGCCAAATGCCATATGACTCAAGCATGCACATAAGGCTAAGGTAACAAGCATGCCAAATGCAATGCAAGCTAAACAAGCATGTGACAAAATGCAAACTAGCAAGCATGTAAAATGCAACCTAAACATACAAACATGCATGGCATGCAAAGATGGACAAGCATGCAACAATATGCAAACTAGCAAGCATGCAACAACATGCAAAGATGGACTTAAACCAAAATGGGCAGACTTCAGCCATGCCCAAATCAGTGGCCAAAGTGATGAATTGGAAGCATGAAATGCACATACAAGCATGCACATGTAATGGCCTATCACCTAGGCGTAAGAGTGCAACTCTCAAGCATGAGCAATGAGTGAACATCATGATAATGTGGCAATGAGGTAAGCTCTGAAATCATGTAAGGAGTGGTGCCAAACCACTCAGACAAGTCAAGCATAGCATGCAAGAAAGCTCAACGATTAAGGCTAACCAAGGAGCTTGAACCAAGGCTACATAAAGAAAGCCTCAAAGGGCCAAGGGTAATCAAAACAGTCCCAAGGCAGGTCAAGATAAGGCCAAAAGCAAGCTTGAACCTAGCCAACACAAGCTAGAACAAGGGTCCAGAAGGAATGAGGCATACAACGCTAACAAGGGGTATTACACTACACCTATTACAACCAAACATGGCATGACTTAACCAATAAAAATCAGAGTTATGGCATATCAAAATAAGTCCAAAAACCCACTTAGATGGCATCCCAAAAGCCTAAGTATGATGGCATGCACAATGATCCATTCTTGAAGCACAAAACACCAAACCTCCAAAGCATTGAAAGGATGACAAAGGCAAGTGTATGGCTACACTACATGGACTGAAATCACATATGAAATGATGCCAAATCATGAAAATGGTCTAAGCAATGTATGCTAATGACTTGGATACTCAAAGCCAACAAGCTAGATTAAACTAAGGCTATACAAAACAATGCATGCACAACCAAGACAACATGAAACAGAGCTCAAGCATGGTAAAACATGACTAAAAGCTTCTTTGAGCTGAGCCAAAACAAGCAAGAATGATGACCCAAACACATGATGCATGTTAAGGCAAATGAGAGGATTGCACTACAAGTGCATAGTGCATGCAAGATGCTATCAAACCAACTTAAAACAGAGGTATAGCATGGCAAAATAACACCAAATACTTACTGAAATGGAGCAAAAACATGCTAAGCAAACATGCTACCATTATAAGCCATTTATACTAGCATATGAGACACAAGGAGAGGGGGGTGTCCCTCTCCTATTCAAGACTCCAAAACCACCTCTCCACCACTAAAAATCCTCTGGATTTCAGTGGTGAAAAGGTCAAAACAAGATGGTTCCAAAGCTTAAAAAGAAAGGCACAAAACAAGGCCAAACAAGGCCTAAGAGGGGCTAGACAACCCCCAACACAAAAATGACCTTAAACAAACATTGCAAGCATAAAAAATTAGAACTTATTGTAGTTTAGAGTTAAGCTTAAAACATCATGCAAGTATGGCCAAAAGCTTAAGCAAGAACGAGGTATCAAAACCTAGAAACTCATCCTTGAAGAACACCTTCAAGAACACAACTCCAGCACTCTTCTCTGAACAAAACCAGCTCAAAAACACTAAAACCAACTTCCTAGTACCTTAGCAACAAAAGGATGGTATTCTAGTAGGTGTTTGTGTGCAATAGTGCGAAGATATTACACTTTTGGGCACAAACAAGAGCCAAACAAGAGAGAGAGGTAAAATATAGAGAGAGATAGATATAGAACTTGTATATCAAGATTTCAAAACCTCTGGAAAGGGAGGGGAGGCTCCCTTCTTATAGAATTTCAATTCTCAAGCTTGTTCAACAAGCTTGAGTCTTGAATGCAATCCCTCCATACTTGTATGGAGGATGAGAATTGTGCCCACCAGCTGTCACAGCTGGCAGAAAATATCTGCAAAAAGCAGATGGAAAGGTCTTGGCTCAAAAATATGGTTGATCGACCAAAAAGAGTGCCGATCGGCCAACACTTATGGCCGATGGCAGGGAAACATGGCCGATGGCACAAAGCCTTAGTCGATGGGTTGCAGGGATGGCCAACAAGCCACCCTCTTCCCTCAGAAGCAAAATCACAAGTCCTTGGTCCACAACCAAGCACAAAACAGACAAGTTGAGAGATCCTGAGGCAAGGCACGCAGCCGAGACTTCTGGGAACTCAACACGAACACGCGCATGGATAATCATCGAGTGTTCAAACAATGACGTCCAAGTCTTGAGGAGGGTCAAAAATGGGGTGTCTACAATGTTAACGTCGGCGTAGCCCTGACTACAGCCTTGCTCCTTCCTGGAGATCTCGATCTTAACGCCGAGATGAGCCAGTATGAAAACTTCGCCTTGATGCTGCAGCACTCCGTTCAAGTAAGTCCCTTTACTTGGAACTTTTCATTCTCTATTTTTCCATACTTAGAGAATTTCTACTAACTTTTGTTCTATCCATTTTCTTTCAGGCGATCCAGCACGCCCACTCCTTCTCTATGCAATCTTTTGAAATGAGGAAAGAGTTGGCCGACAAAATAAGGGAGGTTGCTGGATTGCAAAAGACCCTTAAAAGGGCCGAGGCAAAAATGAAAACCTTGGCAGACCAGGCCGAGGCTGCTGTCAAAGCTAAGGATGAGGCCGAAGAAAAAGTGGATGCCGCTGAGGCTATAAACAAGGTTCTTGAGGCCCAGATGAAAGAGGCTAAAGAAAAGACGGCCGAGGCCCAAAAAGAACTGCAGGATGCCTTGGCCACAAAAGACGCTGAGATAAAGGCCGCCGATGAGAAGGCATACAATGAGGGAGTGGCCGATGTCACGGCGGACTACAAGAGTCAGGTGAAGCAGGCATGCAACAAGGGTTTCACCCTTGGTTGGATGGCTGCCCTAAAAAGGCTTGAAATCCTCGAGGACTCCCCCTTCAGGAACGCCGACGTCCTCGCCCTGCCATTCCCTCTTACTCCAAGCCAATCCGAAGACGGTTCTGAGTCTGAGGAAGAAGCTTTGGTGAGGAAGTCGAAGGAAGTTGTTGGGGCCAAGTCCCCTACTCCAAATGAGCTAGTGTAGACACCCCATTTTTGACCGTCCTCAAGACTTGGACGTCACCGTTGGAACACTCGGTGATTATCTATGTTTGTGTTCGTTTGGAGTTCCCGGAGTTCTCGGCTGCGCGCGCCTTGCCTCAGGACCTCCGAACTCGACCGTTTGTGTTTGGTTTTGCACCAAACGCTTGTGTTTTGCCTTGGGAGGGGAGGGAATGCCTTATGAAGCATCCCTACACACCACCGGCTGGGGCTAGAGGCCACCGGCTGGCTGAAGATTCTATCGGCACTTTATTGTGCCGTCCGGCACTATTTTGTGCCGACCAAGACTGTTTTTCTAAAATGGCACTCTTGCTTGGCACCGCATACACTTGCTTTATCGATATTTTCTCACAAATGTAGTGTTTTGCTCCCCCCCATACATGTGTATGGAGGAATGAACCCTTGGCTTGCTTAGTTGCTAAGTCTTTGTTGCCTATAAGAGGAGAACTCTTCCTCTTGGCTCAAGGTTAGAGTTTTTAGAGACAAAAACCAGAGCTCATATACATATATCTCTGCCATATATCTATATCTCCATCTCTCTCCTCTTGTGTGTGTGATTTTAGGCCAAAAAGTGTAGTTTTACCTCATTTTTGCTCCTTTACACACACCTTTACACCTTAGCTCGAGATTGAGAGGCTTGGAGGTTTGTTTTGCGTGATCTTGGACTGGTTTTGACCACTAGAGGAGGGCTGCTCCACCTATTCTTCATTGGATCTTCAAGGGTAAACTTTTTGCTTTAGATTCCCCATTCTTGCAACTAGTTTCTACCCCTTTTGCTTTGTGTTTTTGGACTTGTGTTTAACATAAGAAAGTCTTGTTTTTACTTGTTCTTGAACCTTCATTAAGGTCTTTTTTTGGTTTGAGCAAAGGTCCCTCCTATTAGGCCTTATATGGCCACTTTTGGTGCCTTTGCTTAAGACCCTCTTTACTTGGTGTTCTTGGCCTTCCCACCACTGAAAACCAGTGGGTTTTCAGTGGTGAGGAAGGTGGTTTCAAGTCTCATAAAAGGGAGGGACACCCCTCTCCCCTTGGCCCCTTGTTTGCCTTAGTTTTGGGTTCAAAGAATAGCATGTGTGCATAGTTTTGTTTGGCTTCATTTCAGAGTTTTTTTTGAGTGTTTTGGGGCATGTTTAAATTCTGTTTTTGGTCGGATTTGTCATCTCTAACATGTCTTTCATGTTTGCTTTGAAATCCTCTCTTGTGCTTAAAAGTATGCCATACTTTAAGGCCATGATTTTAGTATGTTTTTAGCTTAGTTTCATGAAGATGCTAGCATTATTTTGCCATGTTAGAGGGCTATGGGCCACTGTTTTTATTATGTTTAGTATGCTTGACATGTTTGTTTTGCATTCTAGTTTGTAAACCTTGAGGTGTGTGAGTCTCTAGCATGTTTAGCTTGCATTGATCTCATGATTTGGCATCATTTTAGATCATATTTCAGTCCCTAAATCATGTTCACTTGTTTGTGCTTGTCATCTCTTTCATGCTTTAAAGGTGTGTCCTTTTATGCCTAAGAATGGGCCTTGTGTATGCTTCCATGATTAATACATTTTGGGGTGCCATGTGAGGGGATTTGGGTGCCTTTTCGCATGCTAGAAATCTGTTTTTGCTTGCTTGGAATATGCCATGTTTGGTCTTGTTAATGGTAGTAAGGTGTGCTCCTTTTGGTGCCTTAGACTTGGCCTTATTTGGTTTGCATATTGGCATGCTCATTGGTCACTTTTGCCACTGTTTTTGGGCTAGTTTAAGGGCTGCCCCATTTGACTTGAGTCCACCATTGCATGCTTATATCATGATTGTTGCATGTTTGATTGATGAAGCCTTGAGTACATGCTAGTTCTAGGCTTGGTTGGTCCATGTCCTTATGCCACTTGTGCCTTGCATGCTCTAGCATTTTGCATGCCTATTGTGTTAGTTGCATGACACTTGGTATGCCTTGCATCCTTGCATCATTGTTGCATCATTGAACCATGTTGCATACATGCATCTCATGGCTTGGTTTGGGGTTGTCAAACTACGCATAAGAATTAAGGGAAGTTCACACTTCAAGTGGTGCAACTTGCCTCAATTCTTGGTCGCCAAGGCCTTTGACCTAAGCATGATAAGGTCTTGGTCTCATGTTTGTGTTGCATGCATTTACATCAAAATGCAATCTTAGTTCTTAGGGCTATCATGCATCAAAATGCACCATTGGTGGCCCAAGAACCAAGAGTCTTACCTCCTTGAGTCTCAAAGCATGATAGGAGGTCATGACCATGCTTACATATGCCCAAAACCCATGCCATGCATTGCTGCCTTGCTGCTACTGTCAATCTGTCTGCTGCAGGGACTTTCTGCCGGCCAGCAGTTTATTGTGCCGATCGGCACTGTTTTTATGCCGATAAACTCCACATGCAAATGGTGGTCAATCTCAAGAAATGATGAACTCTTCCCCCAGCCGGTGGGGTATTTCAGATCCTTTGGGAGGTTTCCTGAAACTTTGGGAATTTTTGGAGAGGCAGGGCAGTAAAAACAGAAGCAGCAATGCCATGACACGGATTTTCCGCAACCGTCGGATCGAGCATGCATCATTCAAGGCCCAATAAGGTGAGACCCCATTGCATTTATTTATTTATTTGCTTTAATTTTAGTAATTAGAATTTGTAATAATTTATTTATTCATTTATTCGTTGGACTGTATTATTATTTTGGTCTCTCCGAGCGAGGGCAAAAATGTAATAAGTGTGCGTGAGTGGGTGTATGTCTCCCAACCCCCATTTCTTTCTTCCCTTTTATTTACCCGCTTTCGATGGTAGATTAGGGCATGTCTATTTTAGCATACCTTATGCAATGCATGCGTGCATTCATGCATTTGTTTACATACATCGGGCTCGGTACATCATACAAACTGCATTGTATTTTCAATTCCAAATTGAATACATGCTACTCGCGCATTTCATATGTCATGTTTAGGGTTAGCCGAGCCTACTCTAGATTGCATTTCTGCCGGTGTCGCATTAGCCACTTAACATGAACTAGGTCATGCATGTTTGCTAACTAGTTTACTGTTTTGGCACGGAGTACGATGTAAGTTTTTATGGCTTTAGCATATCGCATGCGTGTGAATGTTTACCATGACAGTATGCTTGCCATGCGGCTAAATGCTTATGTGATATTACTGTGTGAATGCCTGTGGATGGAGGTTGGATTGCCTGAGTTGGAATAACCCGTTGAAATCCGAATTTTAGCCTACTTGCGAGTAGCAAAAGAAAACAACACGTTTTTCGAGACAAAACGGATATGCAATGTTTATTCCCAAATTAGGCAATCTAGTCTATACTTGTTTGCTGTGCGCATAACATAGTAATTCTAGGCTAATAATTGGAATAAGAGCATGTAATGTTTTCAAAATTGGATATCACGGTTAGTAGAGGCCGGGCGAAAGGGGGTGCTCATAGCTGACCTTCCCCGATCGTACCCAAGCTCCCGAGCCAAGACCACTTTGGTGATGACGGACATGTGGCCTTCGGCACTGAGTCAGGGTTTCCTAAATTTCCCAATTAAAAAATATTTAGGTGGCGACTCTGTAATCTGGCAAAGCAGTCCATGTTTGGCACTACTTTTCAAAAATCTGTTTTCTCAAACGATTTGCCGGATTTGGACTCTTTGGTTCAGATTTAGAACCGCGACACACAAGGGAGTCCAAACTGTAGAGCGAGGCCCCACGGGCGCGTCTACTCTTGAGAAGGCAACATCGGACGCACCTATTGCTGACAAGAGCCTCGACCAAACCCTCCAAGAAATAGATGCCGAGCTCGCGGCTGAGAAGGCCGCCGAGATGTCTTCTCAACAGTCTTCCGAACTCCAAACCCAACCAGCCAGAAGCGCCGAAGAGTCTTAGTTTGATGTTTTTCTCCTTTTTTCTGTACCTTGTACTTTCTCCTTTCTTTGAAACAATGTAAGCTCTCGATGTGGCCGATGTGCTTTCTTTTGAATGTAAATACAACTTTCTCTTTTGAATGCTTGTATGTTTATCTTTCTTTTACTGCTCTTGTATGACTCTTATACTTAGAATATTTTGCATATCTTCAATGTACACCTTAACTGTGTAATCTTCTCAAGGTGAAATACCTCGGTTATACCCACCAACGGTTTACATCAGCAAGTACATAAGTACTTATTGAATATAACCTTGGCTTTAACTTGTAAATTTTTTCACAAATTTCAACCAGTGTTCGGTTCAACTTCAACTTGTAAATTTTTTCCAAATTTCAACAAGTGTTAAACATGACCTCGGTTTAACTTCAACTTGTGAATTTTTCACAAATTTCAACAAGTGTTAAACATGGCCTTGGTTTAACTTCATCTTGTAAACTCAAGTTTCAACAAGCATTAAACATGACCACGGTTTAACTTCAACTTGTAAACTTAAATTTCAACAAGTGTTAAACATGACCTTAGTTTAACTTCAACTTGTAAATTTTTCACAAATTTCAACAAGTGTTAAACATGGCCTTAGTTTAACTTCAACTTGTAAATTTTTCACAAATTTCAACAAGTGTTAAACATGACCCCGGTTTAACTTCAACTTGTAAACTTAAATTTCAACAAGTGTTAAACATGACCTCGGTTTAATTTCAACTTGTAAATTTTTCACAAATTTCAACAAACATTAAACTAATTTTAGCTTGTAAATTTTTCCTTTCCATGAACCATTTTCTAACTCTCTGCCCCCTAATGTGAACTTAAGTTCCACTTGGGTTCTCATTATGCATGTATTCCAGAAACATCGTCAAGTATCTTATCAGTCACAAGTGTAAAAAATCAAGCTAAAATTTTGTTTATTACTTCGGCTAATAACAAAGAACAAGATAGTTTAATGATAGAAAAATTTCAGATTGCAAGTATTCCAGGGCCTTGGAAACTCTTTGCCTTCATTATCTTCAAGCCGATATGCCCCATTGCCCAATACCGAGATGATTCTATAGGGTCCCTCCCAATTCGGGCCAAGCTTGCCCTCTCTGGGATCCTTCTTGTTGCCGATGACTTTTCTCAAGACCAGGTCACCGACTTGAAACTCCCTTAGGTTGACCTTCTTATTATAAGCCCTGGCAAGCTGCTACTGGTATGCCACCAGCTGAATTGCAGCTCTCTCCCTTCTTTCTTCTAGCAGATCCAGATCTCGGGCTAAGAGTACATCATTAGTTCCATTCTCCACTACCTGGGTTCTGATTCCTGGGATGCCGATCTCCAGCGGAATGATTGCTTCTGTGCCATAAGCCATGGCGAATGGGGATTCCCCCGTTGATCTTCTTGGCGTAGTTCGATATGCCCAGAGTACACTGGGCAACTCATCCACCCACTTTCCCTTTGCTGCTTGCAACCTCTTCTTTATCCCGTCCAAGATAACTTTGCTGGACGCTTCTGCTTGTCCATTACTTTGAGGAAAACTTGGGGTCGAAAAATAGTTCTTGATTTTGAATTTTGCACAAAAGCTCTTGATTAGTTTACTGTCAAATTGTGTTCCATTGTCTGCAACTATTGCTCTTGGGATCCTAAACCTAGTGATGATGTTCTTTCATATGAAGCTCTTCACATCCACGCCTCTAATCTTGGCAAGGGGTTCAGTTTCTATCCACTTGGTGAAGTAATTTGTTGCTACCAGCAGGTACTTCCTTTGTCCAGTTGCTTGGGGCAGTTTTCCCACAAGATCCATGCCCCATTGGGCAAACGGCCAAGGACTCGATACTGGGTTTAGGTCTGCTGCTGGTTGGTGTATCAGAGGTGCAAACCTTTGGCACTTTTCATACTTCTTGACATAGGCTTCTGCATCTTTCTGCATGTAGGGCCACCGATACCCCTAGGTAATGGCCCTATGAGCAAGTGATCTGCCCCCAGCGTGGTTTCCACATACTTCTTCATGTATTTCGTACAAAAAATCTTCAACTTGTGAAGGATGTACACACCTCAAAAGGGGTCTAGTAAAGGATCTTCTGTAGAGATGTCCCTCTGCTGTCAGACTGAATCTTGCCGACTTCAATCTGATCTTGTGTGCCTCCTTATGATCATCTGGCGGTTTTCCTTCTTTTAGGAATGCTATTATTGCGTCCATCCAGCTTGGTCCCATGTCGACACACATTGCTTCACGCTCTGTGGTCAGTGGTTCGATGCTTGGGCCTGACAAGTAGTCAACCATTATCGTCCTTGCCTTTCCAGGTTGTATTGCACTAGCCAGGTTAGCCAGGGCATCAGCGTAACTGTTATTATCTCGGCTAATTTGCTGTAGTCGGCAATTCTGAAATAGGGCCACCAATCTGCCGACCTGCTTTACATAAGCCGACATCCTTTTGTCTCGGGCTGCAAACTCGCCTGTTGTCTGGTTAACTATATGCTGAGAGTCACAGAAGATTATCACCTCATGTGCTTCTACTGCTACTGCCAGTTTCAATCCTGCAATCAGTGCTTCATACTCTGCTTTATTGTTTGAGACCTTGAACCATAAACGAATGGACTGTTCTGATATCTGTCCATCTGGAGATACCAGTACTACTCCTGCCCCAACTCCTTGTCGGTTTGAACTCCCATTAACAAACAGTCGAAAGGAGTCGCCGATGTAAATGCTGCAGGGTCTGAGTTTTTCTTCCTTCCTTGTTCCGTTGCCTTGGATTGGGCTTCTCTTTGCTCGCTTGGATATCGTACACCTCGGCTCAACGGAGCCAGATGTACGATGGCTCCTAGTGTGAACTCGGCCCCAAAGTCGGCCAAAACTTGGCCTTGATTGCTGTTTTGGGTCTATATTCCAGGTCATACTGGCCCAAGGCCATTGCCCATTTGGCTATTCTGCCTGTCAGATCTCCCTACTCCAACAGGGACTTCAAAGGATGTTCAGTTAGTACCATAATTTTATGGGCTTGAAAGTAGTGGTTCAACTTCTTTGAAGCTATTACTAGAGCCAGCGTTAACTTCTCCAAGGGTAAATACTTGGTTTCTGCATCAGCCAGGGTTTTACTTACATAGTAAATAGCCTTTTGTTCCCCTTTTTCTTCTCGGATTACTACTGCACTTACCGCATGTTCTGAAACTGCTAAGTACAGGGACAGCTCCTCTCTAGGTTCTGGATTTGAGAGAACTAGAGCTGTAGTCAAATACTTCTTCAAGTCGGCCAAGGCGACTTCGCACTTTTCTGTCCATAAGAAGTCTGTGGCCTTCTTTACTAAGCTGAAGAAAGGTTTGCACTTGTCTGAGCTTCTACTTATGAACCTAATTAGGGTTGCAGCCATTCCAGTCAGCATCTGCACCTATTTTGCCGACGTCGGGCTCTTCAGCTCTAGGATGGCCTTGATCTGATTTGAGCTGGCCTCAATGCCCCTTAGGATGTCAAAGACTGCCCTTAAGTCTTCCAGATGGTCCTTAGGTTCCCTGGTCTTCACGACCATGTCATCGATGTATAGCTCCATTGTTTAGCCAATTAGGTGTCAGAACATCTTGGTTACTAGTCTCTGGTAAGTTGCTCTTGCATTTTTCAACCCAAAAGGCATCACTCTGCAGTAATACAGCCCCTTTGGGGTGATAAACGCAGTCTTCTCCTCGTCTAGGGGGTACATGGCTATCCAATGGTACCCCCTGTAGGCATCCAGGAAGCTCATCCTTTCATGTCCTGAAGTGGCATCCACCAGTTAGTCAATCTTGGGTAGAGGAAAACTATCTTTGGGACAGGCCTTGTTTAGGCTGGTAAAGTCCATGCAGATCCTCCATTTACCATTATTTTTCTTCACCACCATTGTATTCGATAGCCATGTCGGGTAATTTACCTCTCGAATGGCTCTGGCCTCTAGAAGTCTATCTACTTCCTCTTCCACTGCCTCAACATGCATCAACGTCGGTCTTCTTGCCAGTTGGATTACAGGTTTGGCCGACCTGTCTACGTTCAGTTTATGGCAAGTGACCTTGGGGTCAATACTTGGCATTTCGTAAGGCGTCTAGGCAAACACTTCAATGTTTGTTCTCAAGAAAGCCTCAAGTTCTTTTTCCTCTTCTTTGGCTAAGCCAGAGCCGAGAAGGAAGAAGCATTCTTCATCCTCCTGCTGGATGAGGATTTTCTTTAGGGCTTCTTCACTCTTTTCGGCTGGCTCCTTGTCGATGTCCTCTAGCACTTCCACGTCCTTGTCTTCGATCTTTGTCCTTTCTGGTTCTCGTATGCTGCAAGTGGATTTCATTGCTTCCATGGAGCAGTTATTTGCCTGCAGCTGATCCTCTCTGACCTCCTCTATCCCATGCTCTATTAGGAACCGCAATAGCTAATGTAATGTTGATAGAACAGCCCCCATTGCATGCAACCATGGCCTTCCCAGGATAGCATTGTAAGGGGAGGGTATGTCAATTATAGTGAACTCTGTCTTTATCTTCTTGGTGCCAGTCTGCACCTCCAAGCTTGCTGCTCCCAGTGGCCACGTTGGCGTTCCATTGAACTCGACCATTGGGCCATTGGATTGCTCCATATCGTCTGGGTGAAGGCCAAGCTCCTTATAACACCTGACATACATGATATCACAAGAGCTGCCTTGGTCAATTAGGATGCGCTTCACTTGGCATTCCCCAACCTGGAGGGATATTACCAAGGCATCGTTGTGCGGATGTTGTACCATTTCCAGGTCAGCTTCAATAAAGGACACTACTGGTCCTTGGCACTCCTCGGCCGAGGTCTTTTCTGCCGGACCTGGTACACATGCTATAAGTGCTTTACCTTCTGGGTCTCTCCCCGTATTTCGTTTTGGTTGACCTTCGAGTGAATTACATTAATTACCCGAGGTCCGCCTGCCTGCGGTTGCTGTGCTGGGGGAGGTGGAGCTGCTAGTGCCTGAGGCAGTCTTGCCTGCTCTTCTCGTGTCCTGGCTTCATCTACAAGGTCCCTTAAATGGCCTTGCCTTACCAGGTCTTCCAGGTGTGCCTTTAGGGCTCTGCAACCCTGAGTCAGATGCCCATCTTCATCGTGGTAAGCACAATGCTTACCAAGGCTTCTTCCTATAAACTCTCCAGGTACCCTTGCTGGTGCTCTGAAATAGGGTTGGGTTCGGATTTTATCCAGGACTTTGTGAATTGGGATTCGGAATATAGTTGTGACTGCCTATGCAGCCCTCAGTCCTATCTCTTGTTTGTTGGATTCGTTGTTACCTCGGCCTCGCTTCGGCGAGCCGTTTCCTTTCTCTTGCTTTGCCGCTTTGGTCCCTGGAGTGTCTTCCTCGGCTTTGGCATATTTCTCAATTCTGGCCATGAGCTCCTCCATGCTTTTTGGTAATGTCTTTGCCAAAGACTTTCGTAGTGGACAGTCATCTTTTAGGCCGTTCTTGAAAGACATAACCGCCACATCTTGGTTGCACTCGGGTATTCGGTTGAACACCTCATAATACCTTTTAGCGTAGGCCCTAAGGCCTTCATCCTCACTGATTCTCAGAGCCATCAGGGCATCTACCCTTAATGGCTGTAGTTTGTTTGTTACGAACCTGGCCACGAACATCTCGGCCAGGCCTTCCCAGGTCTTCACATTTCCCTTCGACAATTTGTGAAACCAATCCAATGCAATCTCTCCGAAGGATGAGGGGAACACCTTGCAGAGCAACGGCTCGTTCCCAGTGTACAGTGCCATCGAGTTCAAGAATAATCTGACGTGAAAGTTGAGGTCTAACTTACCATCATATATCTGGAACCTCGGCATACTAAATCTTTTCGCGGCCTCAAATTTGTCTAACTCCACCAAGAATGGTGTTCTCGGCTTAACAGGGGAAGTTAGCTCGGCATTTTGTTGCTTCCTCTTGAGGTAATCTCTCAAGTCCTCTTTGGTCCGCCTAGGTGCTCAGCTATCTCCTAATTTCAGTCTTTTAGGTGCACTACTCTCAACTTCATTGTGAGCCCTTTTCAACCTTTCTCCATTAGTTGCGTCGAAGCACAACTCCTGCCTTTGAACATGCCGATGTTCTTTGGGGTCTGCTTCCTTGGTGCGATGTGTACTTCGAGATTCTTACCTTCTTGACTCTCCTCGCCCGACCTCCCTTGAAGGCTGGTGAGAGTGTTTTTCGCTCCTGGTGTGCTGGGGGGCTATAGGGATTGTTTTCTACCCTCCCTTCTGGGCATTGGCCGTTGGAATTGGCGCATCCTGCAGCGGGAATGGTGGTTACATGACGTTGTTTTGCATCATGAAATTGATGATCGATTGTAGATCTGCCAATTTGTTCGCCATTCTCTTCATCTCTTCGTCCCTCCATAGGCATCTATCTTTCCATACCTGGAGGTTATCCTCATTATAGTACTCGTTTCGGTCTGATTTCTTTTGTACGTCGCCCTCCTGGCCGACGTCCTTTCCTTCGTGATTCTTATCACAAGTATCTTTGTTGTAGTCGTCTCCTTCGACGTCAAGGTCAATAAGTTTTCCACTCCCAGTAGGAGTGTTGTCCCCTACCTTCTCTTTATGTCCGTTGTTAGCCATCTATTCTCCTTTCTTTCCTACAAACAGCGCCAAATTGTGTGTGTCAATTTCCGACCACACTGCCAAATTAGTACTTAGCTGGAGAGCACTGGCAGAATAGATTAAGCCCGAACGACCTGCAACAGAAAGAAGAGATTCCGGTGGTGGTTCGTCCACTCGGGGGCACTCCGACGATCAAGTCAGTTATCTCTCAAAGATATCAAAAATGCTTAACTCACTATTCAGAATATAAATTGCGTACCTTAGACCCATGGGGGTGCCTCTCTTTTATAGTTAACCCAATCATAGTCCCAATAGAAGCCTAGCTTCAATGGACTTCAGCTTAGTGCTTATCTTGGACTCTCCAGTAGATAAAGATAAACTCCCTAAGAGCTTTATCCTTATCCAGGCTGAGGTCTTTTCCCATTCTAGGACTCTTGTCCCTTATCCGCTTATTCCGGACTCCGATATCTTCGGAGATAACCTCGGCCTAGCCGAGATCACCTCGGCATCATGTCCAGGACACGTGGCACCTCGGCTGACACTTTAGCGTCACCTTGACCACGTGTTGGCACCCAGAAAATATGACCCCACAGTCACTTTATGGTAAAAAGAGGAATTGTTCTTGGACATGTAGTTTCAGATAAGGGTATTGAGGTTGACAAAGCTAAAATTGATTTAATTTCCAACCTTACACCTTCCAAAACTGTAAAAGAAATTAGAACTTTCTTAGGGCATGTAGGTTTTTATAAACGATTCATCAAGGATTTTAGCAAGATTTCTTGTCCTTTGTGTAGCTGGCTGGTCAAAGATTCACCATTTGTATTTGATGACACCTTCAGGCTTTTGAAAAATTGAAATCTAAGCTAACTTCTGCACCTATAATTCGACCACCTAATTGGAGTCAACCTTTTGAAATTATGTGTGATGCGTCTGACTATGCAATTGGTGCTATTTTAGGGCAACGAATTGATAAAGTCCCTCATGTAATATATTATGCCAGTAAGACACTAAATGATGTGCAACTTAACTACTCCACTACAGAAAAAGAGTTGTTGGCTATTGTATTCGCCCTAGAAAAATTTCGCTCTTATATACTAGGCTCTAAGGTCATAGTCTACTCAGACCATGTGGCGTTAAAATACTTAATGTCTAAGAAAGATGCCAAATCTTGCCTTATTCGTTGGATATTACTCTTACAAGAATTTGCCATTGAAATTTGAGATAAAAAGGGATCCGAGAATATTGTAGCTGATCACTTATCACGACTAGTTGTTGATTTTTCAATAGACTCTAATCCCATTATTGAAAGCTTCCTTGATGAGCAATTAATGCCTGTGACCCAATTATCTTCACCTTGGTTTGCAGACATTATGAATTACCTTGTTACTAGCCAAATGCCAACGCATTGGACTAAACAAGATAAGTCAAAAATTTTAGATGGAGCCAAGCATTTTTTCTAGGATGATCCATACTCATTCAAATATTGTCCTGACCAAATTATTCAGCGATGTATTCTTAAAAATGATCAACAAAGTGTAATATCTTTTTGTCATGATCACGCGTGTAGAGGCCATTTTAGTGCTAAAAAGACAGCTGCCAAGATTTTGCAATGTGGATTTTATTGGTCTACTATTTTTCGTGATTCATTTAGATATTGCTCAGCCTGTGAGCGATGCCAACAATTAGGAAGTCTCTCTTGAAGAAACATGATGCCACTTAACCCAATTTTAATAGTCTAAATATTTGATGTGTGGGGCATTGATTTTATGGACCATTTCCTAACTCTTTTAGTAATTTGTACATCCTTATTGCAGTTGATTACGTGTCTAAGTGGGTGGAAGCCATTGCATGTAAAATGATCATTGAGTTGTAGTCCGATTCCTATGGAATAATATTTTTGCACGTTTTGGTATGCCTCATGCCATTATTAGCAATGGTGGGAAACATTTTTGCAATAGGATTTTTGAACATTTAAGGAAGAAATATTGCATAACTCATAAAGTTGGAATAACCTATCATCCACAGACTAATGGACAAGTAGAAATTTCAAATCGGGAGATCAAACAAATATTAGAAAAAAATGGTAAATCCTAATAGAAAAGATTGGTCTTTAAGATTGAACAACACATTGTGGGCTTATCGTACTGCATTTAAAACTCCCATAGGAATGTCTCCTTATCGACTGGTCTATGGCAAGGCTTGTCACCTCCCTGTTGAATTAGAGCATAGAGCTTACTAGGCTATAAAGCAACTTAACCTTGATTTGGATAAAGCAAGTGCCAATCGCAAGCTCCAAATTAATGAGTAAGAGGAAATAAGGAATGATGCGTACGAGTGTGCCAAGTCATATAAGGATCAGATGAAAAAAATGCATAATCAGAATATTCTAAGAAAATCCTTTATACCTAGTCAAAAAGTCCTCTATAATTCACGTTTGCATTTATTCGTGGAAACTTGTCTCTAGAGATCGTCCTTTCTTAGTCCGCATGGTATACCCATATGGAGCTGTTGAAATTGAAAATCCTAGAAATGGTGAGGTGTTTAAGGTAAATGGGCAACATTTGAAACCATTTCTAGAATTGAAGAGTGCAGCCATTAAGGAAATTCTTTTAGAAGATCCTGTTTATCATGATTAAACCCACATTTCCTTATTTAAAAAAAAAAAAACAAAAACAAAAACAAAAAAAACCAGATAGATTAATAATAATAATGATAATAATATTCTTCATAATTTTGAACTTCATGTTTTTGCATCCAATGAGTGACTTTAATAAATATTTTCTCAATTTTACTGTTAGGTCTTTATCCCTTCATATATGCAATAGAATACGATGTATATTTCTGCAGCATGCCAGGTGGCCTACACCATTTTGGAACTGGACCCTCCACTTGCCTATCTTGACAGTGATAGCTGGTTTGAACACATATACCATGCCACTCTTTGGACTTATGACATTGATGATTCTATTTTATTGTAGGGTGATTAGATACCACTTGATCCTCAACTCGAAGATAACCTTCAATGTTTTCTTTTGAATAATCCAATTATTAGCATTGAGATTAATCATTTTTATGCTCATCTAGTTATCTTTTTCTTTCATATTCTTTACAATTATTATTGGTGAAATCCCCAATTGTTCCGTTTGCTCATTATGAAGCATTTGGAACAATTTGGCACTATGAGATAGAATATGCATGAATGGTAGGCTGTTTGAATGCTAACAAACTTGTAGGTGCTCTACATCATTTGAGGCATTCTTATTTCCAGGTGGTCTCGTGTTCATCCCTTCTTCTTTGTGTTTATTGTTGACATTGAGGACACTGTCATATTCAAGTTGAGGGAGAGTACTATTTTTGTTATTCCCTACAATTATTTTTGTTATTCCCTAAAAAAATAAAATAAAATAAAAATTCTATACTCATGTTTATCTTTTATTCTTTACAGTTAGTAATTGTGCTAGTTGTGATATTTATGTTGTTTTAACATGGAAAATGGTTGTAGTTTATTTTACTATCCTCTTTGTTAAAGCATTTCATATATTCATATCTGGAAAATTATTTGCACTGCACTCTAGCCACATAAACTCAATTTTTAATTGATGAGTGGATATGACTTGAAAATTTGGAAGAATAAAAGTGGAGACTCTTTAACCCTTGTGAGTTTTGTGCCATTGTTTCTTTGGAGGGTTATTATACATTTACTCTTAATTCTTTATGTTGAAAGCGCATTATATTGTTGATTAGTCTCATTAATCATTGTTTTGGTTGAATACTGAGAATACATTAATTTATTACCACACTTTTACTTATTTGAGATCATGAAAATTGGAAAAATCATACAAATTCTTGAGAGATGATTTTAGGCCATCTTTGAATTTTTTTTTTAAAGCCTTTTATTTAACCTTTCTTTGTTAAACACAAGACCCAATGTATTTAGAGAGTTATTGGAATTATTATGTTGTGAAATAGGGCAAACAAGTCTGAACTCAAAGAATAAAATAAAATAAAAAAACAAACAAAACAAAAAAAGAGAAAAAAAAAATTTTGAAAAGTGATTCATTTCAATAATGCCCTAGATTATTTATTCTTATTCCAATAAATACTCCATAAGTCTTTTTTTTTTTTTGTTTTAACCTTCACCTTTTATCATATTACCTTAACCTTTACATTACAACATAACAGAAGTCCTATTTAATCTTGGGATGGTACGATTTGTATGTGGACATGATTTAAAAAGCGTAATAGTGTGGTAATTTTAAATTTTTATTTGGCATTCCATTCATGACACTATATTTATTCTTTCCTATTAGCGTTTTTCTTGAAAAACTTAATATGCAAGATACTTTGATTTTGATTTACATTACTTCACTTGCATGTGTATATATATATATTGAGAGTAAACTTTGCACATGGGCAGAGTGATTTATTTGTGGAGTTACTACAACAAATTATATTTTTTGCGACTAAAAAAATTTTAGTAACTAAAAGTTGTGGAATTGGCGACCAAAAACTATATTAGTCGGCAAAAGTACAATATTTAGCTACTTTTTTTTTGTAGATTAGTATATTGATTATTGGCGACTAAAACAAATTTAGTCGATAAAATTGTCACAATTGGTGACAAAAAAATGTTTTAGTTGCTGTATAGTTAGTTTTGGTTACTAAAGTTTTTTTATTCGCCGAACAAAAAACAAAAATTTACTTTTTATCTTTGGCGACCAAAAGTTTGGTTGCCAAAAATTTATTTTTAGCAACTAAAAATGATTTTAGTTGCCGTATACTCAATTTTTTCTAACAAAAGAACAATTAGTCGCCAAATAGTTAACTTATGCCGACAAAAAAACATTTTAGTCGCTAAAAGATTTATAAAATTTTAGGGGGAATATTTTTATGATTGGCGCCCAAATTTACATCACTTTCCTGGATTTTTCTTTTTAATATTCTAAAAAAAAAATTATTTAGAGAATTGATTTATCTGCAAACTATTTGGATAATTAATCTATTTTTAAAATCGCATTTGGAAAATAGAATTTTGAAATTGAAATTACATTTTTAATATATAATTTCATCATGTCATTATAAATTGTAATTTTAACTTGCGATTTTAAAGTGAAATTATATGTTAAAAATATAATTTTAATTTTAAAATCGTATTTTAAAAATTTAATTTCAAAAAATAAGTTAGTTTCCAAATAATTTAAAAAGGGAGTCAATTTTCTAGATAGTATTTTATAGAATATTAAAAAGAAAAAACTCCACTTTCCTGTGTCTCCCTCACCACCATTCCTCACGTTCGTCGGACATCGCCACCGCCGCAAATCACCACCGCCACTGCTGCCTCCGCAATACTTAATGTTCTTTCTTTCTCTCCTTCGCTCTCGCCGCTTGCTTTCTCTCTCTCTCCCTTCCTCTATTTCCCCATTTCTCACTCTTTCTGTAGGGTTTTACCTGATTTATTGAGTTTAATTTCGTGTGGATTTCTGAAATGGGTTTGGTTTAACTGATTTAATTTCTGCAGTTCAATGGGTTTGATGTCGTAAATGGGTTTGCTTATTCTGTGGTTTTATACCTTTCCCCTTCTTTTCCCTTCTCTCTCATTAGGTTCAAGGCCCGAATCCGGCTCATTGTGTATGTATTTGCATGTATGGCCGCTCATTAGTTTCAAAGCCCTAATCCATTGATTTTGTATGTATTTTCAAAGCCCTAATCCATTGATTGTGTGTGTGAATGTGATTTTGATTTTGATTTTGATTATGAATGTGATTTTGATTTCATATCCTATTTGGATTTCCAAATTTTTCTTCTGCAATTTTTTCAAAGGTGTGAACTCCCTCACAATTTGCCCTCTCTCTCTCTCTCTCTCATATAAAAGAGGCACTGTTTGGAACCCAAATGAAACTTTTTCTTCATCTAGGTTAACTTTGGCTCAAAAAGAGATAAAGCTCATCTAGCATGGTATGCAAAGATTAAAGTTGTTAAAGTTTCTCTATTTTGGGCTAATTTTGTTTCTCTGTCATACATATCATTTTTTGATTCATTTTTTTTATTCCATTGGCTACTATTTTTTCTTAATTTATTCATATTAAAATCCTAGGTTCTGGAATGCGTAGAGTTGAGAGTCAGAAAATGGGTAGTAAATGAGATTTAATTGGAGCAAATCAATTTCATAGGCTGTTAGTTGTTTGCCTTTCTAGTTAGTCCTTCTTCTATGTCTCTATATTTCTACTTTTTGTGAACGCTTTTGTGCATTTGATCTATGCTTTCTTTTCATGTGTTGTGTTCTACATCTTAGGGTTTCTTTTTTTATTTTGCATTTTTTGTCACAACTTTCTGATTCTATTTATCATGCAATTTTCTTCTACTTTTCTTTACTTCCTTGGTGGAAATGCATAGTTCCATTATTTGGATGAGGAATTTGTTGTTTGGTGATAGGGAAAAAGCATATTGGTTTGTCTGGCCTTTCTACTATTCATATTGACATTGTCAATAAATTGGTGTAAAATTGCTTATGGAAAGTGACAATACTACACATTTAATTTTTATTTTTATGTAAAGTGGGTTTTTTTTGGTGAGGTTGAAGCATCATGGACTTCATTAAATTAGATCTACCATATGTACAATGATGTGTTTTGTTCTTTAGTTGTGGGTTAGGCAGTTTCTTTGAATTAAAAAAATGATATGGCTAATGAAATGTTATTATTTTAAGAATCGTTATTTGGTATGCCAAACAATCTACAGTCCCTTTGTTTTAAGTTTTGCAGTCTTTGCTTAAGAAAGGTATCTTAGGCCTCTAAAACAATTTAAGGTGCTTCTAAATTGTGGTTGCAATGAAAGTTTAGCTTGTTACTGAGTAGAAAGCAGATAAGTATCTTATACCTTAATAGGGACGAGACTTTTATTTATCATTCAATATTACAAGAAGAGATTCTTTTTTTGGATTATACATTGGATTATTCAATTATGGCTAAACTTTCTAAGGGAGTAGCAACGGTCAAGAAAAAAACTAGACGTACAGAAGATGCATTTGGCCATTGTTTGTTCCACACACCAACTAATATGCTTTTGTCACTTTAATTTTCATCCTCCTTCTTTTGAGGACAAAGACGGTCATAGGTCTGTCATACTGTTGAGGTGTTTTTTCATATTGGTATTATAGTTGGTTTTTACACATAACTGTGAAATATTGTGTCTTTAGGCAATGCCGGTGCATAGGTCTAGGAATTGTTAAAATGTACCTTGTGTTTTGTCCTAACAAAGAGAAGGAGATTAATGTTAAACCTAATCGAAATTATTGTAGGTGCCACCGTCCATGTTATGTAGTGCACTCATAAATAATGCTATCATCAAACAAATGTGAAGAACAAAGGATAAATTTTCTAGGACCATTTCTCAAGGTCGCTTTTCTAAATTCCCAAACAAGCCCTGAGCCTGCTTTTGATTGTTTGTTAATTGGGAAAGAAAAAAAAAGTAGAAAAAGAATGTCTTGAGCATTTGTCATGGTACAAAAGGCCCGCTTTTAGTATTCCGAAATTGCAGAGAAGCTACCATTTGGTTTCACAATTTAAGGCCATTTCATTACACGCTTTACTTCATCAATCACTTCTTTGTGAAAAGATAATTTTCTTTTTTTCTTTCTTCCTCTCTATCATTCTATCCTTCTAAGTTATGTACATATTGACATTAAAACAATTCATACAAATTTTGAAGAATTTGAATCTCACTTTTCATTCTTTGAATAGCTAAAGCCAACACTTCCAAGTAGTCGATCACCATTCGCTTATCACCTCATCTCCAAACATCTTTGTTCTCTATTTTCTCGCTATTGCGATATAAATAAAATTCAGATTGATCTTAAGATAGTCAAAATACCAAGTCAACGCTTAATATCCATCAACATATTATGAGCCAAAACAATTGACTAGAACTTCCTATATTGATTGATAATGGAGGTTAAATAGGTACAAAGGATAGTTATAGCTAAACCGATTCCTTCAAGGCCTTCTTGCTCCACTTTTTAGGTCCTTTTCGAGCTCCTAGCTGCTGCTATTGATTCCTCACCCTCTAATGCATGTTCAAGTCGCAACAAGGCCATTAGACCAAAAACTGGAGGTTCAAGCCAATGGTGAACCATCCTCCTAAACTTTCTTCCCGTGTAATCACCCTCCCCTTTTCTTCTGTTTTTGGCCTTCTGATCTCATATTTCAAGGACTTCTTTTTTGGATGTTCTTTTTGATCTTTGTGTTGTCCAACAATTTGAATTCAGATGGAAAATCCACTATGGTCTTTTTTGGACTTCGCTTTTTTGGCCTTCTGTAGCTTGTTGTCCATACAAGAAGGTGGCTAAGGGTTTGAATTCAGATGGAAAATCCACTGTGGTTTACAAACCGCTGGCTTAAGGTTATATGAAAGACATCATTGTCTCTCTTGGCAAATCTGGTTAGTACAAATCCCTAGCATGTGATTGATTAGATATTGTTTCTAATTTTCCACATAATCAAATGCTTTTGTATTATTTTTTTACATTTGGATGATATGCTGGAAGAAACAGTAATATTAGATCTCTATACTCATTTTTTTATTTAATCTATATTTCTTAATATGATTTTTCTTTTACATTTCAAATGCGTTTCTATATATAAATAGGTTCAGTTTCTTCAAAACAGAAATGTCGGTGTTGTGATCCACAATGAACTAAACTTCAGTGTCCTCTGTGTTCGTGGGGTAAGCTCACTAATCAAATTTATTTGTTTATCATATTTTTACAATGTGTGAAGTTTTTGCTTATTTTTCGAAAGGCAAAGGCAAAGGCAGAGGCATATGCACATGATTTTCTGTAAGGTTTTTGAAAGATTGAAAGGTTTTTGAAGCTAGATTAAGCTGATTTTTGAGTATTTGACCTTTTCAGAGTCAAAATGGACCTATGTTGTGCATTTATTTATTTATTTTTCTTTTCCTCATCTATTATTTTCTATATACCATGGGTTTGATCTTGGCTCTTCCATATGCTTATTTTTTTTGCTATTTCCTACCCTTCTATTTTCTGTGCAGTGGTGTAAGGCCTTTTGGAGTTTCACTGCTAGTTGCTGGCCAACCGTATCACGTATGTCATTTGGGTCCTCATTCGGTATTGACCTTAATTGTGTTGGATTCAGTTTTTCTTTATTTGTTTATCCATATTACTTCTCCATTTGACCCAATGTGCTTGCGTTCCTTGTTCAATGGTCTGTGATTTTAGAGCTGAACTATTTGTGTAACATCTTTAGCTGAAGCTATTACTTTTGTACTCTTTACCTTCTACTTGGAAGATTCATGGAATATATTCACTTTGTGGCCTGAACATTAAGAAAATGATTTGATCACGTTGATAAATTCGTAGCCAATATCACTACCTTAGCCAACAAACCATCATCTGCAAGAAAGAAAGTCAAAGAAAATAACCGGCAAAGAAAATAAAGTATAAAAAGAGAGCTTAATGACTTCAAAATGCAATTCAATTTCCTTCCAACTTGTTTTGAGACTAGGACCTATATACATTCATTTAAGTTAATTGACAAAAAATTTTAAAATAATCAAACTTAAATAAATGCCTTTTACCTATAAAAAGCACATTCAGTTTTAGTTGTTGAAAGACTACAGATATTGTGGAGAAGTGGTTTGGAAATACTTTTGATCCTGTAAGATGCTCGTGATCCTCAACTAGTCACCTGAAAAGGAATGAACACTCCTGTCGGGGGTGTCGGAATTAGCACTCCAACAGATAAGTCAGTGTATACTCTTTTGGTTGCTTATATCTCAAGTTAGATTTTTTCTCACTTGCCTCTCTTTGGCTGTTGTTCCTCTATTTATATACGCTCCTGGTCCTTAAGATAGGACCCACTCTTAATCCGTCGTGTGATTGTTCGCTCGACCCTCCTTTTGTCATATTCCAACTTTCATTCGGCTCCTTGCTCAACTTTGTGGCCGATTAGGATACTCGGCATCTAGAATGTAGAAGACGGGCGAATATAGTATATATCCTGATTTTCTAAATATGTACTCGGCCTATCTGCGTCCCCTGATTATTTGGCTCCCACAGATATAATGTGCTATTATAAAACAAGAAGACAAAGAAGGAAGCCACTAAATTGACTTGCAGTGAAAGTTGCCTAAAACTAGAAGACACTGCACGATGACAGAGGCTCAAGAATTTATTTGATATAGTTTCTCATAATACATAATGAATTCTAATGATGGCCTAACTTTTATGTTGAGACACAACTTGTGGATAACTGGATGAGAACTGTTTTTACAAGTGTTTTAGGTGGGAAAAACCAAAGCAAGGAAAGTCAAATAGAAAATGACATTATCATTAGGATTAAATAATGTCTCACATTATTTAAAAGTTAAACTTTTAATGAACATAAATTTAACTCCCTATTGAAGATGAGTACACAAAGTTCAGTGAAATGCCACTGTGAGAGTTATTTGTTAATCTCCCATGATTTTGTAGAATGATGAACCAGTTCATGAGACCTGCTTGTAGTTCTGTTCTAGACTCTAGTACTGAATATCCAAACAAAGAAATCATAATGCACAACTCTATAGCATTTATATGAATCAAACACTGCAAGGTAGTTCATAGATAGCTGGAAGTCAGTAATCAACCGATATTTCATTTTGTTACAAGCAGAGAAACCATAATAGGAGACTCAATAGTAAAAACATATACAAAAATTAAGGAAATGCATGAATCACATTTCAAATCAATTGGTAACCCTGATGCAGGTTGGGAATTGGAGTAAAAAACGCCTTACACATAGTCGAAAAAGGCCGCTCAAGGACAAAATATAAAACAAATTTCAACCACTCTATGGATATCACCGTAGCTTCCTTGTGACAAATAAGATCTGGGGGACAGATGAGATGTAATTAGCACGAGGTTGGGAGTTGGACTAAAAACGCCTTTAAACTTAGTCGAAAAGGCCGTCGGGGCAAAATATAAAAATTTCTAACCACTCTATGGATGTCACCGTAGCTTCTCATGACAAATAGGACTTGTGGGAAAGACGGGATGTAATTAGCATATGTAAGTTGGGAGTTGGAGTCAAAAATACCTTAAACTTAGTCGAAAAAGGCCGCTCAGGGGGCAAAATAGAAAATGTTTCAAACCGCTCTATGGATGTCACGTAGCTTCCTCATTGCAAATAGGACCTGTGGGGATAGACGGGATGTAATTAGTACACGAGATTGGGAGTTGGAGTCAAAACGCCTTAAACTTAGTCGAAAAAAGGCCGTCGGGGCAAAAATATAAAACAGCCTCCCAAAACCACGTTATGGATGTCACCAATAGCTTACTCATGACAAATAGAACCTGTGGGGACAGACGGGATGTAATTAGCACACGTAGGTTGGACTCAAAAATGCCTTAAACTAGGTCGGAAAAGGCCGTTCAGGGGGCAAAAATATAAAACAAATTCCCCAAACCACTCTATGGATGTCACCGTAGCTTTCATGACAAATAGAACCTGTGGATAGACGGGATGAAATTAGCACACGGAGGTTGGGAGTTGGACTCAAAAACACCTTTGTCCCACGCTCCAATTTTCTCCATTTTCAACCACTGTGAGAATCATATTTAATTGTTTTTCGCTGGCAAAAATTTTCAGTTGAACCATGGATAACAGTATTAAAAGATGAATCTAACCTATAGAATCTAGCTTCACTTCCTTTGCACGCACCAGACCAAAGCAATCATTCAAAGAAAACTTTGAAAGCCTTCTTTTAAGCACAAAAGTTCATAAAATATAGACGTTCATTTAGAGTTGATTTTGTGTTGTCCCTACTCTACATTTTATTATGTATTCTCTTGGTGATACTTGTTTGGGATTAATCTACGATAAGGACAATTGGGAATACAAAGCATTGTTAATCTGTGGAGTTGCTTTAATGCTTTATTATCTTTTTCTTCATTCAAATATCCCTCACGGGCTGTGATAATGTCATTAAATTCAGTCTAGGTGCTTGTGCATTATATTTTTCATTGGCAATCGGATGCCTTCTACATATTGATGGAACATATTTGTAATTTGATTGTGGTCATAGAGACTATTGATTTTACTTCCAATGCGATGCCTTTATTATAGTGGTGTTGTACTACAAGTTTTTCTCTGATAATTGTAGCATCTTCTTGCGGTCTACTCCATTTGATGAGACTTAAGGCTTAGTTTGGTTTAATTGTAGCGTGTTTTTTTTGTTGGTTATTTTATATGGGGCTAGTTTGCTTTCTTATAGGAGTAGGAAATATGTATTTGTATTTGTATTTTTTTTTGGCTTGATAAGATGTCTCTGTATTTGTATTTATGTGTCTCTAAGGGTAATTTGAGGCTTATGCTATATTTGTTTTGTCCCTTTGTAGGTCGAACTTACTCAGAATGGGTAATAGACTGAGAGTATGATTGGCCTCCTAAATGCTACCTACGTCATGCTATGATTGAAGAGGGGACTGATCCTCAAACTACTCGATTGGGTTGCTTGTGTATGTGATTATGTCACATATTGTCAAACTTCATACATGCAAATTTTTCTTTACATGCAAGCTGGTTGAACTTGTACTGAATAACTTCTCGCCTCTTATTTGTTTTGTGTGAAATTATTATTTTAAGTTGGAATATACTTGGTTTGTATGTAATGTTGACATTAAAAGTTACTCTCTTGTTTGGATGGTTGTAAGTGAAATAAATGCAGATTGTGGAATGAGTGATAATATATATGTATTGTTTTGTTTGTATATCTATTACATGTTGCATGGGATAGATATAGGTCGTAGATAAATCAATTAAAATAAATTAAAAAAAAAACCATAAAATGATGTTTTTGGCAACCAAACAATTTGTAGTCAAAAATGATGTTAAATATTTTTAGCGATTAAATAGTTAGTAGCTAAAAAAGAATTAAATGAAACAAATCTTTTGGCGACTAAATATTTAGTAACTATTTAAAAAAGACTTTGCTTACTAATGATTTAGCAAATAAAAATAAAAAATAAAAAATAAAAAAGGAAAAATACTTTTACGCCTAAATATTTAGTTGCCAAAACATAAAAATAATATGATAGGCGACTAAAATTTTAGTATCTAAATAAAAATTATTAGGCTTACTAAAGTATTTAGTAGCTAAACAACAAATTAGACTTTCACGACTAAACATTTAGTAGCTAAAAAAGTCGATGAACCAAAAGAAATTTCATGACAAACTTTGGTCGCATTAGATACCTCTAGTTTTGGCAACAAATTTTAGTAGCTGAAAATGTGATGTTAAATTAAATTGAAAGCTTTTGGCGAATAACAGATTAGTCGCCAATTTAGCCTAATCAGCTACTAAATATTATTTTTGTCGCCAATACATTGACTTTTGGCGACTAAAATTTTAGTCGCCATTGATGGGACTTTTGACGACTAAAGATTTTTTAGTAGCCAATACCTTTCCTGACAATCTTCCCGCGACAAATTCAGCGACCAAAATATTTAGTCGGGAAAGTTTTTCGGCGACTAAAATCTTACTTTTGGCGACTAAAAGTTTAGTCGGCAAAAGTGCAATTTCTTGTAGTGAGTGCATTATCCAGTGAGATTTGGAGTTGATGCATATTTCTAAAAGAAATTTGAGTTATGTTCCACTTTGAGATTGAAATTGTATTTATGCTGGCTAAACTTACTCACACACTCCAGATTTTGAATATTTTGAGATATCTCTACTCTTGTTAGTACTTTAAACTATGATTGATTTTTCTATTAAGATGATGGGATTCATGACTTTGCACTTGAATTGCCTGTATGAGAATGAAAGAAAAATTGTAAGGATAGTTTTTAAAATTTTGTGGGTATATTTACTGCAAACCCTCGAGAGACTACAACTCGCCCACTAAGGGTAACTTAGGGGTTTAAAGGTCATTGTATATACTAAATGTAACCTAAAAAATCAAAAGTGGATTTTATTATTATCTGTGTTATTTGTAATTTTTGTTTTGCTCGAGGACTAGCAAAGTGTAAGTTGAGGAGAGTTGATAAGTGTCATAACGTTACATATTTGGCCTGCTAATATACACTTTAGCAGTCTGATAACAAGTACCATTTTATAATTTTGTGTGATTTTGAGTGTCTTTATATATTTTGAGTGTTCTATACATATTATTATAAATGATATATTTTATAATATTATAATATAATATAAAGAAAATATAATAAAAAAAAATGAAAAACCACCTATTTGTTTGTTTCTATATATATATATACATATTAAATAAAGGAGTAAAGAATAAAAAATAAAAAAAATTAACAAGAAAGAAAAGAGAGAGTTTCCAACCCTCTATTGACTTAGCTATAATTTTGCAGTAATAAAATCATTTCCTTAGACTCATGAACATAATCTCTGAACATTATCTCTGAATTGAAGACCGAACATAGTTGTGGAAGACAAGAGCCGAAGAATGGAGGCATGCGATCTGTTAATGGAAAACGATGCATCAAATTTCAACAATTTCAGCCTCAAAATCTCAATAATATTGGCTTCTAAAGATTAGACAAGCCAGAGTGTGTAGTGAGCTCTATAAATGAGATGAACTGAATGTGAGAAAGGGGAGTTTTTGGAGAAGAAAAAAAAAGAAAAGGTGGAGCTCGGTCTTGTATTTTGGTGTAATTTTCTCCTTTCGTGTGTAAATTTTATTTTCATGTTTGATTTAGTGTGTATGTTAAAATAATTATGAGTAGCTAAATTATTAGCTAAGGTTTAGGATGAAGCCTCTTGTATGGTAGTAATTGAATACATGATCCGATCATATTCCCTAAAATGAGGTTTTAGTGATTAATTGTTCTTGTCTCTTCTAAATTAATTCAATAAATTTTGGATATGAATTTAATTCGGTTTCTTTCGTGATTTAAAATTTTCGAGTTAATTTACTTGCCTTGATCGTATCTCTGTTAAAAATCAAATATTGGATATCTATTGTGATTTGTTGCCAATAGATACATTAGATTATTTAATTTTGAATAATTTGGCGAGAAAGAACATACATAAGATTATTATTTTAAATGAACTAAACGACGATATCTTCCATAATAATTAGGATTGAACTCGAAATTATTGTGTTGGACATTAAGGGAATTGATCAGATTATGTTATTTGATTATTATTTATATTTGAGTGTGGATTCTGAAACCTTTGATTGCCGTCAAGTACCATTGAGTAGAGATGAACATAAGCCGAGTTCAAGTCTAATGTTATCATGTGAAGCCCGACCACTTAACTTGGTATATGAACTAATAATTATTTTATTTTATTGTCTTAAAAGTAAAATTTTATCTTTTTTAATTTGATTCTACAATTTGATTTTATTTTATTTATCATTTTCTTCCAATAATTCCATCTAAAATTATGATTTTAACAGCCTTCATTACGAGGGGACTATTTGCTATGATATAAAAAGTATATTTTTTTTTTTTATATTTTTTGAATCAAATCACTCTTTTACTTTTCTATATATCTTTTTATAAAAAGTTAAAAAATACATTTATTGTTGAAAAGTCTCTTATAACTATCTCAAGCAATAAGCTGTTGATGCATGATTTGATACAAGAACTAGGGCGGCATATTGTTTGTGAGGAATCAGATAAAGAGCCTGGAAAGCGCACTAGGTTATGGTGTGATGAAGATATAAAACATGTATTGATGGACGATACGGTAAGAGGTCTTATAGAAAAGCATGAACACTAAAAAATTGTTTAATTAACAAAAGCTATCTATGCATAATTTTGTCAGCCTTCTAATATTGTGTTCTTGTGGCACATTATAATTGGGTAACGGGACAGCTGCGAGTCAAAGTTAATTAATTTTACGACATATATATAAGCAAATAGAAACAGAGCATCAACAGCCAAATAAAGCTAACAGATAGATGGAATATTTAAGTTTATCCACATCGGTTTCAAAAGAAAGTAGAGAGGAGCTTCCAACATTATAAGAAAGGCCACAGAGATCCTAGTTTCTACTTGCGTTTTCAATTTACCAATTTTATGTCTCTCTTCTAATTTCTATTTGCGTTTGCAATAACCAAGAAAAAGCCAAGAAGCAAAGCAAGCAGTACTACTACACAGCAGTGGTCCTTCTCGCTTTCTTTGAAGAAATTAGTGGAAGTTACAAAGAAAATTGGTTGTTTGTCTGCACCAAATTGCTTGCAAATAACGCAAATTTCACATTATAAAAAAGGCCACAGAGATCCTAGTTTCTACTTGTGTTTTCAATTTCCCAATTTGTATCTCTCTCTACTAATTCCTTATGCCAAACAACAGTTAAACAATGGCTTCCTCCTCTGTTCCATCTTCATATCGACCTCGATGCACGTACGATGTGTTCTTGAGCTTTAGAGGCGAAGACACTCGCGACAACTTCGTCAGTCATCTCTACACTGCGTTGGCTCACAAGGGGATTCGCACCTTCAAAGACGATGAAAAGCTCGAGAGAGGAAAATCGATTTCGCCGGAGCTCCGGAGAGCGATTGGAGGATCGAGGTTTTCGATTATAGTTTTATCGAAGAATTATGCTTCTTCGAGATGGTGTTTGGATGAACTCGTGGAGGCACTTGAATGCAGCAACACAACGGTTTGTCCGATTTTCTATCATGTGGATCCATCGGAAGTGAGAAGGCAAAGAGGGAGTTTTGGGGAGGGATTTGATGAATTGGTTTCCAAAAGGGAGTATTGGGGATAGAGAATGTTCAGAGGTGGAGGAATGCTTTGGAGCAAGTTGCCAATTTATCAGGATGGCCTTAACCCAGTGATGCAATCGTCAGGTAACTGATAATTAGATAAAACTTGTGTAATGATATACATCTCACAAATTCTTTCAAAATAATGTGACAAAATTGGGCATATATCATTAATTGTGTATCATTGTGGGTAAACTGTGACAGCATATATTCACTTTTTATCAATATATATGTTTAAATTTCATACTAATATTGATCTTGAAACATCTCAAAAAGTTAAATTCACATATATCAATTTTGTTAAAAACAGATTTGTAGAATTAAAGTTATGAGATTGAAATAAATAAATAAATAGTACAAAATATACAAAGATTAAAAATATTAAAAATTATCGAAAAATTTAGTCAAAATTCTTTTATTGGATCTTTATTTTAGTGAAAATGATAGCTCAATCTATTTTCATAAATTCTTAAGGAGAAAACACATAATTGAATAACGATAAAGTGATTTTTTTTTTTCTTGGATAATATTGTCAAAGTAACCTGTTACTATGAACTAGAATAATTGTCAAACAGAGTAACTTGTTACTTTTACTGTTTATATCAATTTCAACAGTAATAATTTTTTTTTTAAAGAATTTCATAGTCAGCATGAATCTTATTTAATAGATCTTGATGAGAGGATTCAAAAAATATTAATCAGTGCATTTGGTTTCAATTTTTTGAAAATTTAATTTTTATGTTTCATATTTTTTATTTTTAGTTAATATTTTTAAAGTTTTAAATAATTTTTTACTTTCTTAGATACACCTTGCTTAGATATATCTAAATAAGAAAATATTTGTGAAAACAATATTTTAAAAAATTAATAAATATACAAAAATATGAAAAATGTACTGAATTTTTATTTTTTTTTTATAAATATTTTTGGTATTAAGAGAATTTTTTAAAAGATTTTTTTTACAAATATTATACTTTTTAAGTGTATTTATGTTGGATATGTCTAAAAATTAAAAAAATTGCTTAAAATATTAAAAAAAAATCAGTGAAAACAAAAAAAAATACGAAAAATGAAATTTTAAAATTTTCTGAAAAGTAAATTCTAGAAATGGAAACCAAACAGAGTGAAATTTATTAAAAATCGACATTTACATCAAAAGTTATATTATTTTAAAATTTAATATTTTGATAATAGTGATATGTGTTAAACTTTTTAAGAAAAATTTTGTGCTTATTCTTAATGCATTAAAATTTTATTATGAGAAAGTTTTAACAAAATCTCCAAAATTATTCTTATCACCGTATTTTTTAACTTACCAATCAGGAAGTGCAATTTAACCATCAAAATTGACCTTCCTTTCAGAACACTTTCACCATTTTTTTCCTTATGTTTATGTAGATATAATTATAAAATTATTTAAGAAGAGGTTGCAGCATATGCGATGCAAGATCTGATTAAAAAGGAAAAAGAAAACATATTTGATTTGGAAGGATAATCTTAGTGCAATTGAAATAACTCTATAACATAATTTTATATGATGTTTAATATTATCATATTCAAGAAATAATAAGTTTGACAGTAAAAATAATGATTTAGGAAACATTATAATATGTGTGTAAAAATAATGATTTAACAAACATTATAATATGCGTGAAATAAGCATTCTCAATTTAATAACATCAAAGAAAAAGAAAATCATCATCTAACCTTTGTGTTTGGATCTAGGGTTTGTTTGGACATGAATTTATGGAGGAAAGAAAAGGATCAAAGGAAGGGTGAAAATTTTTTACTTATATTTTATTTACATTTCTATTTCTTGCACTCTTTCCTTTTCCTCTACAAACCCGCATCAAACTCAGAATTCCCAAAACAACTTTGTCTTAAAGTTGAAGGGCTACAAATATAGTCTAACTGATTTGATGTAGTTTCTAGTAGGCTAAAAGTTAACAATCGAAATCTCTTCCCTTGCTTGTTTATTTAAACTATTTATGACTCATAAGATATAAACAAAAGTTTCATCAAACACTCTTACACAAATTTTTGAAATAAAAAATACTATAAGCAACTCTATAAATAGAAATCTTCCTAAGGGTTTCTGACAACAAATTAGAGTAGAACTGAACAAATGTAGTTCAATAACTAGTAAAGTAGATCAATTGTGGGAAAATTTAGAAACCCAATGTGCCATTCAAATAAAGCAAATAAGGACTTTTTTTTTTTTTTTTTTTTTTAATGATCATATCAAATATAGGGAAACTGTATTTATATGTGCTATTCAATTGCAATGAGTAAAATTAATCACCATTTTACCAAACTAATCACTTTGCTTGTTTTCATTTTTCAAAAACACATCTTTCAGAAAATTTTACTTTTTTATTTTCCGTATTTTTTTATTTTTACTGAATTTGTTTAATATTTTAAGTAATTTTTTTACTTTTTAGACACAGCTAACATATAAATACACCTAAAAAGTAAAAAAATTGTAAAAAAAATCTTTTAAAAATTCACAAAATACCAAAAATACAAAAAAAAAATACAAGAATTCAGTACATTTTTTGTATTTTTATGTATTTATTAATTTTTTAAAATATTTTTTCACAAATTTTTTACTTTTTAGATACATCTAAGTAAGGTGCATCTAAAAAAATAAAAAAAATGTTTAAAATTTAAAAAATATTCTCTAAAAACAAAAAAATACGAAAACCAAAGAAGTCAATTTTCAAAAAACTTAATCTAGAAAACTCAAACCAAACACACTGAATGACACTTTTCCTTTTTATAGGTCTTGTGAGTTTTGATGAATAAATTTATTACTGTTTCCCTAAATCTGCACAGGTCTGAATCAATGTTCATCCAAGAAGTTGTCGGGATACTTTTTAGAAAATTAATTGATACATATTCAAGCATTGGCAAAGACCTAGTTGGGATGGTTTCTCATACAGAGAAAGTGATTGAATTGCTAGGTTTAGGGATGGATGACGCCCGTGTATAAGGAATTTGGGACATGGGTGGAATAGGCAAGAATACTATTACCAAAGCTGTTTATGACAGTACCTTTTACCAATTTGAAGGTAACAACTTTATTGAGAATGTTAGAGAAGTTTTAGAAAATGTGGTTTAAAAACTTTGCACTAACAACTCATTTCGAAATCTTAATGGAAAAGGATTTGAAAGTAGGAAGTAATGGTCATGCAGTACATATGATAAGGAACATGGTATGTCATAAAAAGGTTCATGAACATATATATAAGCAAATAGAAAGAGAACATCAACAGCCAAATAAAACTAATAGATAGATGGAATATTTAAGTTTATACCACATCGGTTTCATAAGAAAGTATGAATTCCAACATTATAAGAAAGGCCACAGAGATCCTAGTTTCTACTTATGCTTAATTTACCAATTTTATGTCTCTCTTCTAATTCCTTATACCAAACAATGTAGCAGTTAAACAATGGCATGATATCACATTATTCACATTAATTTCGACGGTAATAATAATAATTTTTTAATAAGTCGGGTTCAAGTCTAATCAAACAGAGCAACATACTTTAATTAGTATTTATATTTGAGTGTGGATTCTGAAACCTTTAATCGCCATCAAGTACCATTGAGTAGAGATGAACATAAGTTGGGTTCAAGTCTAATCTTATCATGTAAAGCCCAACCACGTAACTTGGTATATGAACTAATAATTATTTTATTTTATTTTATTTTGTCTTAAAAGTAAAATTTTATCATTTTTAATTTGATTTGACAATTTGATTTTATTTTATTTATCATTTTCTTCCAATAATTCCATCTAAAATTATGATTTTAACAACCTTCGCTATGAGGGGACTATTTGCTATGATATAAAAAGTATATTTTTTTGAATCAAATCACTCTTTTACTTTTTTATATATCTTTTTATAAAAAATTAAAAAATATATTTATTTAAATCATCTCAAAGTCAATGACCATTCCTACCACTGGGCCGTGTTTGGCTGATTATTTGCTGATACGTGACGCACACAAAAAAAATTTGTTCTTGCTTTTGCTTTCTTTTATAAAGAAATTACAATTCAATGCATGTTTTTAAAATAATATTAAACGCGCGGACCTCTGTTCAAGCGTATTTGCAATAACCAAGAAAAAGCCAAGAAGCAGAGCAAGCAAGATTACTACACAAAGAAGGACCTTCTCGATTTCTTTGAAGAAATTCGTGGAAGTTACAAAGAAAATTTGTTGTTTGTCTGTACTAAATTGCTTGCAAATAACGCAAATTTCACATTATAAAAAAGGCCACAGAGATCCTAGTTTCTACTTGTGTTTTCAATTTCCCAATTTTATCTCTCTCTACTAATTCCTTGTACCAAACAGTTAAACAATGGCTTCCTCCTCTGTTCCATCTTCATCTCGATCTCGATACACCTAAGATGTGTTCTTGAGCTTTAGAGGCGAAGACACTCGCGACAACTTCACTGGCCATCATCTCTACACTGCGTTGGCTCACAAGGGGATTCGCACCTTCAAAGACGATGAAAAGCTCGAGAGAGGAAAATCGATTTCGCCGGAGCTCCGGAGAGCGATTGGTGTTGGGTCACCCCATGAATGGAGCACCCATTGAGTTATTAGTGCACAAAGGTAATGGAGCACCATAGTGTAGCACCATTAGTCCCACTTCACCCACCCCATTTGGAGATAGTGTTATGGAGTAGGTGGTGACCAATGAGGCTCTCCCTCATTGGTCTATAAATTGTGAAGGAGGGAGGAGAGAAAAATGTGAGAAGTAAGGAAGAAAACCGAGAGAGAGAGCAAGAGGGTGAGAGATGTGAGAAACCGTCTCCCTCGGGTGAGCGAGGGAGACGGGTGAATGGGTGAGTGAGAATGTGTGAGTTTCTCCGGAATATTCTAATCTCTCCATTGCTATAAACGGTTATTCTCCGTGGACGAGGCCGGATTGCCGTAACCACGAAAATATTGTGTCTCCGTGTGTGTGGGTGTGTAATTCTGCTTGGTTTAATTTCCGCAAAGGTCCTGGGGGGATCCCGGATCCCAACAATTGGAGGATCGAGGTTTTTGATTATAGTTTTATCGAAGAATTATGCTTCTTCGAGATGGTGTTTGGATGAACTTGTGGAGGCACTTGAATGCAGCAACACAACGGTTTGTCCGATTTTCTATCATGTGGATCCATCGGAAGTGAGAAGGCAAAGAGGGAGTTTTGGGGAGGGATTTGATGAATTGGTTTCCAAATAAGGAGTATTGGGGGTGGAGACTGTTCAAAGGTGGAGGAATGCTTTGGAGCAAGTTGTCAATTTATCAGGATGGCCTTACCCCAGTGATGTAATCGCCAGGTAACTGATAATTAGATAAAACTTGTGTAATGATATACATCTAACAAATTCACTTTTGTATCAATATATATGTTTTAAATTTCATACTAATATTGATCTTGAAACATCTCAAAAACGTTAAATTCACATATATCAATTTTGTTAAAAATAAATTTGTAGAATTAAACTTATGAGATTTTAAAAAAATTAAAAAATTAGTATAAAATATACAAAGATTAAAAATATAATCTTAGTGCAACTGAAATAACTCTATAACATAATTTTATATGATGTTTAATATTATCATATTCAAGAAATAATAAGTTTGACAGTAAAAATAAAGATTTGGGAAACATTATAATATATGTGTAAAAATAATGATTTAAGAAACATTATAATATAAGTGAAATAAGCGTTTTCAAGTTTAATAACATTAAAGAAAAAGAAAATCATCGCCTAACCTTTGTGATTGGATCTAGGGTTTGATTGGACATGAATTTATGGAGGAAAGAAAAGATCAAAGGAAGGGTGAAAATTTTTTACTTACATTTTATTTACATTTCTTGCACTCTTTCCTTTCCTCTACAAACTGCACCAAACTCAGAATTCCAAAAGCAACTTTGTCTTAAAGTTGAAGGACTAGAAATATAGTCCAACCGATTTGATGCGGTTTCTAGCAAAGCTAAAATTTAATAATCAAGATCTCTTCCCTTGCTTGTTTATTTAAACTATTTATGACTCATAAGATGTAAACAAAAGTTTCATCAAACACTCTTACACAAATTTTTGAAATAAAAAATACAATAAACAACTCTATAAATAGAAATCTTCCTAAGGGTTTCTAACAACAAATTAGAGTAGAACTAAACAAATGTAGTTCAGTCATTAGTAAAGTAGATCAATTGTGGGAAAATTTAGAAACCCAATGTGCCATTCAAATAAAGCAAATAAGGACTTTTCTTGTTTTTTTTTTTATTTTTTTTTTTTTCATGATCATATCAAATAGAGGGAAACTATATTTATATGTGATATTCAATTGCAATGAGTAAAATTAATCACCATTTTACCAAACTAATGACACTTTTCCTTCTTATAGCTCTTTTGAGTTTTGATGAATAAATTTATTATTGTTCTCCTAAATCTACACAGGTCTGAATCAATGTTCATCCAAGAAGTTGTCGGTATACTTTTTAGAAAATTAATTGATACATATTCAAGCATTGGCAAAGACCTAGTTGGGATGGTTTCTCATACGAAGAAAGTGATTGAATTGCTAGGTTTAGGGATGGATAATGCTCGTGTTGTAGGTATTTGGGGAATGGGTGGAATAGGCAAGACTACTATTTCCAGAGCTATTTATGACTGTATCTCTTGCCAATTTGAAGGTTACAAACTTTATTGAGAATGTTAGAGAAGTTTTAGAAAAATGCGGTTTAAAAACTTTGCAAGAACAACTCATTTCTGAAATCTTAATGGAAAAAGATTTGAAAGTAGAAAGTAACGGTCATGCAGTACATATGATAAGGAACACGGTATGTCACAAAAAGGTTCTTATCGTGCTTGATGATGTGGATGAATCAACCAAACTCGAAAAATTGGTAGGAGAGCACGATTGGTACAGTTTTGGAAGTAGAATCATTGTAACGACTCGAGATCAACATGTGTTAACTAGATATGGCATAAAACATATCTATGAGGTTGAGCAATTAAGAGAAGATGAAGCTATAGAACTCTTTGAATCGAAAGCCTTTGGGAAACACCGACAAATGAGAGGCTATGGAGAGCTTGTCCGTCATGCAGTAAAGTATGCTAATGGAGTTCCTTTAGCTCTTGAAGTTTTGGGTTCTTTCCTTTGTGGTCGAAACAAAGATCAATGGGAAAGTTCATTAAACAGATTGAAAAAAAGCCCTCTCAGTGAAGTTCTACAAGTACTTAGAATAAGTTACGATGCATTGAAATCGGAAGAGAAAGACATATTCTTAGATATTGCATGTTTTTTTCAAAGGGAAGGACAAAAATGATGTAACAAAAATACTAGAAAGTTGTGGCTTCCACCCAATTATTGGAATTGATGTTCTTGTTCAAAAGTCTCTTATAACTATCTCAAGCAATAAGCTGTTGATGCATGATTTGATACAAGAACTAGGGTGGCATATTGTTTGCGAGGAATCACATAAAGAGCCTGGAAAGCGGACTAGGTTATGGTGTGATGAAGATATAAAACATGTATTGATGGACAATACGGTAAGAGGTCTTGTAGAAAAGCATGAACACTCAAAAATTGTTTAATTAACAAAAGCTAGTGCATAATTTTGTCACCTTCTAATATTGTGTTCTTGTTATTTGCTTGTGGTTATTAGGGAACAAACAAAGTGGAAGGCATAGTTATGCAGTATATTTACGTAAGAGGTCTAGATCCCAAGGACATTCATTTGAGGCCTAAAGCTTTTACAAAGATGTCAAACTTGAGGATTCTCAAAATTTGTCATATGCACCTCTCAGAAGAACTCAAATATCTTTCTAACAAATTAAGGTATCTTGACTGGTTAGGATACCCTATGAAATACATGCCTTCAACATTTCAACCAAAGCATCTTGTTGAACTTCACTTAACCTATAGCAGCATTGAACAACTTTGGGAGGGAACAATGGTATGAATTTGCATTCTCTTTAATTACTTTGAGTAAGATGCAACGTCTGCGACACAACATAATTTCAGAATTTATTTATAATTTCTATAATTTATTTGTATTTATATTTTTCTTCAACAAAGATCTAGGCAAGTTAAGGATCATGAATCTTAGTCACCGACGATCTCGACAAAGTGCCCAGATTTCACAGGGGTCCCAAATCTTGAAAGACCGATTCTTGAAGGTTGTACAAGTTTGGTTAATCTTCATCCATCCATTGTAGTTGTCAAGGCTTATTTGTTTGAACTTGAAGGATTGCAAAAGTCTCAAGTGTCTTCCATGTGGCATTCAATTGGAATCTCTTGAAGTTTTTATTGTCTCTGGGTGTTCAAAGCTTGATAACGCTTTTGATCGCTTGGGATATATGAAATGTTTATCGAGCTTCATTTAGATGGGATGATATCGCTGAACTTCCTCCTTCGCTTGGACATCTTACCAATCTTGGTTTGATTAGTCTGAGCGATTGTAAAAACTTGAGAAGTATTTCAGATAGCATTTGTTAGTTGAAAGATCTTACAACTTTAATCCTTTTCTCGTTGCTCCAAACTTGACAAATTGCCGCCAGACTTGGGTGTTTTACCGCTTTACGCCGCCTTCTTGCAGATTGACCGCAATTAGACAACTCCCATCCTCTATTGGACATCTAAAGAAGCTTGAGACACTAATACTAAAAGGGTGTAAAGGAATATCATCTAATTCCATGGCTTCCAACTAGCAGCCTTTCTCGGGTTGGAGTCTTTAACTACCCTAAATCTTAGTTATCAGAATTTAAATTCCATGGCTTTTGAACTAGTCATACTTTGTCGTGTTGGAGTCTTTAGAGTTTCTAGATCTTAGTTACTGTAATTTAAAATCTATCCCCATAGCCATTTGTAGCATCTACTCGCTGAAATATTTACTCCTAGAGGGAAACAATATGGAAAGTTTACGCAAACATAAATCTACTTTCAAGTCTCATATTTGTATTTGGTCAAGTTGCAAGAGGCTTCAAGAATTGCCGAGATTTTACCTGAAGCACATAGGTTGTGTTTTAATGATTGCCCATCATTAAGAACAATATGGATTCCATCCGACTTTTTAGTTATACCTCATTATTCTTCAACAATCGCTTCAAATTGGTTGAGAATAACCAAACGGCATCCCCGATGTAAAATTTTCTTTCAAACATATTTCAGTCTCTCTCTCTCTCTCTCTCAAGCGGCTTTACGCTTTAACTAATTAAGCACCCTAATTTTTTTTTTAAATACAAATACATATGTTCAACAAGTTCACTCATTGCAATTTTGAACACCAGTCACTCCTACTTTGAACACCCAACAATGAGTTTTTTGAATTTAAAAAAAAAATATATATATATATATATATATAAGAAATGCTTATCTGCTTGTTGCTCGTATGTTTTTTTTTTTTTCAATTTTGCCCTTTGGTTTGGAATTATTTACTATTAGAGACATGCATTTTAGTTTTTCCATTTTACCATTTTATTATTTTTGTTATTTACCAATATTGGTGGTACTAATTTGGATTAAGGCTTTTTCAGGCTTGTATTTGTTTATTTTTTTTCGATTTTGCCCTTTGGTTTGGATATTTATTAGGATAAATTATAGTAGCAGTTCCTATAGTTTGAGACTTGTGTATTTTCAATTGAGACACATTTGATTCTAAATTTTGAATCTTATTCTAAATAAGGACAATTGAAGATACCATTTCTCAATTTCAATGGCAAAGTCGTCAATTTGATAAAATATAAACTAATTTGATAAAAATAAATGTCAAAAAAATATTTTTGAATTTTTAGAAATTATTTCTATCTACCAAAGATAAAATTATGTAAAATTAATAATTTTTTTACACATTTATTTATTTATTTTTATTAAATTAATTTTTATTATGTGTTTGGATGATGATCATGTAATAAGTGGTTGCTTTTATTTTCATTAAATTAGTTTTCATTTTTTCAAAAGTCAAATATAACAACAACTTTGACACCATTAGTAAAAAGATTTATCAATTTTATATAATTTTATCTTTGGTGGGTGGAAATAATTTTTAAAAATTTAAACATATTTTTGTCAAATTAATTTATATTTTATCAAATTGACGATTTTGTCCTTGAAATTGAGCATTAGTATTTTCAATTGTTTTTATTTGGAACAAAATTCAAAATTCATGGTCAAATGTGTTAGAATTGAAAAGTCATTGACCAAAGTGACACGTAGTCTCAAACTATAAAGACTATTAGTGTAATTTGTCCATAGATGCTTGCATTTCATTTCTCATTCTATTTTTTATTTTGTATTATTTACCAATATTGGTGGTACCGTTGGTTTGGGATGTTCTAAAAAGTGGACTTTTTGACTTATTGGCTTATATGGGTTGGGTTTGGGTTGGGTTTGATGTGATGTGTTAGAGGTAATGTGATTTAAATAAGATGATGTGATTTAAATAAGATAATGACTTTTGACTTTTTGTATTATTTAGTAGATGCCAAATTTGGATGTAGATTTTTTCAGATATGTTGGTTTTGGGTAAAGTACAAATACACTTAGGTTTGTTCAAAATATAAAATGTCCCCACAATACTAGAAATGACAACTATTCCTTATTAGAATTTTTAATTTAATGTAATAAATAGAAAAAAAATTTGAAAAAATATGAAAAATTTTATGAAAATTTATCTAAAAATAATTTTAAAAATCAAACCAAACAAAATAATTTGTTATAAGATATGCATTTTGGAAATATAAATTTATAATAAGAATAGCCGTTGTCCGGGGTCTAAAAATATTTTTCTACAAATGAAACCAAATCAAAGTTTAACAAGAATACCATATAATCATTGGCGGTAATATCACCATTCGATTATTCCATCCTAAAAAATAATAATAACAATTCACCGCTTGAACTAAAATTTTATCTTATTTAGTTACTCCATAACTGTACTTTATATTAGAAATTATAATGTTGATCATATATCTAATCCTTTATTCTATTCAGCTTTGTAAAAAACTAATCTTATCTTTAGATATAAAGTTCAGGTAACGTAATGGAATAAAGTGCAATCAAATGAAATGATTATTTTTTTTCATTTTTTATGGAATAATTATTATTTTTACAATGCTTTTTATTATTATTTTTTGAATGAATCAAATATAAAATAAATATTTTCAAAAAATATCATATTATTCTATTTCATTTAATAAACTCAATAAAATATTAAAGTCAAATGTTCATAGCACTAACCTTTTTCACTAGTGTATATATATGTCATGTAGGAGCACTGGCATTTGAGTTCATTGTTTTCATTTTTCTTTATATATATATATATATGATAAATTATAATAATAGTCCTTAAAATTTTATATCTTTCTCATTTAAGTCCCTATAGTTTGAATTTGTCAAAGTATTTAATTTGAATTAATTTAGTCCCAAAGACAATATAAAATAGAATATAAGCCTAAGGTTGTGTTTGATCCTTGATTTAGAAAAGGACTTGAAAAAGAAAAGAGACTAAAGTGACACGAGTCCCAAACTAGAAAATGACTTGTTTTTGTCAAATTAGTTTATATTTTATTAAATTGATGTTTTTGTCCTTGAAATTAAGCATTAGTATTTTTAATTGTCTTTATTTGGAATAAAATTCAAAATTCATGGTCAAATTTGTCAGAATTGAAAAGTCATGGACCAAAGTGACACGAGTCCTAAACTATAGGAACTATTAGTGTAATTTGTCCATAGACGCTTGCATTTCAGTTTTCTCATTCTACTTTTTTATTTTGTATTATTTACCAATATTGGTGGTACTAATTTGGATGTTGATTTTTTCGTATAAGTTGGTTTTGGGTAAAATACAAATACACTCCCGAGGTTAACCCTTTAAACTTCCAACAAGGCATACTTTTTGTTTATTTTGTATTATAATTAGCAAAAATTAACAAAAAATACAAATTCTAACAAGCGATTATCATATTAAACTAATCGTTTTTTTTTATATATAAATAATATAGATTAAAAATTTTACAAAATTAATAATTTGAATTATTTATCGGAAGGATAGACCTCTCACATTCTCCCATATTAGAGGAACCAAACCAAAGTTTAAATTAATAGATCAATGGAAAAAGTGAATGATAGATATAGGTTTATGGGTGGGACCTCCGGCCCGGGTAGGTTTGGGCAAGCCACATCCGTGGGGAGTTTGGGTGTGTATTTTAATGAGCCACTTCTCTCACCTGGTAAACAATTGTCCAGTGTGTGGCTTGTGGATCTTTTTGTCAAAAAAAATAAAAAATAAAAATAGATATAGATATAGACAAATGGAGGTAAAAGTGGGTACAATTCAGATAATTTGAGAGTAAAATTATAAATTAAATAGCGGATTAGCAAATTGTGGTTTGAGAAGTTTTGGGTGAATTGGCGAATTGAAGAATATTTTAATCAATTATGAAGTCTTTGCATAATATATAAAATTAATTTGAACAAGATTTTTTTCTATATATGACACAAACTAATTTTACATAATATTTTTCATATATATAACTACTAATCTGTAATAAATTTCACATATTAAATCTCTCTTATGCTCATTTTTTCGAAGGTGGATTATAAATTTTAAAATTTAAATCGTGATTAGTAAATAAAGCGGTGCAAATTGATGCGATTTTAGCAGATTTAGCGGTATTTTGCATAGTCCTATAGATTAGTGTGAATTTTGTCTGTGTAAATTATACTTTGCCTTCTTTATATTTGATCACTTTCTCACTTTGGTTTTTTTTTTTTTTTTTTTTTTTCTCAGTTTGACAATTCATATTTCAAATTTATCTCACTTTACTCCTAAAGTTAATTTATGTTAAAAATTAGACAAAAAATGACATACTAGTAATCTCGTAGCATAAAATATTTTATTATATATAACTCACACATTTGACATAAATTTAATGACTAATATAATAATATTTTTTATGTTATGTAGCGCTTATTGTGGTATTTTTTTATTTAATTTTTAATGTAAATTAGTTTTAAGAGTAAAGTGAAAAGATTTCAAGCATAAAGGGTTAAAGTGAGAAAAATAAATTTTAAGGATCAAAGTGAGAAAGTGACCAAACATTAAAAGATAAAGTATCATTAATTATTTTTATTTTTATTTTGTTATTTTTATATCTATCTATTCTATTATATAAAGGAGGTCTTAAAAATATAAAATTATATTATGAGGTGACTAAGGTTTGACTAATATTCTTACCATTTGAGCAATATGTTTTATGCATCTTTTTCTTATCATTATTCTTATAATATTACTTAATATAAATCATAATATAAGATTTTGGATGTAGCTAACTTTGGGTTGGTTAAGAATGAATTAAAAAAGCTAATTTATTAATTTGTTTATGTCACATTACTTGTCTACATCTTTACATTTTTTTTATCGAGGCGGCCGCCACCGATTGGAGACCAATGTCTATTGTAGAGAAATTTTCGTAATGGTTATCATGACATTGTTTTCCTCGAAAGAGATTCCAAAGTGGTTCACCATCAAAGTAGAGGGTCTTCAACATCTTTCAGTTGCTCCACATTGGTTTAACAATGTGTTCTTGGGATTTGTCTACGCTGTTGTTGGATTCAAAGAGGCTAAATCGGACTCTTGTTGGGTTGACATGAATTTCAAGTGCCCGCTACTCAGAGGATCGTCAAGAAGAATGGCGACCAGTGGTTTCCATGTCAATTTTGGAAATATGGTGGTTCGGTGTATCCCACGCGATGCATTTTCGAATCACTAAGATGATATGGAGCAATTAAATGAGGGTGGATTTGAATGTAAAGCTAGTCTCCACGAACCCTAATTCAAGTAGTAGAGATCGAAAGGTCGGTGTCCATCTTGTATACAGGAAGTCAAGAACAAGCATGGAGTAGTAGTAGTAGTAGTAGTGCTACTACATCAAAGAAAAAAACCTCGACCTCAATGACAATTACTACGATGCAAAGAAATAGACCCAAGGAAGTCCTAGAATTGATGATCAAGAGGATCACCTCAACAACCTCAACGGAAAAAGGCTTAGGTAAGTATATATCTCTTACAATTCAGTTACATTTTCCTCCAAATAAAAATGTCATCAACTCACACTCCCACCGCAAATTATAAAGTAAAATAGGAAATATCATTTTGCTTCCAAATTATTACGCTTTTTTTCAATTTGACATCCGCCTTAGCATTATTTTTATTTGATCCCTAAACTTCGTAAAATTTGATCAATTTAACCTCCACTCTGTTTCCATCTATAATCAAACAGAACTTGCTAAGACCATCTCCAATCTGTAGCAAATCTGATATCAAATTTGAATTTTGATGAAAATGGTACTATTCTCGGCTCCAACGGTTCATCAAAGCCGACACCAAAATGAGATTTCACCAAAATTTTCATCGATGGACGATTTAAGAAATAAATTCACCAAAATATCAAGGCGGACCGTTGGAGGGGGACCCGGTCGATCAATCTGTTGCTCACCCTGCTGACCAACCGGTTGTCTCTAAAAGGTTCAGATAGTTCGTAAAAAACGCTCAAACAATTTGAAAAAAAAAATGCTCCTAACCTCGACCGCTTGTTGTCCCAAGCACAACATCGAATTTGTGCACCGCTGGAGTGAGTAGTATCAAATTTGGTGAAATGGGTCTTTTTGGCTCAGATTGGTGAAAAATCCGAGTTAGCTTGGAGATGCTCTAACGTGGTATCAAACTTCATTTGAAACTTTATTTTATCCCCAAATTATACCCTAAAAATCAATTTGCCCTCAAATTAAAAAAAAAAAATTAAAATATTTAATAAATATTTTTTTTTTCTTAGTAGTGAAAAATTAAAATTTAAATGATATACATTGCAAAAAACTAATTAAAAAAATTTATAAATTCTTATTTAGAAGTTGCAATTCCCTGACAAATGAAAGTAGCTTCTTTGATGTTTGGGTTCCTCATGCTCCACTTGATTCATTGCCTGCTCGCTCACCTAATGATTCTCCATCGTAATCTATCTCTCGAGCTTGTTAAGCATTTTCATTTGTGAGAGTTTACTCAAATGGTCTTACTATTCCCCTCATAGAGAGTTTCTTCTTTTTCGTTGTTAGCCTCACCAGGTCTTGCCTTCACTTGCCTCAAACTCGCTTCTAACTCTTTATGACTCCTCATGGCTTTCCTTCCCGAAGGGCACATCCGCTTTGAGACGATTGTTAGGGGCTCTCCATTGCAAGTGCCCGCTAATGTTTTGATCCGAATCTTAGCGATTTCCATTTTGATAGCAATACTTTTGGTCCTTCCTCATCGACCGCATTCTCGTGCTCGAGCTTTCTTCCGAGGTTTCCTTCCGTAGGTTCATCTTACCCGATAGAGATTGGAGAGGTTCCGAAACTAACAACTTCTCTACTCCACCCTCGATTTCCGCAAAATACATTTTCTCCACTATTGGTAGTTCTCGAGTTTGTCTCAATTCTACAAAGTGCATTCGAAAGTTACCCCGAGACCTTTGTTTCATTTTCTTGTCAATGCCCATCGATTCAAACCGCTTTTCTCGAGTCTTTTGTTACTATCCTCAGTATAGCTTGGATCAAGAACGATTGTGTGACCTTAACGAGAAGGTAGTCGAGACAAAGATATCGTGGATCTCGATATGGAGTATTATCGGTAAATCTATCATGGCTTCGGCGCCGGATATAGCCTCAATGCTAGTCGCCGAGTGGAGTTTTTGTCTATGCTTGACTCTTATCGCACTTCTATAGATGAAACAAAGGCTACTCTTCGTGAACTTGAGGCCGATATGCTCAAGCCTTGGCGTTTTAGAGGAACACTGCTGTCTGCCCTCCGGATGTAGACGTGACATGCGCCTTTTCGGCGCTTCGTAAGAGATTGAGTTTTTCAAGTATTATGTAGGTATGACTTCTCATCGCTTGTATGTTTTTTTATTTATTTTTGTTTGTTTGTTCCTTTCTCATTGTTTTCTTGCCCTTTCGATAAAAATTTTTTTATCAAGGACAATGCATTGAATAACAAAGTTTTGAAGCTTTCTCATTGTTTTCATTCTACTCGAGCAAAACATTTATCTTGAATGATGCAAAGGAAAGAACAGTCACAAGCACATTTTTTATAAAATAAAAATAAAAAAACTGAAGTGTTCTCATTAATTTCTCAACTTTCTTAACAGAAATACAAAATTTTCATCTCAAGTGATGCAATGTATATATAAATTAGAATGGAAACCAACTTTCTTCATAACATAAGCAAGATAAAACTTTTAGATTAAGTAAAAGAATGAAAGTGGGCATTAACATGTCACGTGACCATGTCTCTCACTAATTATAATTTATCATATCTTTTAATATTTTTCAACTATTCAACACAAATTCATGAATCCTACCTCTTCATAATCCATTAATCATAACTCTATTGGCATCAATATAACTCTGTTAGAGCATCATGGATACCGTTGTTGGGGATTTGGATGACGTGAGTTCGGAGTGTTTGACTACTAGAATATTTATATAGTGAGTGCGGTGGAGTTTGACATGCCAAATAGAAAATATTTTTTTTAAAAAATATTTTTTATATTCGATGGTAATGGTGGTGAAAGGAAGGTAGTAGCATAGTGGTGAGGGGCAGCAATAGTAAAACGATGATGTTGGGTCGCGAAGATGGTGGTATGGTGGTGGTGGTGTTGGTGGTGGTGGAGGTGGAGGTGAGAGTGACAATAGTAATGTGGTGATATTGATAAAATTTTAATTTGAAAAACATTTTTCATCTTTTAAAAAATGAAAAATATTTTCTGCCTATGTAGGCCTGTTTTTTGTTAATTATAAAAAATATTTTTTTGTTAACTTTCGTTTTCTATTGACAAAACACTAAAAAATATAGAAAATATTTTTTAAAAATATTTTATATCTAAACAAACGGAACGTGAAAACAAAATGATGCAACAATGATACTATGAGGGTTTTTGCAATGATCTAAATAAATATATTTTTTAACTTTTTATAAAAAAATATGTAAAAAAGTAGAGATGTGATATGACCTAAAAAAGATAAAATAAAACAATAAAAAAAAATACTCTTTTATAGGGGATGCCATATCATTGGTACCATTACTTAATCATTTATTGTCTTTTATCTTCCATATATATGTGAATTAGAATTTGAGAAAATTATTAAACATTTTATCAGTAGTAAAAAATTAAAATACACAACAACATTATGTTTGAATTATAAATTTAGATATAAATTTAAAATAAAAAAAATAAAAAAAAAGTTGAGGTAAATACTTTGTATACTTATTCAATGTCATGATATAAACACTGGTAAATTATTCTTTATTTTTCAAATACTTACTAAAGATTAGTTAGCATGTCACCACTATAAGGTTTTTTAACTATGTGATTTATTTAAATTAAATAATATCACATAATACTGTTAATTAAATGAGTAATTTTCCAAGAATTTTACACAGAGGAAGGCCAATAAAAGAAATTTAGGAGAATTAAAATAAAAAAAAAAACTCAAGATTTGATCTTGTTAACAAATTAAGCCTTAAGTTTTAATTATTTTAATTTAAACCCTAAACTTTTAAAATAATATCAATTATAAGCATCTATTTGTATCCGGACAATTTAGACAATTTAACACTTATTTCCTTTTCATTATTGTTGATACTACCTCGCTTTTTATTGTTGTCTATCATCACACCTTATGTTTCCCAACCCATTGCCACCTCTTCATTCCTTTTTTCGCCAATCGCTATTTCTTCCTTCTCCACCTCTCTACTACCCCTCTCATTCATTTCCTAGTCAATAACCACCGCTACTATCTAGCACCATCGACTAAAAATAGTTAAATTATCTAAATTGTCCATATTTCATTAATTATGGCTAGAATTAATATCATTTTAAAAATCAAATTCTTTAGTGTGAGATCAAATCTGAAGTATGGATGATCGACTGCTAATAACGTGGCAATAGTGACATGAAGAACAATAAGCTATGTGTAGCAGGATATCAGCAGATGATCGATCCAACGATACGATCTAGCCATTCCAAACCATCAATGAATTCTCGCAATTTAATCTCTTTCTCTTGATTTTGATTTGTCAATAGGTTAAAATAATTAAAATGTCAAAAATCACTATATGTTGTCATATCACTCTCTCTCATTTTCTACGATTTTTACATAAAAAGTCAATTAAAATAGTCAATTATCAAACGAGCCCTTTCAATCAAGAATTTTCTAATTGGTAAATAAGTGAATTTACTATAAACTCGATGATTTACATTATCGAGTGGAGGCAAATATTATACGCAGGAAAATGGACTTCATCAAAAAGATGTAAAAATCAATTTCATTATCATGTGCTTAGAACAAAAGATCAATCCTTGGACCTAATATCATAGCCTTGTACAAATGGACTTATCACCAATAAACCTTAAGGAAAAATTATACAATAGTCACGAAGCATCACGCGGTCATACTCTATCACCAATCACCATTCTTATGTCTCTTATGTTCCTCAATCATCCGATACAAATAGTTAATACTCCACCTTCTCTACCAATTCTAGCCAAAATTTATTTTGAATGTGGTTCTCACATTTTATTTATTTATTTTTGACCAAATTGTCCTAATCAATTTATGTGCACCTCAACTAATCACGAGACCCACACAAAAGTGGCCCCTCCACACAGAAATGCATAAATCTGCAGTGCACTCAGAAGCATAACTCTAGAATGAACGTATACATTACTTTTTTTTTTGGCAAATTTTTCTATAATTTATTTTTCCTGCTTATGTTACATTACTACATTGATCAATAGACACTTTCATAAAAAATAAAAATAAATGTGACTTGAACCGCTTTTAATTGGAAATCACGCCTCAACCCATGTTAAGAAAATGTCATCATGGCATATTATGTATTTTAGAATTTAAAGCTAAAAAATGGCTAAGAATTTAAAGACAAATAATTTTATTATGGCTTCATAATTTTTTTACACATCACATATTTCATTTCAAATACCGATTAGCTATAATCAGATGGTGCCTAACCTAAGAAAAGGGGGGAAATAAAATAAAAGAAAAAGATTTAAAAAAGAAAAGAGAGTTCACAAATGTTTCTACAAAAACAAACCAATTTTATAAAAGACTTCATCAGATTTATTACAATTCCTGCCAACTTGAAAGCAATCACTTCAAAGGTGTCTTGTTCCACTTTCAATGACGGCAAATATTCAAAAACCCTCGAACCAAGGAGTATGGAGACAATTTACAATGACAGAGCTTTCATCATAGAAAGTCGATTCCTATTCGTAATTGGAAATGTATGGTCTCATTCACCTTATAATAAAAACCAGAGAGTCAGTAGATATCAAGCAAATAATAGGGTTTTTAGAGGATGATTTTAAGCCACAATAAGAGAACCGATAAAAGTGATATATGCATGAAGAGAGTAATGCCAGCTTGATATCAACTTGAAGGGCATGGTTCTTGATGAGCCGCCACACTCACCGCTCGATTGACGACCATCCTCATGGCGCTTATGGAGACATTTACATGACAATGAACTCCAATAAGAGAGACTCAAATAAATTATGAGAGTTCATTTTCAAAAGAAAAATAAAAAAGATTGAGTTCGATGAACTTACAATCAAAATCAGCCCACCCAAGCCATTGATGAGCCAAGTCATAAACAAAAATCTTATCTTTAAGAACAAGATCTCGCACAAAGAAGCCAATGAGTTCATTAATCTCAATGTTAAAAGGTGAGCGTGTAGAGGCAACTAAACCTCAATGCTTTTGACAACTTGCAAGCTTCAAGGGTAAATGAAACATAAAATTGGTAGAAACCGTGGTATACCATGGACAATGTAAAAGATGTTATTTATTTCTTTATTACGCTTTAATAATCATGACATATGCAAAGTCGAAAGAAGCACAAAAGAATCTAACACACACAAAGACAAGGCTCGATGTTACCTAGATGCATCAAATTTAATGAGCAAGGTTTGATAAGAAGTGTAACAATTATAGAGAGAAGAGAGAGAGACCTAAAATGTTCAATCAATTATGTCTACAATGGAGAGATGAGCTCTCATTTATAGGGATACAATGAGAATAATTTAATGAGCACTAAACCCAACTAATAGCATTAACTCAACTAATGGAGCACTTGCACACCAGCACTAATGGACTAATGGAGCACTTGCACACTTGCACTAAATGGAGCACTGCATTAAGCACTAACAGATATTAAATTTCAAACTCAAGGAGGGTAGGCATCGCACTGTTGAGTTTGGAAACAAAGAT